>BJBW01002988.1:0-72384 GCA_004320125.1 Scolopax mira
ATGATTCCAAGGGTCTCTTCCAACCTAAACAATTCTATGATTCTATGAATTGTTATGACCTACCATCAAAGAGACTGATTACTGTCGGTGAGATGCCTTCAGATCTTCAGTGAGACACTAAATATTTTCATTATTCTCCTTTTGATATCCAGCATAATAGAATGCATGTAGCTACCATGTAATAATTCCCCCCTTCCCCCCCTCCCCCTCCCAATCAGAAAGTAGCAGTATTCATAAAAGAAATCCACAGGGAGACAGTTTAGCAGCTACCAGCTTGATCAAAAATATCTGCTTCTCATTATGCAGAGATAAATTAAGGAAGCAAGTGGATTCACCAGAAACAATTTAGAGACAACATTAACCAAAAGCAGTCTTAAATTTCTTCTCAATTTTATCCAGCTGTGCTCAGTTCCAAGGCAGAGAAAAAGAGCAAAAAGTAATAATATAGCACTCACAAATGAACTCACAAAACTGTCTACTCTTATTTACAGCACAGAAGAGAGAAATACTCATTTAAAGTCTAACTAACAAACTTCTGGGCTACTCAGTGTGGAGTTAGAACAGAATATTACAGTTGGAAAGGGCCTGCAACCATCATCTAGTCCAACTGCCTGACCAATTCAGGGCTGACCAAAAGTTAAAGCATGTTACTAAGGGCATTGTCCAAATGACTCTTAACCACTGACAGACTTGGGGCATTGACCACTTCCCTGGGAAGCCTGTTCCAGTGTTTTACCAGTCTCTTGGTAACAAAATTTCTTAATGTCCAGTCTAAACCTTCCCCTGTTGCAGCTTTTAACCATTTCTATGTGTCCTATCACTGGACCCCAGGATGAAGAGATCAGCACCTCCCTCTCCACTTCTCCTCCTCAGGAAGCTGTAGAAAGCAATGAGGTCACCTCTCTGCTTCCTCTCCAACCTAGAAAAGCCCAAAGTCCATAGCTGTTCCTTATGGGACATGCCTTCCAGCCCTTTCACCAGCTTTGTTGCCCTCCTCTGGACACATTCAAGGACCTTCACACCCTTCTTAAATTATGGGACCCAGAACTGCACAAAGTGTTCAAGGTGATACCTCTTTAGGACAGTCAGTTATACTGCGCTTGATGCACCCCAGGATACAGGTTGCCCTCTTGGCTGCCATGGCTAACTGCTGTCTCCTACTGAGCTGGATGTTGACCAGCACTCCAAGATCCCTTTCTGTAGGACTGCTCTCCAGTTACTCCTCTCACAACTTATACTTGTGCCCGGTGTTACTCTATACTAGGTGCGGAATCCAGAATTTGCAAGTTGTATATAATTTGAAAATATTATTTTAGAAGGGTGAGTGTGGAAGGGTGGCTACGTGAGAAAGGCCATGATCTCCTTGGAGTGAACAATCCAGCCTTTTGAGGAACATTGAACCCAGCTTCTCTGAGGCTGCATGCAAGGCCTAGTTAGCCAGAGTAGGCCTCGCTGGCTTTCCTGAGTCATGCTGACAACGGACTCTTACCAGGATATGCCAACCCTGCAGCAAAGAAGCAAACAACTTTGGGGAAGTAGGAATGCAAAGAACGAAGTACTCACTCAGTCAGCAAACTACAAGTAGGAGGACCATATAATTATAACTTTTAGAGCTTAGCCTATCCTAGACTGACCGCTTCACATGCACAATAACTCTGCACAAATCATGTACGGGCTTTAGGCGCGTGAACAATAGTCAGGGACCAATCATATAATTTTTGCTAACTCGTGTTCTGCTTGTTTGTCTATATAAACTCTGTAAAACTTGAATAAAGGGAGAATGACCATACTCATATTAAGGTTACATTGTTACTCCAGGTCCGGCTCCCACTCCGACAGGTAAGTTTTGCCATTATTCACAGGAAATCATGGATTCAAACAAATACAATATAAAACCAAGTGTCTTCTCCACACTGTGAATTGTGTGTCTCTAGGTTCATTCTGGGGGACAAAGATTGGCCAACACAAATGCATGAGCCACTGATGGGTGCTGCCTGCCAGTCCGGTGCCTCAGCAATCTGCTCCACTCTCCTTACCACGGCATTGTGCTTATGGAGAATGCTCCATGACCAATATTCTTTTCAGGAATTGATGCCATCTTTCTAGGTTTCCAGAGGCTGCTTTTCGCTTAACCTATATATACAAATTTTTAGAGGAGAAAGAGAACACAAAATGTTGACTCCTTTTCATCAATTTGACAAAGTTATCATTGGTCAGAGAGCAAAACCTTACTGAAATCAATGACTTCAGGAAGCTTTGCGCAAATTTTATTTTATTTTTTCTCTGCTGCTTTTCTCCACTGCTTTCAAGCTTCTTTCTTCATCATGTCTGAGCTATCAAGTCCTCTCTTTCCTCTTATATTTCAAAGTGCTTTATACCTTTCTAATGTAACCTCATTGAAAACATACAAAAGACAAAAGGAAGAGGAGTAAATAAAACCAACTACTATGAATTTATCCTTTGTACTACTCATATATTTTTTTCTCAATAGCCAGCTGCATCTATTTCTATTATCAGTTTTTGGAAGCCAATATTGTCTTTTGCACATTACCCACTGTACTGAGGTCTGGTTTATTTTGCTAGTAATAAACAAAATGCATAATATTAGCTGTGGGTGAATGCTCTTCTGATAGAGAAAAAATTGCACTGAATTGTTATAGAAATGCAAAACAAAGTTGATGTATAATTTACGATTTCTGAAAGAAGGGCAAATATCTACCATCATTTTCACATCTCTGTAAGCCTTACTATGCTTAGTTCTGTAAAGTCACTTTTCTAATAGTGATTATTCATGTCTTTATGTCTAAGTGTTAGTATACTCTGTGTCCTACCTGTTTTCTGTCCATGTTAAAAACAAAGCTGATTTTAAACAGGAGAATGCTTACTGAGTAAGAGAAGGCAATGCTGTTTACTCCTTCGGTTCCTGTGAGGCAACCTATTAGATGCTGACAGTCTTTATGGAATCAGCATGTGGCTTAAATCCAGAAATGAATTATAATGTAAGATCAGAGTTAAGGTCTCAGAGAAAAAACAATGTTAGTGCATTGACAGCTGTGATCAAAGCTGTTTCTCGTTCTCTCAGAGGCAGAAATCCCTAGGTGGCAATCAAAGGTTTCATGGTAGGAATTACTGACAGAATTCATAATGTGCTCCAGCCAAAAAAAAATAGTGAAAAGCTACTACAAGCAGAATACTCTCTTGGTTAAGAAATGCTCTGCAGGCTAATTTAAAACATTTCCTCCCCCCAAAAATCTAGCCTCACCCCTAAAGACCAGTAAAATATAATAGTACAGACAAAACCTACCTAAACATAACTTACTCAATATTTCACATGCAGGATATTGGACTGGTCATTCCAGTTTGTAATTGGTGAGGAGATCAAACACAATAATTCTTAGTTGTTTTAAGGTAAAAAAAAATTTAATATGGGGCCAGTGTTGGTTTAGACAGGGGTAATACTCTAGGTCAGAAAAAAAAAAGTTGAATAAACTTTCTGGTAAAAATAGATAATTCTTTCTGCTTTGTAGTAGAAACATGATTCTTGGGGCCTAAAATTTGTATCAGTGTTTGCTGAATCACTGCAGTTTAGGATGACCTAATCTGACAACTATGATTATGTTTATGCATAAGAATAACTCCCTGATATGCTGCAAAAGTGATGTTATGACTGAGACTTCTTTTATTTATATGTAAATTTTGGTATATTTACATGGTAAATATAGTATATTTTACTTGGCTTGGCACAGAGTATTCATTCCTGTGGAGGAGAACATGCAGCCCCTTCTGGGATCTGTCTAGGGGTATGATGACAACCCTTTGCAGGTCAAAACACTGAGATCCCTGAGGGAGAGTGTTCTTGGACAGTTGTAAAATACTTGACATGCTGGCAGGTATCTTTGATCTGCTCTGACTGGGCTGGAAGAGAACCAGCAGATGGATTAAGTTGATGGATGATATTCTTCCCATTTCTGTCTTTCCTCACAGTGATGCCCCTTCTCCAAGGTAAAGTCCTGGGGCTGAGCAGAAATGCTGTCTGCACAGGCTCACTGCACATGAAGGTGCATGGGGGTAGGAAAGGACAAAAGAACTGGTGCTACTTTAAATGCTGCATGACCACTCTACTCTGCTGAAATCCTAAATTAATAATTACAGCTGACTCTCCGGCATGTACTTTTTAGAACACGCAGTAAAAGATGGATGCCAGCCACAGACTGGGAGGGTTTCTGGATTTCTCCCTGGGAAGTTAAACGCCCTGTGTTTCATGGGTTTTTCAATGGATAAGAACTGGGAGTGGGCAAAGAGGGTTTCTGCCCTGAGCTTGGCTGGGATGCAGGTCATTTGTTTCATGGCAGCTGGCAAGGTTCTATCTTTAGTGTTACCAGCACGGCCGTGTCCATCTGATGCCAAGTAGTGCTTGCACAGCACCAAGGTCCTCCCTGCTTCTTCCTCTGGTGGCCCAGCCCTGTCCGGGGGTGGGCAGGAGGTTGAGAGTGGACATAGCCCAGACAGTAGCCCCAAGCTGACTGGAGGGTCGCCTTGGTCCGTACCATACGGCCTCATGTTCAAAGGCAGTCTGCCAGTCTCGTATTCACTGCTTGGTTGACTCACAGTCCATCTTTGCTTCCCATGGTGTAGGTGGGAGCTTTTTTTTGTAGTTGTCCAGTATTCTCAACTCAATAAGAAAAAGAAGCAAATTGATGTTACTTTTCAATGGATGCAGGTCCTGTATGACCTTATTCTTGGTTCTCTAATCAGTCTGATATTTTTGAAGATGTATCACTAGTCTTGTTTTTACTTTTGATTTCTGAGGAAAAACATTCAGTTTACATTCACAACAAGACAACTAGAACACCAACAACTATTTTTTGTGTTCCCCAAACAGACAGAATAGTTTTCTTTTCTCCTTTTACGTAAAAGTATGTCATCCTACTTTTCATAAACAGGTTTATTGTTTGACTGAATTCATGGTAGGACAAGAAGTATATGGACATACCCATGTTGATGCTATAGATGTGATGGTAAATTGCACCTGTTAGCAGGAACAGTGATTGGCCCTATGGACAGTATACTTAAATGGGATGCTTGTTTATTGGCAATTGTCTAATCTGCTCTCGGTGAGTTTCTGTGATCAGAGCAGTATTTTGTTAAAACAATTGGGTCAAACTTGCAGGGATCTGGATTCAGGTAACACTATTTGTCTTCAGAAAGACCTGCTCTGATCGTCCAGCAGGACATCAGCACTCTGGATTTTCAACTGCTAATTGTGCATAAAAAGGACTTTGCAGATTTCCTTTCTTTGTGAAACTATTTTTGTAAAGTATGGAAGTCATCATGGCCTGTGTCGCATTCTGCATCTTTCGTACATGTCCCCTTCAGCTGGTTGGATCATTTGTCCCCTGTGACTGGAAGATTGTGGGTAATGCTAATAATCCAGGTTGTTTGCTACCACAGATGTCCTTCATATTGTCCTTTGCAGTCACTGTGCATGAACTGTGTTGTGCTCTGCCCATGGTGAAAAATGCTCAGCCCTTGCCATTATCTGCGTTCAACCACAGAGATTTTTCAACATTCACAATGTTATTGTTGGGGTGGCTCCTGCATTGATGCCACTCTGCTGGCTGCTGGCAGGAGCCCACTGTATGTTTTGAAAAGCATCAAAAAAAGGCTGCTTTATTTGCTCATATCACCAAACTTGATCCTGTCATGGAATGATGAGGAGTGATACTAATCATCTGAGACACATAGGTCTATGTCAGTCCCACTACTTCTTGTCTACCTGTGAAGTCCAGTGAGACTGAGGATTAGCTTGCCTGTGATGGCTCTGCATTTAAGGGTAAGTAGTGGCAGTTAAAAATTGTTTTGATTTTGTTCTTTGGCACATCCGGGAAGTCTTGATGGTGGACCCCATGGCACAGGCAGCATGGGCAAAAACATGTGATGGCATGGATGTGAGGTGGGGAGATGGGCAATGAGGAGCACCTTTGCTGGCTCACCTTCCCATAGAGCAGTCCGTACTCAAGATTACACATATATTTGTTGTAGGAAAAGGAATTTGCCTCTCCCTCAATCCTCACTGGATTTCTGAGTTCATGTGGACTCAGTATATCTAGTAGGATAGTCTGAAGCTGAAGAGAAGTGGTGGGGAAACACTTAACAAGATGAACAAGGAGCCATTTCCTCAGGTGCTTAGAAGGAGCACTTTCCCTTCTGGTGCTGTAGTGCTGTCCTCTCCGTCCCATCTGCAAAAGAGCAGCCAAGACCTCTGGAGTGAGGTGCAATTATGCTCTCTGCCCAGTTTTCCCTTGTCAATCATGGGACATCCAACTTGCTTTCAGGTTTGTGTAGTAGTCAGTGATGACACTGAAATAGCCCTTCTCCTGCAGGTGACTCTGTGTGTTCCTTTTTGGGGATCCTCAGAGGACCACAAAACAAGTGGTCCAAAGTGATCTGGATGTTCAGCTCATGTTTAATGAGGATTGGATCCATTGCTATCAGAACTAATGCATTTATTTGAAAAAATGCTCAACACTTGGAAGAAGTTACTTTGGTGGAGGATATGATTCCCTCAGGTCATTCAAAATTAAAATGCTGACCCTTGTGTATATTTGTGTCCCTGTGTGTTGTAGGCGAGTCAGTAATAACACTGTTGTTTAGACTTTGTCAAAACTAACAGCATCTTGTCCTTACATTAAGAAGGAGAAGAAAAAGACCTTTATTTATAAAAACAGACAACAGAAATAATTTTATAACATCATCCAGATTTTATTTAGAAATTAGATGTTATCTCTAAAGAAATAAGCTCTAAAATAGACACCTTTTTTCAGATGGACAATCTAGAATTCATCATATCAGGCTTTGATGAACAATATCACAAAAATAAGTGTAAAGTTCATAACTGTTCAGTCAAGTAGTTCTGGTGTTGACAGACCTGAACAATTTAGCTTCCAATGTCAAGGCCAGCTTCATCGCTGTGAAATAACACAGGTTGTAATTAAACATAACTTTTAGGAAAAAGCTTCTTTCATTTATCATATGAGTGAAATTGTTGTATAGCAAAAAGTGTTCTTAAAGCCACATGGGAGCTCTCAGGAAAATAAATTGTCATATGAAGATCTTGGTTAAGTCTCTCCTTAAATAAGTCTGTTGTAGAAGGAAAGTGGTCTCTGCCTAAAGATGCTATTCATCTGAACACTAAGCACATTCAGCATTTTAAACATTTATTCAGTGGGATTTTATGTTAACCTTATTTTCTTTAAAATCTGGAATCGCAAGTAAGCATTAAGTTAGAATTAGCCCATCATCCAGGAAGATCTATTTTCCTGTGCCTATAAAAATGCTGCTTTCAGAAGTGCATAAGTATCCAATGTAAAGACCTCTTCAGGGCTCCAAACTGTAAGGAGATAGGCTGTATCTAGAGGTTTTGCAGTGGTGGAGAAAAAAAAAAAAAAGCCACATTCCCTGCACCTTTTTCTTCTCCAGGGTACAGGATAGTTGACCACGATTTAAGTTGCTCAAATGAGCAGTAAAGTTGGGCCCATTATTTCAACTAATTTCTCCCATTGACCTGGAACAAAATAATCTTTGTACAGGGTATAGCTGTGCAGGCATTGTGTTGCACAAATACATAGACAGGAGATAAACCCTTGCCTGTTTAGTAATTTTCTATTAAAAAATGAGAAAATACCCAAAGATATTAAAAAATAATTTGGTTTAGTATGGGTGAAGAGAATATATTCTTTTTAGCTAAATACTTAAGCTTTGCAACCCAACATCAGTATGACTCACTGCATGTTTCCATGACATTTTTTATCCAAAAATACTCACTTTTTTCATTCTCTAAGCCAGCTGAAAGGTATGTAGCTGTAGTTAGCAGCATGCTAGTTTAAGTGATTGAAACATTGCATTTTTACGAGGTAGAGAGAAAAAAAGAAGGAAAAAAAAAAAAGAAGGCAGAGCCAATGTTCAGAAAATGTCAGCTACCAGCTGCATGAGATTAGGAATTTGCTTCAGCTCTGAAGAATTTATTTCATTACTGCTTATTACAGGATTTCTCCTTCCCAAGGTCTTGCACCAGCCGTTACCTCACACAGGACATGGGAATTGACAAACTATTGCTGTGATCAGATGAAGTGACTTTGAGGCAGGATCTGATCAGCCTCCTTTGGTTCTTGAGCCTGACTCATCAGGGACATTGTTTTATGCAGAGTAAGTAGCACTTCAACCTGTAGCCTCCTAAATGCAGATTTCCTGTATTCCTTTGTGATTGTTGCTGTCTGTGATTGTTAACAGTTTTAATAAGAGATTATAACAGCTTAATGTTAATTGTCCATAGCAAGAAGTCCAGAAAAACACAATTTACTTTGAAAGTTATAATATCTACTGGAGTTATCTGAAGCTTCTAAATTTTAATTGAAAAAAAATGAAGGTTTCTAAACCCTTTAATCATAAGTTCAATTATGTTCAAATTAATTTAGTTTAAGGTGAGGGATGATTACCAGTGATATTTAATTTAATGTCACCCTATTTTTGTGAGCTTTTATGACAGATTAAGGTGACAAGAATTCTCATTTTTATCAACGAATTTTTAAAGTACTTACTCTTTTGATAGTTTATTAGGACATTAAAACGGTAATTAAAAGTTCTACTTTGAAAGCTTCTTCCTCAACCAACCCTCTCTATTCCCACTTTTGTTTTAGTTGAAACATGATCCAAAAAGGAACAGCAATTTTTCTGACATATTAAATTATCATAGGCCAAGATAAGAAATATAAGATATATAACATAATAAGAAAAATAAGACTTTTTAAAAAATTAGCTAGGCTTTCAATAATTAATAATACAGTAAAACATCACTATGACTATGACTTTGGGCACTTCCTTTTCTGATTTTCTAGTCCATGAACAACCATTAGAACATAGTAAAATTTCTTTTGAGCCAATAATGTTTTCTACAGACTGTAGAAAGGTAGGATACAATCTTAATAACATATAATGAAATAAAAGGTTGGTCATTAATCCAGCTAAAGTGGCACCAAAACTTGTAATTCAAATTATCCACTTTTTATAATTTGGCTCTGTAATGAATCAATTTTAAGATAAGATTAGATTTAAGATTAAGTTAATCTATTTTCCTTAAAAAACTCTTTGGTTTTGTTTTAAGGTCACACAAAAAAACCCCCACCAACATGCCTATTAATAGCTTCTCTAGTCTTACCCTTTTCCCCCTTTCTCCAGAGAAGCTTGTATTACTTCAGAACTGCAAGATGTGTACATTGTTTATTTCACCTGCACAGCAGAAGGAAATCCTTTGCCCAAGATAATTTGTATACATATCAAGTAACTGAAAACCAAGCAGTTCATATGAATAATGTTCATTTTTAAAGAGGACTTTGACTATGGTAACTCTATGGCTACTGTATTTTACATGTCCATATGTGTGGGAGGGACAATTGATGTGTATAGATGGTTGATCTTTTCTGAATTATCTAATTCTAAAGTGAACCGGCTATGAAGAAACCTATTGATAAAAAATGCTGCTGAAATATATTTTTTTCAGGTCTTCAACTTCAGCTCTTTCAAAAATAATGCAAATTTTAGGTTGTAGTAAAGCTTTCCATCTCATTGAAATGCCCTGCTGTTATAGGGAAATTGTGAAAAAGGGGTTTTTTTAGATAACATGGAAGAGAAAGTAAAGTTTTAAATAGCTTGCCAAAGATAATATTTTGTTGTTATTTAAAGGAATTATGATATTCCTGTAAAAAACCCAATGTTTCAAAGGTGCAATCACTAGAATATCACCATTAATTTTGTTGTAACATTAAATTTGATACCAGCTAGCAATTAAATAGACTTTGTTAATTCTCTAATTGCTCCAGAATAAAAGTTATGTAACATTTATGGGATAAAAAAGAAAAAAACAATTAATAGATTTTTAAAAAGTCTAATTAAGGATTAAGACATTAATTGGAGCATTAACTGTGCCAGTTTAAGTTCTTCTTTCGCTAATAATCACCAATGTATGAAAATACTATGGAGCTTTTCTTAAGGGAGGTGACGCTCCTTGAGCCTAAGTCTATGTTAGTGAACAACCATTATTAGAGGCAAAACTACATGAATCAAGAGGAAGGCTTTGGAGAAGACTTTGAGATCACTGTCGACTTGTCCTTGAAGGTCAATAGTAAATACATGTTAGATGATACCTAGAGTTTCTTTGCATAATCCATATACCCAGCAGCAAAGAAGTGGCTGGGTATGCATATTCCATATACCCAGCCATTCCTATACAGCTTTTCTGTTACCCTATAGATAATCAGAGCAAAGTATTTTGTCTTTTAGCTTTAAATCCTTAAGTGCAGAGGAGGTAATAATGGTAATTTTGCCTATGGTTTCCATTACAAAGTATCCCACACCCTGTTACTTGGGAGAGACTTTCCCCTACATACCTCACTCCTTTATATGTGATTGAATTCCTTTATTCTTTCTTTTTTGCTTTTAAGGTGTTTACTGAATCAGTCAAGCTAGAGTGATACAAATATTATAGTGTTGATATAGCTGCGAGTTCATAAGTTTCCATGGTTTTAACTGACCAGGTAATATTTACTGCACTAGAACAAACATAACTCTGAGCCTCTACTTGTGTCACCGTGAAGCAAAATCCCACCCCCTGAGGGCATGTAGTTCACACATATTCCTCCAATCAACAGAAGGGGTTGATTGGTAACACCTACATTATAAAGATAACACTAACTTTTCAGTCTCTTTGGAAAGGACCAAACTACTTGGCCTGAAAGAGAGAACAGAGAGACTGTGTTCTCCCTTCAGGTTCAATATTTTTCTCAAGAAGATTTGTTACTAATCATCTACCCCAAATATTTGCTGATGTTTCCCATTTAAGAAAGTCTTTTAAAATATATGGATATTGTAAACAAGGTTGTTTAAAATAAATAATGAAAATGGCTTTTTATGATTAAATATTAATCTTTTACATTCAAGGAAAATATGAATATGTGTATAAAGCAAAATGTGTGAGTTAAGTCTTGTGCTTACTCTTGGGATTTAAATTCTTATCAAGTATGCCTTTAAACATACAGTTTTAGTAATGGTGTTGTCAGATGTATGGCTATAATTTTACAAGCATATTTTGAAACTCAGCTAGGAAGCTTTTATTTTTAATACATATTCACTGAAAAAATATAAATAAATGCAGCCTGTTTCACTTGGCTCACACAGAGAATTTGCGCTTGTGTATCACAGTTATGCCATACTGCCTAAAAGGGATGTAATTTCTGGAAACAATCAAAAAACTCTTCTCTAATGGTTAGATTCCCAATATCAGCTTTCTGCAAACTGGCAGAGCAAGTACAAAAAGAGAACTGTTAAAATACCATTGAAACCTTATTGTTGTACAAGCATATTCTAATTTAGTCTCACAGAAAATATTGCTTAGCAGGAATGCTTGTGAGATGTTTTTTTTCCGTATCTGTCACACTTAGCCAACAAAGAAACAAAGCTATTTTTCCTCTAGCAAAACAAACATAAACAAAACTCTTAGCAAGTAAACAAATCTTCCTCTTGTTTACAATCTGAAACCAAGTGTAATGAGCATAAAATAGTACAAGGGGTGATGGCATTAACAGCGAGAAACAGTTGTATGCTAGACTTACAGATTTTTAGCCACAGCTGTGAGCGCATGGTATGATACAGGTGTACCTTTAAAAGGAAATTCTGGTATTCTCCAGTCCTGGTTGATACCACCAGGGGCAACAGTGCTCTGGCACAGTAACTCTGACCCCGCTTTGAGGAGGGGAGTCCAGGAATTAAGTCTGACACAGGCACACTGTGAAGATAGAGCTCTTATTTATCCTCTCACTTTTAGAACTGAGGACACCTGACCCCTGCCTTAACCATTGAATGTATATTATAAACATCCAAGTAAAACAGGAAAATGTGTTGTTCTTCATTGTCTTTGCTGACAGAGCCTAGGAATACTAAGTTATCTACAGTCAATCGGTCTGGACATCCATCCAGCCCTGAGTCCTCTCTCTGGTAGTGACTGGTAAGGGAAGCCGAGGTGGCAGGTTGGCTACAGATGATGTTGCATGCACCATTTCAGAGGACTGTGTCCAGTCACTTCCTGGGCACTGCATTTCAGTGTATCCATACTCCCCTTATTGATAAACAAGTTTCTGATCTGAATGCAAAGCTGTTCCCATTAAATGGTACAGAGTTGGTCTCTGAATGTATAGTGTGTTCATTTGATTAAGGTTGATACTATCCATATCTCTCTGATCTCAGAGGAAAAAAAAGAATTTTGACTTAGTTCTATCAGAGATCACTTTCTCCCTGAATACCTTAAACTTTAGGGAAGTTGTGTTTTTAAACTCAGCTAAGCTGCAAAATACTTTAAAATAATGACTACAGGTATTCTAAGCACCCTTTAAACCTAATTTCTAAAGGTTTTATTCACACATGTCTACTTGAGCTCTATACACGGATCACCCTCACTGCTCCAGCAGTGTGGATAATGAGCACCCCCTCCACACCCTTTCCAGGGGTGGTGAGTTGCCACCACTCCCATGGGAGAAGTGGTGCTCCAGTTTCAGACCTACCTTTGCATCAGCCTGCAAGCCTCCAACTGTGGCAAACCAGGTTTTGGCTGTTGCTGTTCCTGTTCCCCCTCTTTCCCTTTCATTACAAATATTCGTGCTTCCTTTATGCTTCTTTTCAGGCTGACCCCGTTGTTTTAAAAATGTCTTTCCCTTGTTACTGCTCAATCTAGCAGATGGTTATCTTCATGTCCAGCATTACCAGCATTGGTCAATGCCCCCTAGACTCTTCTAGGGGTGTACTCTTTGTTACACACTGTTATACTGTTACTCACTCATTCCCTACAGCTAATATCTAACTATGATGCCAAGGGTGAGGTTTGAGAGCATGTCCACAAATTGAAAATTACTAAATACACTTCTCATCAGTTTATTTAAGTACTGCTTTTTCACTGTGACCTTTTCATCCACTACTTTAATGTTTTAGTGCATGAACCATGTAATTAAGTGCTGAAACTTGGTCCTATAAAGGTAAGACATAAAATGAATATATGATAAAGTGAATTTTCTGACTTGTCTTGAAGCCAACTACACACACAGGTGGAAGGCAAATGGTATTTCATACCTCTATGTTTTTTTCATCTTTTGAAACAAGCCTTCGTAGAGATTGTCTGGGAATAATTTGAGGTAATAAGAGTATGCTTAAATAAACATACATGGTATTTTTTGTTAGTGATCTTGGCATAAAAGGCAAACATATTCTGCTGACAGAGTTAGTAAGTGTAATCAACATGGGCTCGATCAGAAGAACGTATAACACAGCCCTCTTTTACGTAGATAGGGTGAAATACAGTGCCATGAAACCACACTTAAATTCATTGAGTAGGACTGTTAAGGGAGCACTGCGAAATCATAGAATACCAGATTGGAAAGAACCTCAAGGATTATCTGGTGCAAGAGCATTCTTAACAAATTCCCATCACTTGCTAGTTCCTTTATCATCCATGGGAGCTTCCTGTGGAATGCCTCCTAACTGAGCAAGCTAAAGTTTGCTCTTCTAACATCTAAAATCTTTGTCTTAGTACTAACCTTCAGCAAGCTCAGCAGGGTACCAAACTCCACAATATTTTGGTCACTTCAGTGAAGACTATCAAGAACAAAGATACTAAAAAGCAGGTTTTTCTTCATTTCTTAAAAAACAAGTCCAGTAGTGCCCCATTCCTAGTTGGCACATCTGACATTTGTATGACAAAGCAGTTGTCTGCACATTCAAGGAAACACAATGGATGACATGTGAGCTGCTGTATTGTTCTTCCAACAAATGTCTGGGTAGTTGAAGTCACCCATAAGACCCAGATTCTGTTGACCTGAAGCTTGCTTAAGTCACCCAAATATTGCTTCATTGGCTTTTTCATCTTGGTTTAGAGGTCAGTAGCAGATGTCTATTGTAATATCTCCCCCTTACAAGGGCCAATGAGCAGACTGGGGGTGCACAAGGAGCTGGGAGGGGACATAGCTGGGACACCTCATCCCAACCATATGACATCATTCTCAGCATATAAATCTGGCAAAAGAAGAAGGACATGGAGGACATTAGGCATTTGTTTTCCAAGTAACCACTATGCATGATGGAGCCCTGCTTTCCTGGGGATGGCTGAACACCTGCCTGCCCATGGGAGGTAGTGAATGAATTCCTTGTTTTGCTTTGCTTGTGTGTGTGGCCTTTGCTTTACTTAGTAAACGGCCTTTATCTCAACCCATGACTTTTTCTCACTTCTACTCTTATACCCTTCTCCATGTCACTTACGGGGGAGTGACTGAGCACGTGGCTGTATGGGGCTGAGCTGTCTACTGGTGTTAAACCATGACAATAGCAGAAGGAAATATTATTAAATAATATTAATTAATATTGCTTTTGTTTGAAAAAAAAAGATGTTAGAAATTCTGAGCAGAGAAAACTGGCCTCTGTCAAAAAAAGCCAATAATTAATTAATTAAACAAAATCTTGATGATTCATGTCTTAATTTCTGTTCAAACTTGGAATATTATAAAGATTAAAGTAACAGCAATACACTATAAATAATAATAAATATATCAACACATAAATATTATATTTAATAATAATTTAAATATTTATAATATACTAATTACTTGAAAGAGAAAAATATTGCAAAAGAAATCAAAATTATTATTATTAGACTACTTAATGTTTTATAAGCTAAAGCCTAGCTTTGAAGGTATTGTGGTATCATAATTAATCTTATTATTTTCATTTTCTTATTCTTTGTATGGTCATTCATTATCTTCACCATCTATAATACCTGCTGGTTGGATAGTTTTTAACAGATGCCAGTGTACATTTCTGTAAACCATGTAATATTGTGTCATTTTAAGCTGTTATTTTTTGACACAAAAAGTTATTCTTCATCTCAAATTATGTAACATTATATCTCCACTTTAATAACCTTAATTTTGAGCTCTTTTGCCTGGATTTAAGGTAACTATAGGGCACATATCACTGGCATCATTAGAATCTGAAGTGTAGATTCTCAGCTTTAAAACAATATGGTAGAAGTGACAATCTGCTTGTCCTTCAACTTACTTTATGGTTTCCTTGTTACTTGCTATGTATTGTGTTTTTAAATTTTATTTAGCTGTATAATTAATCAAGCAAATGGTGTGCAAAAATCAGCTTTTATTTCCTTCTAAGACATACTGCATTTTTCAGGATAATATGGGCTTTATTTATTTTAGAGATGCTTCATCTCTGTCTCTATGGTACCTCTTTATTTTGCTTCAGTGATTGAAGTAAAAACAAGAATATCGCTATTGCAGATTGGTTGATAAGTGATGAACAAAAAGGTAAAACATTTCAAATTAAAATGTACGGAGTGTGAGGCAGATACCCTGCTTTTTATGACATAGAATAATAAATATTGTAAACCAGAATTTATTCCTATTATGCATCTTTACAAAGAATGGCAAGGAGAATATCACCATAGCTTATTTTAATCAGACTATAAATCTTTATTTATGTGATAAACAAATTTAATGCTAATTTTTTACAAGAATTTCCAGTAGAAAAGCTTTTTTTCCCTAGCGATGTTATAAATGTTTTAGAGTCGGTACTTGTGGGATTTCAAACCGATAAAGGTATGAAAAAGGCAAGTTATCACCAGGTTATAGATGGCAAAGTGTTTCTAATTTAAAGGTCATTTCAATAAAATAAATATAAAAAAAAAAATTCCTAGTTAAAGCATGGTTTTCCAAAAATACTGATAAATCCATTTGCATTTTAGTCTGTGCTTTTAATTTTCAATAGTCAGTACTGGGCTTTATACCTCCGTTATGTAGTTCAAATTAATTCTCTAGAGCATCTACTGCCGTAACATCCACTGACAGCATTAGTGCTTAGGACCTTAGAGAAAAATCTCATTATACTTGATGATATATTGCCATTACTGAACCGCTCTGGCACGAAATTAGAGTCTTTTGTTTTTGATACCATAATTAACAGTAATTCATTGTATAAGATAGCTCTTATGGGGGAAGAATTATAAATAGTTACTACTCCCTAGGAAGTAAACTCTTTACAGGTTATCTGAATGTTTTTGTAGTAAATGTAGATTTTTTTTGTTCACATACGTATGAAACTGGTGCCATTACAATATGTAAATCCAATATTATAGCCGTTAACTGCGAAAATTTAATACAGTTTCCTAGAGAATTAAATGTGGTTAGTAGGTGGTGTCCATGGCACATTGGCAGAGAAAGAATCAACATGAAAATAAAGTGAGTAGATACCTCAATACCCTGGGTTTAAAATGCCATACAAGTTTTCTCTACTGTTCCTGAAACAAAATACTATAAAATTCAGATTAAAAACATTCAGATTAAGGGAAAACAATAGAAAGCTAAAGTAATTAAAAAATTATAGAATCACATTCAGTAAACTGCTTTACTTGTGAAGGCATTTTAGCTTTCAGGCACTGAGGTATGATGGTTACCTGTACGTGCAGTCAGTAAACTTAACTTTAATTAGTTAGGCTGAATCTTTAAAGATGCATTGAAGATAAAATAAAAAAATTGGATGCACTGCATGTTGTCAGAAAAATGATTCGTTGAAATCCTGAAAATAGCCCTCTTTCCTATGATTAATTTCCCATTTGCTATACTTTTTAAATTTCTGATTTAGGGAAAACAAGAGATAATTACACATTTCATTATAAGCCCATCTATCCCAAATCATTGTCTGCATGAAGATAAAATGGAAAAAGAAAATACCCAAATGAGTAGTAAACTTAGTTGTAGGTGTTATATATAATACCCACGACAGGGAAGAAGACTAACAGATTCTGTTTCAGTCCTTCCTTGTTTCATTTGAGAATTATAGAATCATAGAATTATAGACAAAATTTTAATTTTTCAGATCTAAATCATGATGGCTCCATTTTGGCCAACACAACTGAGCTAGAGAAGTGTGTTTACAGTTCTTTTGCTTTGCATTCATGATTATGGGTGTAAATGTGTACTTATCTTTGTACATACATACTTCTTAATTTTAGCATTTAGATGAGGGTATATGTTATATCGAATGAGGTAATTTATACTTCACTGTGTGCCAGGAAGGAAGGGAACTTGTAGCTACAAGGAAAAAGTATGTTACACGGGAGAGGCATGGTCTCCTTCCTGTCCTGTTTTATGCTATGGTTGTTTATTCTATGTTCATTCTGCTTATTCATCTCGTACTCCTTAAAAACTTATTGCAGAATGATCTTTTTAAATAAGAGGGTCATGGTTTAACCCCAGTCAGCAAGCAGGACCAGGCAGCCACTTGCTCACCCCACCTTACCCCAAGCAGACTGAGGAGAAGAGGGAAAAGAAACGAGAACCCATGTGTTCATGACTGATATAAATATGGGGTTTCTATGTCCTGACAAGGAGTCAGAGCTCTCTTGCATTAGTAAAGCAACAATAAAGTATCATTCTGTCCATGTTGCTCCAGGTTGTTGCCAAGGCCTTAACAATGCTATAAAAATTTCTTTTGGTTTTAATGAGTTTAAGGTGCTTAGTACTTCTTCGTTATTAATATATGTATATACACTTTTTAATTATAGCTGCTATAATTATCATAAATTGTAACATGAAGATTACTTGAGAGTAAAGCAGAGGAGCTAAGACCAAATAATGTTCTCATTTTGGTCCCATTTGGTTTTTTCTCCTGTTCTGCTTTGTCACATTTTATAGTATAACTGAAAGACCCGTCTGTGATTGTCTGGACCAAAAAAAGATACATGAAATTTACATATGGTCATGTTGCTAGGCTGCATAAAATATATACAATAAGAAAAAT
Source organism: Scolopax mira (assembly GCA_004320125.1). Lineage (NCBI taxonomy): Eukaryota > Metazoa > Chordata > Aves > Charadriiformes > Scolopacidae > Scolopax > Scolopax mira. Next base: position 17,899 of record BJBW01002988.1, read on the forward strand.
AAGACAAAGTCTTATATGTATAAAGAAAACCCCTGTCACCTTCATTACATGACACTGTTAATGCATTACTGCTTATGATTAATGTAGTCAAGACACTTAAAGAAACTGTGTATGCCTGATTTCTCATTTCTGTATTCACTGTCAATTGACTATTTTCTGCATAAATATTGCACAGCCTTGAGTTCTTTCACCAAGTCACTTTATAGAAGGACTTTGCTTACCCATTTAAATTGTCTGTTACATTTGATCACAAAGCACCAAAGAAGAAGAAAAGAAGAAAAAGACTTTTTGTATAGAAGCGAAATGTCAAATACATATTTTTTTTTAAAAAGTAACATGACCTTTTTAATTGTGCTCCTCACCCCCCCTTATTCTGTGTCCATCATTTTCTCCTTATTTTTAGCTTCCAGTCTTAATTTCCCTTGAACTGTGCATTATTCTATGCTGGAATATTGTATCATTTATTAAAGATTACCATATTATTAAGGCTTACTGTAATTTTTTTTTTAATACAAATAATAACCAAAATCAACACTTAAGAACAAAACTTATTTTATTGCAACACTACTATATATGATTTTTATATATATGAATACTTCCAAAGAAGTGTTTATAAATTAAGATCATATCAGCCTTGTAATGCTTTGTCACTATTTTCAGTTGTTGAACACAAGGATATCTAACCTGTTTGTAGTTATGTAGTGATTTGCACAGTGGGCAACAATCTGCCATTGAAAGCTCTAGGAATTGCAGGGGTTCAGTACCTAAGAATTTGGCCTGGCTAAATACTAATTACATGTTATGGTAAATTGTTTGACGATTTTAGTTTAAATTAGAAAATAACTCCTGGGGTGTGGAGGGGTTACTTTCCAATGGAACATCTAATTAATAAGCTATACATTGAACATTAGTTTTTTTGAATCTTTTGGCTTTACAAGTCTATGTAGTGGAACTAATCACAGAATGATTATATAGCCAGAATTATTTGTTTAGTAAATGATCTTGTATTTAATTTCTCAGATATATTTTTAGAAGTTAGCTAACTTCAGTCAATTCTTGCTGATAGGATTACTTGAAATGTCTATGCAAATCTGAAAGAAGAGTTGGATTTATAATAAAATCTGATTACAATTTTATCATGCAGATTCTAATGACTTCCGTTAATAGTTAGAATTACCACCATGTTTTCAAGATGGCTGAAGAACAGTTCATTTTAATAAGGAGACCATTGGAACTCAAGAAACCTGGAAGCTCTACACAGGCTCTACCTGGCTGACTGTGCAAATGATCAACATCCTCTGAACTTCTTTCTTCCTCTATGTTAATAATGATTCTGTCTTTGTCTGTGACACGCTAAGTGGATGAAAAACCCTAAATATAAGCAAATATTTTGACTATGTGATTTTACATCTAGATTCTCTTACTGTTTTCCTTCACCATAGGTGATGATCTCTTCAAGATATCACCCAGCAATAAAACCCACCAACATTATCAAGTGACAGCTCATTATATTATGAATATTGAAGCACGCAGCGTACAGTACTTAAAAAGCCATCACTTGCTACACAATGTGGTCCCTAAAATTAAGCTGTTTAATTTTTTTCTACGGATGAAAAACTGATTTAACAATTCACTGGGTTGAATAGCCTTTCAATTTCTTCTTTATTGGACTGGATTTTCTTAGTCAGTAAGAGCTAATTATGAATGCAAGCCATTTTGCGCCTGACATTAACAAGAGTAATAAAAAACTCCATACGGTCTATGCTAAGCTTTTCCTTAGTAGCGTGGCTAAACTGACTTGTTATTTGTCAAAATAAAATATTGTGGAAGTGGTGAAAACAAAAATTACAATGTATTAAACAAAACATTTTTATATATAGTCTCCCAAATTATTAAATACAGAATGATCTATGAGTTTGCCATGTATATTTCTCAGTCCTTCAATATGCTGTGAGAAGCTGATTTCCACGCAATGGACATGGAGTTGTGTTGTGTACTGAAACCTTACACAGTGTTCATGGAGCCTGGCAGGATCATAACCAGTATGAGTCAACCTACCACCATCTAGGGGAAGGTGAGAGTGATCTCACAGCTGAATGCACAAGCCAAAGCCAACAGAGAGCCTTCTTATCCCTCAGCTGGATTTTAAAATTATTATTCTTTCACTTTATTATCAGTTTTTTTGTAAACTGTATTTATTTTGTATATAACTGTATTGCAGAGGAAACAAGAGTGGAAATTTACACAGAACAAAGTAACAGAAAGGCACCCCAGATCCTCAAGCACAAAAAAAAATTATAGGATTTTTTTCAATCCTGTATTCCTTTCTAAAATCTGGTTCTATCTATTGCACAGATAAACTCTTTCTCTGTCTTGATTACTGATTTTCTGTCCTACATCCCTTGCCCAAGGACCATGAGACACAGTGTGTAGTGTTTGAATAAGGACTATGTTTTAGTGTAAAGAGGGAGTCTGACATTCACAAATTGGGGAACGGATAATCATTACCTTCTTCAGCCTTGTAACTATAGGATATCTAATATTATTTGCTTGGAAAATTAGTCTCCTTTTTGGTAGAAATTTATGATACTTTAGAAAGCAAGCAACCTTTGGAGGTCATCTAGTCCAGTCCACAGCCCAAAACAGGGCCAACAAGGTCCTGAGCTGATTTTGCTTTGGATTCTTCCAGTTTACAATAGTTACAGCACATTGGGATTTCATATCTTTTACTGGTGGGTAAACTTGTACAGACTTCTGGTATAAATTCTACTTTTAAACTTGTGGATGTGTCAGAGATGTTTGAGATAGTCTTTATACGTATGTACACATTTCTCACATTTTCTTGTGCTATATTTCCACAAAACTATGTTTACCATGTTAGCATGTGATCATTTTTCCAACTGTCAATAGGAACAAGCCCACTGATACACTAAAATCTATAAAGGGCTTTTCCAGCTGCCCTGAAACATTTTTAGTACCTGCCCTGAAACATTTGTAGTACTGTTGTTGCATAGAATTTACGTTTAAGGCTTACTTATTCAGGAGTATGGTCATTTTCCTATTGAAGCCAAGTGGGATCATTTTACTGAAGTAATAAAGCTATTGATCCATTTAATGCACCAATAGAAATTTTATCCTAGTTACTTCTGAGATGATAAGGGACTCTCACAAATTTATGAAATGGAATAATTATCATGGGATATGAATGTTTTAAACTATGGTCATTCTGGCAGAGAGGGAATGGTCAGGTTTCTGACAACAGTAGGGCAAGAAGTTAGAGGTTATATGTTTAAATGAAAAAATTGACTTGAAAATAAAAATAAAACTACTTTAGGATGATGAGGCAATCAACCATCCTTTTTTATAGATAAAATAAATGCATTAAGAGCATCCAAAGCAAATTTACAGAAAGTAATCCAAAATTTTCTTTGCTTCAATAGTTGTAGAGATTCCATGTCTTGTGTACATGGAATTTACATCATACTATTTTAATTTTTGTTTTGTCAGCTTCAAGAGTCTCAAACTACTGAATACCACTGTCAGCTCTCAATTATTTCCCCAAATTTACCAAGGGCTTTTATGTGATTTTGTGGAGGCAGAGCTCAGACAGTAATAAATAGAACAGATATTGTGATGGTAATTTGACTGGAAAGACACCCCCATAAAGTATGTTACTTTTCTCATTTTCCTTCCTTATTTGAATGTGGCTTGGTCATTTGATCATTCCAATAATTTCACTAGGCTGCTGGAAATTTTTCTGGCATAGCTTTTGAAATTAAAATTGCTGTTACAACTTACATTAGCTCATGAGCTGCTCTGGATTATTCAGTTTGGTCCACAGCAAAGATGATCAGTATTTAGACAAGAGTGCCTATATTAAGGACCAGGAAGAGTAGAAATATTCCCCTGAATATTTCTGGATATTTATTGGATAATTAGGGTTTTTTAGCAATCATCGTTTGTCTCCTACTGAAATTACCCTCACTTATTGACAGTTGGTAACATGTTCTATTAATGCATTGATAAGTATTGTGCTCAGATGTGATTTTAAACTCTTTTATTATGAGTAGAATTATTTCTAGATTTGAAATTCCACTAACTTCCAAAATCTTTTTAAAAACATTTCTGAAAAAGCCATGTGAATGGGGGTTCCGTACTTGAACTAAGCAGATTTTTAAACTTGGTAAAAGTGATGCTGAAATCACAATGCCTGCAAAAGAAGATGCAGGCATAATAACCTTTGACTATGTCTCCTTGCTTGATCCATCTTCCATAAACATGAGAGATATTTTTAAGTGTTTATATGAAAAGAATTCATAATTGATGAGAATTAACTTACTTGTGGAGATCAATACTTCAAATTAAATTTTCATTAGGTTTTACTGATTATAACTCTGGTGTCAATATGGAAAATGTAAAATCATTGGGAGAATAAAGAACTGAATTAAGGAGAATCTTCCTGAAGTCTCGAGGAAGATTACAACTTAGTACAGTTAGCAATACTAACAAATAGTGCTAATGTGTAAGGAGGTTTTCATCTCACTAGCTTCATAAACAACTTCTATCTTAAAATAACTGTCTAGGTTCAGTCATCAGTGGCTGGTTGAGCAAAATAAGGTGATATTCCCCCTTATCATAAAAGATGTTTGTCTCTTCATTTACAGAGATGGAACTAAAATGGTTGTCTGTGGGGCCAATACTTTTGACTGCTAAAGTTATATAAAAGGAGTCTCCAACTGTCTTCAGATTCTGATATTATTATACCAGATAACTGGGTATGTGTTGCTTTGCAAGTAAACATCTTCTGAAGTAATGTCAAAATGTTAACACACTCACCTAGTAGAACTCCTATAGGCATAAAATCAAGCTATGACATATGTTTCTAGCATGGTTGAAATATGCATTTCTATTGAAAAATCTAGAGATCTCAATACATACATTTGTGGAATAGCTCTGATCTGTAATTTTCGAAGGAAAATTTTCTTTGAAAAATATTTTAACATTTAAAGCAACGTGGAAAAGTATTTTAAACTTAAGGTAGCTTAATAAGCAAACATGTACTATTTGCTTTTTAAGTCACAAAGTGATGAAAGAGGTACAATACAGACAAATGGGTATTATATAATGAAAAAATACTATAGAAGTTAGTTACTGTAGAACAAAGTGGGATATTGCTGGCATGTGTGCTACAATTACCATATCAGTCAATAAAAAAGCCTTAGCAAATAATAAGAATAATTTTTTGACATTCACAGTAGAAAAAGTCACCAGTAGAGTAACTGGCACTTGGGCTGTTTAACATATATATAAATGATCTGTAAAAGGGTGAATAGTAAGGTGTAAAAGTTTGTTGAAGGTATTAAGTTATTCAGGGCAATAAAGATAACTGTGAAGAATTTCAGAAAGCTGAGTTCTTTCTGAAAGATGACTGAATTTGGAATGCCTTCTATATAAGTAATATCTAAATACTCTAGGCTGGAGTTAAGCTGTAGAACTTCTCGCAACAGGATGAATAGCTGCTCAAATTTTTCAAAGCATCACAGAGCACTTCGATCTCTTCATGGCAAAGAAAGTAAATCAAGCTATGGAATAGAAATCTCTGTGTCCCTGAAGGGCAAATTAGAGGAGCTTGGGATCGTATTCTAGGGTAGTAACCCTTTACATTTTCATTGTTCCAGAAAAGGTCTATTACCCATCATTGTCAACAAATATTACCCATTGTCAACAAATCACTGGGTGGGATGGGTCTTCAGTTTGACTCACGCAGAGATTTTTGTATTTTTTGGGGTGTCAGAGAGATGGGTATATGACAGGACCACTCAGGTTTTAGATGCTTTTTGACTCTATACCTGCATTTTTCATAATGCTCACAGAAGAACATGATACATTCTATATATCTCCCCCACAAAATAAAGAAATGAAAAAAAAAAAAAGGAAAGATATTTTTATCTCATTTCATTTTTTACCACAGCTACAGTCCTTGTATATGATAGACAGCAAAAAGAATCTAGGAGGCAGAACACGTATTTTGACAGATTGTATGTGTTTTGATTTTTTTTTTAATCTTTATGGTGTTGAGTCTCTCCTAAAGACTGCAAAAGTATTTAAAGAATCCCAGATTTAGGTAAACCCAGATGTCTCATTTTCAGAAGTCTTTTCCTCTGTTCCTTGAACAAAGTTTCCTCAGTCTCAGCAATGTAGAGCTTAACAGTTTATGTGTACTCAATAATAGATGCACTGCTTTCTCAAAAAACCAAGTCTCCTGGAGTTTTTGTGTGTGTGTGTTTTGTGGGATACTTATGCAGAAGCCTTGAATTGACTCCCTCAGCTGATATCAAAATTCCTGGTTATTATATTGTACTGAGGTTTTAGAGCTGTATGCAAAACCGCTACTTGTTCTCCAAGATGGAGGGGAATTTATTTTAGGAAAATCATTGAACAGTAATAATGTTGACAACTGTCTTATCACGGATATCACGGATAAACAAACCTGAATTGTTTAAAAGATTACAAAGACTTTTATTTTACCAATTTATTTTATCAGAATTCTTCTAGGTTTTTTCTATCTATATATAGGAGATTTTGAAGTTTCCTTTGCTACTCTTTCAGACTTAGAAGTGTTGTTTACGTCACACAAAATATAAAATTTTTAAAGTGTGAAATTGTTTGAATGGTGAAAGTGTTTTTGCAGTAGCATAAGATGTACAAGGAAGTGATAACTATGTTGAATCATTCATTCTTTATGTCAGGCAGGTTTGACAGTGCAATCAACTCCATAAGAAGAAATTTGTTTCCACAGTAAGAATTTGTTTTATCTTTTCTCACAGAAATTGTTCAGTTTTATTCAGCTTACTTGTTGTCTCTTTCTTGAAATACTTTAATATGATTATCAAAATTTTTTTTTCCTTTTAGAAGTCAGAAATGAGCTGCAACCATTCAGGTTTGGAGGGGAATTTTTTGTGTGTGTGGTTTTGGTGGGTTTTTTTGTTGTTCTTTTGTTGGTTTCTTGGTGGGTTATTTTTGTTTGCTTTTTTTTAATTGCAATATCTGATGCTACACAAAACCAGGAGACATTTTTTCAGTACTTATGAATTTCCCAGTAATTTCACATATTGCTTCTTTGTGTGCTCTCATGATGAGTCAATCTACAGAAAATCCATGTCCCATGGTTTTATAATATAAGCAATAAAGCATAAAGGATATCCTTAAAAAAAGAAAATGTGTTTATTTTTCAACAGCACCTCCTTCTCACAGAACAGAGACAATACTATGGTTTTGCTAGACATTTCCTTAACACATTATAATTTTAACAAGACTTGACAGTGTAAGGAGCATAACTATAGGGATTTTTTGCTTTAGTAGGTTTCCGTGGTTTTGGGGTTTTTTTGGGTGCAAAGTTGTGGTTTTAGTTTCCCTGCCAAAACCTGGAAAATTAGGAGTATTATAGTCTTTTGTAATTTTAGCATGAAAAGCTAAAGTGGCTCCATACTGTTGCTGCATGTTAGCTTAGAGGCACTGAAAATTCAGTTTGTTCTTTAATCAAATGGCAGTCTTTAGCCATTCATAAACTCAAGCAAACAAATCCATACAATATTATTCCCAAGTGTTAAGCAAAAGAAATGAGGTCTGTCCAAAAAAAAAAAGCTGTAAGGAAGTACAGCAACATTTTCTTAAAACAATTAAAAATGACATTTTGTAAACTGTCTTCTGGTGATGAGGATGAAAATAACAATCATGCTAATCAATGAAGGGGATTCATAATCACTGCTTTTTCTTCTGCATTAATTCTACTCTACTGATAGGACAAGGGGTAATGGCTTCAAGTTGCAGGCAGAGGAGGTTCAGGTTAGATATTAGGAAATATTTCTTTACTGTTGTCAGGCATTGGAATGGGCTGCCCAGGGAGGTGGTTGAGGCACCATCCCTGGAGGTATTCAAGAGAAGAGTTGACATGGTGCTCAGGGATATGGATTAGTGTTGTTTTGGGTATGGTGTGTGGTTTGTGTGGTTTTTTGTTTGTTTGTGTTTGTGTTTTTTATTGTTTGGTGGGGTTTTGTTTGTTTATTTGTTTGTTTGTTTTCTGAGCCTTGAATGACAAATTTAAAATTCATGCTCTTTGTTTGTTTAAGCCAGTTTGCAGCAGTGCTCTCCTTCATAATGACCTCGGTTTACACAAGGGAGCACCTTAACCATCTGATATTACATACTGATGCTTCTAACGTGTGTGGAAGCTCTGAGAGAGAATCAAAAGACAAAACGAGTCAATATAGTCCCAAGGAAAGTTTTCATCTTTAATCCTGAAATCACATACTGCCATTTGCCACAGGTCCAGGACCTAAATAGAAAAGAGACAAAAAGGAAAGCACTATTGCATTACGTTGCTTTCTTACAGCAGGCAGTTGGGACTAACCACTTTGAATACACTGTGGTTTCCAAGCATAACCTCATAGCAAGGGAACTGCTGAAGATGAACTCCTGCTGGGAAGGAGACACTGTCGATAGGGAGGTCAGAAAGATTGTGCTGGGATGCAACTTACCACATTCAGTCACTGGCTACCAAGGTCATTTGGTGAGCGTGGTGTAAAACTGATGGGCAGTTACAAATAACCCCAGTCTAAATTAGGGGCATTATTCATATATTTGCAAGAGTTGCTTTTAATTTTGGTCAAGTGCTGATCAGTCTTGTTCTCCATTGGTTGAATGAGACTTTGGTTTTACAGTTGTACTGATGGAAACTTCCTCTAAAATATGAGTTATACAATATCCTTTTTTTTGTCCATGAATTTACTCAGGAATTTTTTTTTCAAGCAAGAGCTACAAAAAAGTTTGTTTAATTCCAACTGAATCCTTTCTTCTGCTTCTTTCCTCAGCCTCCTAAACTGTTTCTATTCTTCTTTCTGCCTGACATTTACACATTTTATTTGCTTTGTTTCTTTAACTCTTCTGCTTACATATTTTTTCTTGGTGTGAATAATCCCTTGTATAATAATTCCAGAAAGAACCCCTTTCTGTGACTCTCTAGGTTTTCTATTTAACTTTTTGTTCCCTTTTTGTTTATCTCCTTCAAAATACACGCATAACCATCTTCAAAATTACAACATGTTTTTTTTTAAAAAAAACCAATTAAATTAGCAAAGTTATTAGTATATTTCATTAAAAGACAATAACAAAATTTTCAGCCAGTTGTAAATTAATATACATTATTTTATTTATTGGTCCTGTATTTGATTCTCCAGTCTCCTCTTCACTGTCCAGTTTCTTTTTCTATTCCTCCTTAATGTCAGTTTTGAAGCTTTCTTTTTCTATTCCTCCTTAATGTCAGTTTTGTAGCTTTGAAGTGTTTCTCTTTAGTGATGAAACCTGAGTGTTTTGACTGTTTAATAAAAATAATTATTGTAATGTAATCCAAATATATAGTTGAGATTTACTATACTAAACATTGAAGACCTCTCTCAAAAAAAGCAGCTGAAAATATCTTGTTGTAAGAGAAAAAGGAATTAAAACCAGGTTTAAAACAGATTGTAACAAAAATGAAGACCATTTCTTTAGTTCAGAAAACTTATCAAAGAGAAGGAAAGCAACATATAATTTTATGAAGCTCCACTTAATTGTGAAATGGTTGATTAACAAGACATTCGTGTAAGTTGTTCCTGGGGTACATTTGTGAGAACAGATATTTCTGTGGATTCGTAAATTCTCTAAAGCTTGATTCACATCCACAAAAGCAAAGTTGCCTGCAGCCTCTCCAAGAACTTTCATGTGAGACAGAGCAGTCTGTTAAACTGCTTATTGTCCTTATTATATATTGTAGGGACTGATAATAGTATTTGTAGAAAGCTGACACTTTTAGAAGTGCACAACCCAAAATGAACTTACTGTTCCTGTCAAAACAATCAAACCTATCATCCATCCTCTAGGCACCTTGGAAGATCTGAAGCTGAAATTGGTTTTAGAAGTTAAACCACTCCACTAAAAGGGAGGAAAAGGCTTCCATTGAAGCTGAAACCCTAAATACAACCTTGTCATCATAGAAACAACAGATCAGTCTGATAGACCTCAACACACAGCCCTCCCCCACGCAAAATTGCAAAAACATTTAGCATTTCTTATTTGAGATACTTTGGATGCAGTATAATTTTTGAAAACATCTTTTTATCTGTGTTTACAAATAAAATGTGTTAACAGGAAAAAAAAATCTGTAAATTTCTCAGATTTTTAAGCAGAAACAGAGAAGCACTAAAATGAGCAGACAAAATGGAATTCACGTGTGTATTGGAGACTTTTGAAGCCTGGCGTTTGTTTTGCTGTTTCTTGTTACTTTCTTTAGCTCATGAATCAAGCAGATCTTAACCTTGCAAAAAGTTATACCATATAAAATAGCATGATTAGTTTCTTCGATGTATAATAAATTATAAGCTAAAAGATTGAACTTCAAAGTGTGATATCCTAGGTTTTTTTCAGTCTAATAAAGAATACAGGTTCCTTTGTTCAGGAGCCAGGCCGTCTAATGTTGACTTTGGTTTCTGTTTGTAGCTGCAGAAGACCTTGAAACAGCAAATAACATTGCTCATAAAAGTACTATGCTCTCAACAACACGATGGGGCTTTAGCATGGGCTATTTCATCCTTAGAAGGTTACAATGCCTATGAAAGACTGATTTCATAATGACAATAAAACTGAAGTTTTGAGACCTCTTCATTGAGCTGAAGGACTTACAGAAGCATTCAGGACAGCACCTCTGGGAGGACAGGTTCAAGCTGAAATGTTTTCAGGGCTGAATGAAATGAATCATATGTGTTGAATGTAAGCTAAATCTAATTGTATCTTAATATTTTTGCTTGTTAAGAAATGTTTCTTCATAATATTTTGATAATACGTGATAACTGGAGTTTGAAAATATGTTTCAGCAGAAGGTAAGAACAAATCATATCCAAAGAAACTGGAAGGTCATAAAATCTGAGAATTAAATTTACCAAAAAAGTAATTAAAAATATTTAACATAAAACCAAATAATACCCTTTCCTATATTTGCATTCTCTGTCTGTTTTTATCTTTTGCCTCATTATCAGTGTTCAACATAATGTTTAATACTCAGGTAATATCTATAATATATTTGTTGTAATTGTTTATTTATATATTGTCTGATAACTAGATTTTTCTACAAAAATCCTGGAGTATTCACTACCCAATAATTTACTGTCTTTAGCTCATGTGCCCTGTGGTAATGGTGACAACATCAAGCAAGTCCAGCCTAATGTTTGCTTAAAAGTAAGCTGTTCTCAGGAATACATCAATTACAACAGCCTTCCAAAGACACATTAAAAAATTTGGCAAGACTGCTGCAAAGATCTGCATTTTTCTGGAACAGTGGTAGCAGTTAGAATATCCAATTACAGACTAAGTATTTTTGATATGCTAGAATTTTTATTTAACATGTTTTCCCATGCTAATATTACATAACATGAAAGGATATATGGAAAAAGATGGTGAACTAAGTTTTGAATAAGTAATTTTAGTTTCAAAATGCTGCAGTTTTTCAGTCAAGTGTCCTGTCAAAAAAGCTTGTGTCAAACATTTATGTTACTTTCAGCAATATCATAGCAGCCAAAAAGGGCCTGAAAAAAATATCTCATCTATATGAGAAAGTGTCTAAAGAGAAAGTGTGTAAAGTTTCTCCATTAAAGTAATTTTCCTGCTTTCAGTGTTATTTCCTATTAGCAGCTTCAGACTATCCACCTAGTCAAATTTCTTTTAGTGTTAACTAGAGCTGAAGAGGACTGTTTATCACTTACCAGAGTTAATAATTACTGTTGTTTGCAACTGTGATGATGGCAGTCTAATATTGAATGATTATATAAATGATTATATATAATATTGAATGAATAATTTGTCCTCTAGTGGCAGTTTAGAAAGAGTATAACATCTGCAGATACTTTAGGACTACAAATGAGTTTTATGCTTCCTTGGGGCCGCAGATTTTTGGAACTATGTGACCGAAGGTGGATTCTTAATGTTTTAATACTGTGTAGTTATCTAGTAATTATTATTTTTTTTCTGGGATAACTCCCAATAGTGTTTTTCTGCAAGTAAGAGGGAAATTAGTCAAGCTGTTTTTGAGTTATAGGTCATTACCCTGAATATGAAGCTACTCTGTAAACATATTAATTGGCATAGTAAATACTTACTTTATACAAATTGCAAGGGAATTTGGCCCAAACAATATTCTATAGGACGGACAAGTAAAGGGGAAAAAATTCTGAAGCTCAAGCATGAGTTTAAAGGCAAGGGAACTGCCAAATATGTTGTATTTATAACCTATGCAGCTCAAAGAAGTAAGAGGAGAAGATTTTGTTCTTCTCCAAACCATCATACCTGAAGAAAGCTGTGGGTTTTACACAGTTCACTAAGTTGGGATGGAATTCAGCAAGTGAAGGCTTAAGTACTGAGGTCCTTTCTCTGGAGGGAGAAGAGTTGCCATTTTGTCAAAGACTTATACTTCTGTACATTCCCCTTCCCTGTACAAGGGAGTCACTGGTTTGAATGGACACCCAACCAGCAGCTGAGGTCAGGCCGAGGAGGCAGAAAGCACAGATAATTCTGCTCCTAATTTCTGTGATCCCGTACTGGTAGAGCTGTTCCTAGGATTTGCAGCTGTTTGGAAAAAGATGCCAAAATCCTGAATCAGGAGAGCTTCTCTGAGGGAGCTGTGGCTGTGGGCTGGCACATGTTATACTGAAAATAAATATTTTCACCCACCTGTCTTCTATATGGTGTAGGAGCTTGAGATAATCCCATTTTTAAATGATCCACCTTCATCCTAGCTGCACCCAAGCTGCTGTGCACTTTATTTCACTGCATTTATTGAACATCATCGTGCAGCCTACAAAATCTGTAGCCATCCAGTGTTACATGAGGGGTAGGATTCATTTTCTGACCATAGGAAAAAAGTTACAAAGAGCTGCTGGATTTTTTTCTCTAGGTGGTTCAGAATGTGAAAAAATGTTGCCTTATTATGAGCATAAATTTGAGAGATGTCGGGGTGTCCCAGGAAATTTGTATCAACCATGAGAGACGCTGGAACTTTTGAGCGAGGCACATAAGAAAAGCTTGGAGGGTGGTAAAAGTATAAAGTAGAAAACTGGACTATTTTTTTTGAGTCAGAGACACCTTTTGTGCTAGTGAGGTGGTCGAAGGAGATGTTTACATTTATATTAAACTATATTCGAAAGGATCATCTGGGATTATGTGAGAGCTCTCTTTCTCTGCACCACAACAAACAGATCCCTAACTCTAAGACCTCATCTGAAATTAATGTGTCTGTGCAAATTTCCTTGGACAGCAATCATAGAAAAAAATTCAGAAATACTCTATCCATCCCTGATGTTATGCTGTGAAGGCTTTATATGGGTAATAACCTCGTCCGTGAATTTCTCAGAGATTTCCTTGACGTCTCCCACTATCAGCACATGTGTGCACGATTATTCAGCTATAATCCCTTCTGTGAAATATGTGAGTTTAGACTGCATGACTCCCAGAGATTTTAACTTTTATTTTATTTAATTAATATAGCTACATATTATTTTGCCTGTTTATCTTAGTGTTATCTGTAACCATTTGTGCTTTTGTCATCCCTAACTTGAATTTACAGTGTCCTTAGTCCTCATATTCGTCCTTGCTCTGTTTACAATACTGGTTGCTAACAAGTTGTTCCGAAACAGGAAAAACACAAGTTTGAGAGACTGCCTTATGGCATAAAGTTAAATATAGCAGCTAAACTCAAATCCAAGACTGAAAACAATTTTATGGCTTAATTGTCTCCTTAAAGTTTGCTATAAGCAGTAGAATTCTAACTTTCTGAAAATGTCTTTGAAGATACTATTTCCATTAATCATGCAGAGCTTTTAATAAAATTCATTTATTAAGGGAATATTTGGCAATGTAATAGATCTCATACTATGCAAAAATTCAACTTTCCTTAGTCAGCAACAACCGTGAGTGCTGAGAGCACTTCATCTACCCCATAGGTACTTGAAAAAAAGGAAAACATAGATCTTTCAAATACCTTAGAATCTCAGTGTGAAAACTTAATGTGAAACTTCCATCTGGAAATTACAAGGCCAGATGGTTGTATAAATCCCAGTAGAAAATATACATCTGTCACTTTTTTGTATAACTAGTTCTATTTGAAGAAGGATTTTTTAAATCAGCTTGGCACATCACTTAGTGTGTCATTCCTATCAGCCTGTAGCTTGTAGCTACTTTGTACCAAGTCCAATTTCATTTGTAGAAGGCAATGGAGGTAATCATTTCTCTAACCAGATGCAGGATGACTGTTGATTTAAATTCTTTTATGCACAAGCATGATGAAGAAGAGTGGGTGAATATAATTGAGTAAAATTCTTGCTATGAAGTCTACCTAGATTATGAATTTAGCTGTTATACCACTTCTCTCCACCATGTAATAATACTATCTAGAAATAGCTTTAGCATAATGGAAATGAAAAATTTACTTAATGGAAGCATGCTTTAGAGTTCTATATTACTTCCTGAATCCAAAATACCAAAAATAACTTTTAAAGGCAAAGTCTTTCAAAATTTGAACTCATGCAAATGTCTGATTGGATTGTTTTCCTAAAAATTCTTCAGAACAGGATATGAACATTTACAAAAACACTAGTAAAGATGAGTGGGCCTTATTGTGGATTTTTTTATAATCTGTGTGACAGGTGACAATGTAGACATTTTCTGTTTGTTCAGGTTTACATTTACATCAGATACATCCATAGGTAAACCTAAATCACCAAATGCATACATCATTATTGAGTTTTGCACACTTCCTAGAACTTTGCTACTGTATTTTAAAAGCTGTGTTTCATTGTAATGTTATTACACACCCTACTTAGCAGTTTGCTTCTGATATATTTCTTTGATACAGATTTCACCTGAAGAACAGAGAATCATGACCTGATCATTTTCTCCTCTTTGCGTTTCACCGAAACACACAATCACCTAGTCTGGTCCCTGCCTGAAAAGTGTAGGTAATGTTACATTTACAGGAGGTATGTATTACAGAGCCATAGATGAGCTCTTCTTGGTATGTTTACATTAGTAATTTGGATTGGCGTTTTTTAAAATAATCTCCCAGTTGCCCCTTATTACCTTGCTTTGGTCCATATCATGGAACAGATTTGTGGAGCAAGACCTGGATTTCTTTTAAAGGAAATAAAACCCAAAAATGATAGGAAAGATTGTACCAGATGAATTCAAATCCAGAATGAATTAGACAAGACCAGAGCTTTCTTAATATTATCTCTTTCTCCCTGAGAATTATATAAAATCATTCCATCCTCAATACTAATTCTTTTACCTATCTACTGCTACTAGTAGGACACATTATTAGATACAAATCTAGCCTTTGAAAATAATGTTTTCATTAATTCTTCCTGGAGAGGGCAGATATTTATGGACCTCATAAAAAAAAAAAGTATCTCTGCCAGAAAATTTTCAGAAAAGTCTACTGCTGCTGGATTTCTCCCAACACTTATCAAAACTAAGCATGACAAGGATGGCACGCACTGCTAATTTAATATAAAAATTCTTTCCATCAAGAAAGATGCGAGTATATAACAAAACCAGGTCCCAAAGCATTAAGTGTCCTTGGTTTTAATCTTGCGGTATTTTTTCAGCCTTTATTAAAAAAGCCTAATTGGCAATACAGAATCAGTTGAAGAAATGTAAGGATTAATCAATAGAATTAGAAGATTAAAACCTATTAATGGATTGACTGCTTTAATTTTTTTAGTCAATGGTGACTGTGTTGTCTTTTGATCCATAAGCTATAGGTCATTGACATATTGAAATTTGTCTTTTAATATTATCCCCTCCCGAGATAATTTTATGGATGTCAATGTAGTAAGAAAAGAAGAAAATTAATTCTCTCCCAGGATATAAACCTGCCACATTTTTAATTGCATTGTTTCCCAAGGAATGTTGGGACTGCTGTCTCATGGCTTGATTTTCAAAATAGGCTGCTCACTAGAAACAAACAGTACAAAATATACTATATATAATGGAAGCAGATTACATCATGTATATGTGAATTCAGGAATCAGTTTTAATTGAAAAAATTGTCATTTATCATTATAAATATTTTAAGGAGACTGTCCTGTCAGAAGAGTGAAATAGCTAACTTTAAATTATTTGGTATAATTATTGGTCTTACATATAATGGCATAAAAAATAGCCCTTTTAATAATAGAAGATTTAACCTGCAAGCAGAACCAAAGCTTTCAAATTACCATTGTCCTTATTTCATCTGTTCATATCTGATGAAAATGAAATAAATCAGTTCTAAATACATTGTACTAATCTGAGTAAATGGAATGAGCATGCAATTAGAAAATTAAGAGCAAAGCTACTGTTTTCTGGAAATTAGTTAAAATAGAGCACGTAAATAAAATAAAAAGAAGTTCATCTGAAGATGTTATTAATAAATTAAAGAGTTCAAGTTTGGTGGCTATTGAAAGAAGACAGTTTTCTGGCTTAGGAATGGTGTTCATTACTGTTATTTTTTAATTAAAAGATTTGAGGACCTATTCATGCTGGCCAAAGGCTTCGGGCTTTGTGCAGCTAGCATGATGAACCAACCTTAGTCTGAGTTGTTGCCAAGGAGAGCATGCTGACAGGAAGAAATAGTTTTACTTTTGGGGGCTCCAATTTTGGTCTTTCTGAAGGATCAACATTACCTGATTTCCTTGCTGTGTACTCATCTGCATCTTTTCCCACTTTCACTGTTTTTATAGTTACTGGGTCTTGGTTTTATTCTTCAGGTTGCAAAGTAGCAGATAATATTTTGAAAATTTTAACATGACTGATTATCATTCATAATAGGAGTCATTTACTAATATACTTTTTTAATTTAGAAGGAAATTATTAAAAGTAGTTATTTAAAGAAATTTTTAGCTCCTGAAAAGATCCTGCGTGGCTCCATTTCTCCCAGCTATATGCATATATTGAATTCTGTACTTCTCCCTGCCCAAAACCAAGGAGAGAACAGCACAAGCCCATTGTACTTCAGTTCTTATGATCTTTAGCTCGCATCTTGTTTATCAGATAGAACCTGTCAAGGACAATCAAACATAGGATTTCCAAGTTAGTGACAAAGTTGGCAGAAAAACCATCTTTTTGTCTCACATAGACTTAAAGGCATAATTTTCTTCTTATTGTGACTTATATTGTAATAGTGAGAAAAATTATGCATCTAGATGTTCTTTACAGCCTCATGGACATTGTGTGGTTTATTTCAGAGGGCTCTGTACTGTTTAAGAATTATATTTTATCTTATCTGAAAATCGAGCATGTATACAAAGATAGGCATCCAGATGATTCACTAATCAAAGAAAGAGATGTAGCTTCAGGCAAATTGTCATTTGCCAGGGATGCCCAGGGCAACAAGAAAAACTTCTACAGGTACATCAGTGATAAAAAGAAGATAAGGAAAAATGTGTATCCTCTCGGAAGGAACCAGGAGACCTGGTTACCAGGTATATGGAAAAGACTGAGGTACTTAATGACTTTTCTACCAGTCTTCACCGGCAAGTGCTCCAGGCATGCTGCCCAAGTTGTGGAAGGCAAATGCAGGGACTGGGAGACTGAGGTACGACCCACTGATCATGTTACCTGAGCATGATCTTCATTCCCTTCATCTGACCTGGACTGGTCCTGCTGTGATAATTTTGCTAATTTTTAGGTGTCTGATAGCAATATTGCAAACATGAGGCACCCTGGTTTTAGGGATCACCTCACCTAAAAGGTGCACTTTTTAAGTCACATAGCACTGTTTTTTGTAATAGACGATTTCTATCCATAAAGTAATATATTTACCTATTAATTTTGCAGAAGTGAAGAAAAGTAAAAAAAAAAAAAACCAATTAATATTCTTTGTCAGTTGTATGAAGAGTTCTTATGCAGTTATCTGAAGATTCAGTGATAAATGCTTTTATAATACTGTGAGCAAATATTAAATGAGGAAAGGTCTAACTAGTTACACATCTGTTCTTTTTTATGACTATCGTGAACAAAGGCTGAACGTCATTATTGCATTGGTACATTTATTATACATGTCACCTTCTGTGGACACCGCTGATTTTACACGGTCTGCTTTTGACAAGGTACTCTGTCATAATTTCAAAATACCTTTGAACTTCAACAACCTGTGAACACTGACTAACTCCAATCTCCTGATTGTCATTCTGAGTAACTGCTGACAATTGAAATTCATCAGTCATAATATTTAGGTCACTAGAGTATATTCTGATGTTAGGAAATCAGTCCTAATGCCAAATCTTGTGTTAGCTATGAATGTAATTCTTTTTGTGAATTTATTTTCATGCTGGGGATTTTCTGTTTACATAGAACCTACCTTTTAAGTATCTTTTGCTTCTCATACTTGCCTTAAATGAGTGTGGATTAACCAAGTATTCCTTTACAGTAGTCAATGCTATGTGCTCTTGGAGCTATAAATATATACAAAAAGTCATTATTTTGAGCTTTATTCAGAAGTTACATTAGACCATCTTAGTTTTTAAGACAATTATCTCAGTGGTCTTCCTGAGTTAAGACAACTGTGGTTCCTCTTTGTGCTAAAGTAAAGGTAGTTCAGATTAATGCACTGATTCCTGCAAGTAAGAGAATGTATATGGCTGAGATGGGTGAGGGGTGCAGAACAACCTCTGTCAGTGAAGCAACCTGTAGCATCAATGTAGTACATGTATGCTATTTTTTTCAGTAGCAGTCAAACGTAACTCAAGGCACACATCTGCAAGGTTGCCTCTTACCAGCAAATAAAAGAAGACACTAGTGCAACTGTTTTCCAAGCTGACCAGAAGTCAGAACACAATCTCAGTCCCTAATTATAATATCTTTCTTTTGGATAGGCAACCTGTGATTTTTCCTTTCAGATATGTTTTTGACTGTGACTTTGGTTTGGCATTCATAGTCCTGCTCTTTGGAGGCAGTGGCTGGGTTAACTAGTGGCAGCCTGCTTTCAAAAGACACATTTCAGTAAAACAGGCATTCTGTATTTCACATTTGCATAACCTTGCTTCTGTCATACCAGGTCTCTAATTTACGTGGTCTGTACTGACTCCTTGCTCACTAAACGATAGTCAGAAGTAGACTGCAAAGCAGAACAGAAAGGTGTCCTGACATCAGTTGTAGTGGGGTAGATGCAGCTCCACCATTCAAAATGCTCAGAAGTTGTTTTGTGCTGTGGAAAGATTATTTCTGTTAACCATACAGAAATGTGTAAAATCAAGAAACAGCAAAGATTAAAGGCAAACAAAGGAAAAGAAAACTCAGAGAATCTATTTTGCTGGATCCAACACATGCAGCACATAAAAGTGACTCCATCCTTAATGTGCTTTGCTCACCTTTAAGCTGATATTGGGTTGTAGATGCATTTTTGACTTAAATGTTTTCTCTTCAAACAAATGATCTGTAGCCTATATGGATAATTTTGCAACAACTTTAATTCTGTATAGAACCTAGGATTCAAATCTCCATTCAAGTACTGTATAACATCAATGTCGAATGAGTGTTCAAAAGTGGCACTGCGCAGAAACTTAAAGCATGATCCTCTTTTTCAGAGCAATTCTTTGGGCTGTTTTTAGTGTGAAGTAGTTTTGGAAAACACATTTTTTTAGAGCTGCTGTTAGACTGTTTTCAAAAGCCAGAAGGAAGTGAAGTAGCTGGAATTTAAATGTAATTCCTACCCTCAGATAATAAAAAAATGTATCTGCAAAATTTGGGAAATTATTTTGAATTTATTCTGATCTGATCATCTTTATTTCAAGTTATTATGATTTCATTCGTGAATAATAAAGGTTATCTCAGAGTCCATAGTTTAATGTGTGAAGTTACAAGTGGTTTTCCCCATGCATATAGCTTTATTTACTTACAATTTAATCTACCAAGTCATTCAGTCTCATAAGCTCTTTTTCCACTTCTTCATAATAACCCTTTGTTTTAATTTCTGGTTCCTTGCTTTTTATTCCTTTCTTTATTTATTTCTTTTATTTGTTTATGAAAATAGTGAACAGTAGAAGCCTTAACGCAGTGAAATAACAAAGACCTTAACCAACTTCAAAATAAAGACAGTTTTCCTTCTGTCTTTTTCTCACCTTCTAATTACCTATTTATTCTAGGACCTTTCCTTTTCCCCAGGTCCCAGTAATTTCCATAGGAGTCTCTGAAGGATTTGGAATACATTGGAAAAATCATTTGTAGGCCCAAGTAGACAGTAGGTCTGTCTGAAATGTTTCCTTTGCATAAGACACCTGAGAGACAAATACAAAAAAGTCTCTCTATAGCAGAGAGATAATTCAGAGCAATAATTCTCTGTTTTAGGAAATTTGTACATTGACTGTGACATGTTGTGACAGTTAGAATATTTTGGATTATTTTTGCCAGTAATTCAATTTACATTGTAACAATTCTGTAACCATGGAAGTGTTGGTGAAAAGTGATTAGATTGTGAGAGCTTCGGTTTGAAAAAGGAGATTGATGAGGGGAAAAAAAGTATTTAGAATTATGTATATGTAAGCTTAGAAAATGCTTACAGAAGATTAAGGGGGTTGGGAGAGAGAATGGAAGGTTTCTTTAAGGAACACTTACTTTGAAGGTTTTATACAAGAACCATTTTCAAGCCCTGTTGTTTTCTCTGGAAGTGTCAAGAGAAATGTGGTAAATAACTGATTGAGTTTTAGCCATAAGGAATATTAATTATACATCTTGATTACTCCTGAAAAGTTAATTGGGCCATAGGTCTGTTTCAGCTTAACTAGTTTTATGTTCTTTGCTTTACTTTGCTTTATTCAGTAGGTTTTGTTTCTTGTGCTTGTTTTGCTCAGTCATGAGAGATGTTTTGTTTTCTTTTCAGTTAATGGCAGTACTATTATTTTCCTGAAAGACAGAAATTTTCTTAGCTCTATGTTACATAAAATGTGACTTTTGATTTGTCAAGGCAAAGAATCTCAGCAAAGCAGAAAAAACTCTTCAGGAAAGGATTCTGCTTCTAGGATCTTGACAACATTCTAGGATGCCAACTAATGGCATCTCTAATGTAATAGAATTGCATGACATTCCTTTGAAGTTCCAAAAAGTTTTTATCTCATGTAAAAATAGCATAAGGAGGTGAATGCTGGTTTGCGTTTTCTCCAATTTTTGTTTAATTCTCACTATGACATGTTTAATTTTATCGTGAAACCAGTTATTTAGATGATATTTGTTTTTTTCCAGTATTTATTTTTTATTTCAGATACCAAAAAAAATCAACATAAAAATGCAGCTGAGGGAAAATGTGGTCACTTAGTGGTGTTCAAAACTTTTTGGTTTGTTGTTGAAGTGAACTTTGAAGGAGCAGGTCCGTTCTTTCACTTTACACCAGACTTTTCAAGTGGATCCATCACTCTGAAAAATTAAAATTTCTTGTTACATCATCATAATTTTCTTCTAGAATAGTCTGAGAGTTCCACTTAGAGTAGCTGTAAAAATAAATAAATTGTATCTGATTTTTTCAATGTGTTATTTGAATTGCCCATCAATACTTGTTTTTACCCAGTAAAAGATCAGTCTAAACAATTACCTTTTGGAGAAGTCCATACTTGGAAAAGTTATCTATAAAGCATGTTGAAAACATTTTCCTTACTTCTTAGTGGTCAGTTTTTACTTACAATAAGCATAAGCTGATTCCTATGAGTTTAATGAAATTGCAATTTTAGTGGAAGCGATACCTAGTCTGTTGTAATTAAGAAAAAATGGGAATTATGTACTATGTTTATGTGTTATTACACAAGTTTATCTTCTGCAAGAATTAACCATGGATGCACTTACATGAAATTGTGCAATAATACATGTTCAGGACAAAGGACAACTTCATTTGAAAAACTTCCTCGTTGGCTCATTGAGGAGGATTCTGCGTTTTTATAGCTCTGTCTGTAGGCAAATACTTTGCAACTCTCTTGAGATTCCCGTTTCAATTTTTTTAAATACCTTTCCTGTGTTTTAATTAATTTTTATGACAATGGAGCACAGACGGTGCTTTAGAAAGTGTTTGGTTAAGTGCATTTTAAAAGAAGATGTGGTTATTACTATGCTTCTTTTACTATTCTCAGCTGTATCATATTGCTACTTCCTCCTAAACTAGTTAGCATATATATGTAGCTTAATTTTTTATTTATTTGTTTGTTTGTTTTTTTCAGTGATGTCTTGAAAAAGTTGCATTTCCAAATTCTGAAATTAATTTTGATGTCATGTTTTGTGTAATCCTAAAGTAGAACTGACTAGACAAACCATAATCTTAATAAAAAGAACACAAGAATCAGAAATGTAGTTAATGGTCTGTGAAGAATGTAATAGGCTCCTTATGCATATCCATGAAGCTGAATTTGTGGGACTGAATGAAAGAGGTAAGTGGCTTTAAGTTCTTCAATCTTCCAGCCAACATTTGTCTCACAGACATTCCTAGGTGCCATGCAGATGCCATTACTGAGATGAGTAAATTGAAACTGCTCCTGAGATGAGAATGTTGCCTATACACAGGTGAATAGCACATAGCAAAATGTATTTGAATTCTGCAAGATTGAAATTCTTGGTTGTATACAGAGAAAATACATATATATTGCAAAAGAGGTTAGAACTATATCAGCTACACATATTCTCAGTTATAAACTGAATGGGATTTACACAGAATAGATTTTCCCATGGAATTTTTTTTTGTTGCTACCGAAACTCATATTATGTCAAATGTATGGACAGGGAGAGAAAATAGTCTGTAAATTATTTATTCATTTAGGAGTATGTCCCCTGTGTGTGAGCCGATTCAGGCAGTATGCAGGAACAACCACAAAACCATGGGTTAAGGGCAAAGAACAAATTTAATCTCAATACCTCATGGATCGGGGAACCTCTGAAGCAGCACCTGGGCAGAGGCAGGCAAGTAGGAATGCAGGCACCGTGGAGGGAGAGTCCTTAATAGCACGAGAGTCCTTATTAGCAAGGGAGGGAGAGAGCAAGAGAACTCCCACTTGCTGTTTGAGCCTGTATTTCAAGGATTCTGGCAGGCAGAATTTTCTGCTGTGCTTTGATCTCTTCAACAGCTGGACAAGAATCTCAGGTGTGTTTGATAAGGGGCCCCTGAGTCCATCCCTGGCCTATGTTACCTAACTGCAGATGTTCTACTTGCTGACCACACAAAACTAAGCAACAAGTAGTGTGATAGATGTGTTTCCCAGCATCCTGCATGCGAGTCACTTGTCCTCCTCACCAATCTTCCGTTACTTTGCCACACCTGTCACCATCAAAATCATCATTTTCCCATTGTCTTTGAATGACTAAGAATGAAGTCTTCTTTGAGCAAATGTTTTGCCCTTCTCATTTTTGCAAAAGTCATTGTCAATAGCTGATTTAATCTGTCAGCCTTTGAGAAACAGTCCAGTCAGATGAAACAAACAGAGAGCTGCTATTCAGTGGCTGTTGCCTGTATTTTGGAAGTGTTGCGTGACGCCTGGATGGATAGATAGACAGACACAGAGTAA
Source organism: Scolopax mira (assembly GCA_004320125.1). Taxonomy (NCBI): domain Eukaryota; kingdom Metazoa; phylum Chordata; class Aves; order Charadriiformes; family Scolopacidae; genus Scolopax; species Scolopax mira. Next base: position 41,493 of record BJBW01002988.1, read on the forward strand.
CAAGAGATAATTCACATTATGCTTTTGAAGGAACCTCTTACATCACTGCACTACTGGCCAGATATAAGAGAAATTTGAAAAGAAATTTGCTATTAGGTGAGCTAGTGATGATAAAGTTTATAGACATCTTTATATGTGCCTGACCTTCCAACAGCATATGGCTGTCAGATAATAGCTTACTGGAATTCCCAGAATTTCAAAGAATAATGAAGTAAACAATGAGTAGAGATAATAGAACTATTCCTCTCTAATTGTCTGAGGAACTATTCCTTCCTCAGACATTCTTTGACTCATTTTTCTTTTTTTAATTCTTTGTAAATATGATTCTGATTCAGTAGGAATTTTCCACATTTCCCCAGTTGTTTGCAATGAAGTTTTTATTTATTATTCGTGAGAGTTCTTTAGAGCATCCACTGTTAGGCTTTTATGCTGTGTTGGTCATTCATCTCATGCTTTGTTCAAATTTCGTAGACTGCTACACTTACTACTTAACACAAAACAAATTATCATAATTTCAAAAACTCTCTTGTTTTCCTGAATTGTATCATAAAGCTATGTATGTTGTAACACTGTGTTCTTTCCATAAACACATTGAAAATAATAGGTTTAGTAATAGGAAATAGAATTCACAGCATCAATGAAGTCATAATGATTACTTTCACATTGCTGGTTCTGCTCTCTAGCACTTACTTAACCTAATGGATTAACCAGTATCCTCTGAAAGAAGCAGCTTTTCCTGGAGAAATAACCCATGGTTCTCTGACTGGCTGAAAGATTGCAGAAAAAAAATGGTGTCAAGATTTATGAGATCTCCTGGTTATCAGTGAACTTAGATTAAGTTATTACAGGACAGTTATTGCAGAAGAGACAGGCACAGACTTGTAGAATGCATTTTCATAAATGCTGTGGCTTTGTCTATATGAATTCTGTCTCACCCCTACTAATGAAAGACTGGGTTCTGGTCTGTGCAAAACTACACAGAGGATGCCAGGTAACCTCCTACATGGCAGGAGCATTGAATTTGGCTTTTGTTTTGCAAGGCAGGACTTCTCTTCAGTTCTTTCTATATAAATGCCCACCATGGCTTGTGTCTCACTGTTCCTTTTACATCCCATCTCGCCCTGCCTCCCAGGAGTCTATAGAAATCACCCTGAAGGACCACTGCCTGTGGTATGGGAGAAGTTTGCTGAAGGCTCTCATAAGTATCAGGGATCAAAAAGGCCCACCTTCTCAGCAGGTAACCAGAAAAATAACTCCTCCACTTTACATCTATTTGTCACCTGTTGCCTATTACCAGAAAGTTGAGGGTAGCTCCTCAGTAATTCCAGGTAAAGCTGAGTTTAATTTCTGCTCTAAAGTAATGAAGAAAATATATTTTTACTTCAGTATTGCCTCTGGCGGAGTACTCTAAGCAGAAAGCAGTCAAGCTTTAGTGCAAAGAGGGAATATCCTTATGAAACAGGTTTCTGCCTTCTCTGTTGCTCAAATGGAGACTTCTGTTGAGGGAGTCTCTGTGATACATTGTTATTTGATGTAGCTCTGAAGTTTTTTAGACATTATCTAGGTGAAAGGGGTGGGGAGGAAGGATAAGTGATCAGAATAGAAAATTTATGAGAAAAAGGTGGAGGCACTGATCCTATTTCTACATGTGCCTATGCACAAGTAGTTTCAATAGGCAACTACATGCTTAAATTGAAAAGTTTTCTCAAGAACTTCACTGAGCTGGAGAAAGTGTGTGCTTTCATGTCTAGGATAAGACTGGAGTTTGTTTTATTTTTTTAATAAAAAGAAACCCACGGGAAGTATCTCTCTTATTCCACAGTGTATATGGAACTTATTTTCCTGATTCGCTTCTACTGAAGAGCTGGCAGTTCATGGCTTTCACAGGCTTGGAAAGAGCTTGAAACTCAGGAACGGAGTTAACTGCAAATATACTGAGTTCCTCTCTAGGATCTTTGCAATTATTTGAGGTAAGATCCAAATGAATTTGCACATTTGCTTTTGCCAGTTGTTTTCAAACTAAAAAAATATTTATTAACTAAATTTCTGTGGAAGGAAAGGGAAGATTAAATAGTATATCAACACTGAAAACACACTGATGTGTAATTTAATGAGATTTTTCCAAAGACTGAAAGAAATGAGAAGATTAATTTCAATTGAGTGAAGGCATTATAAGATAATGCTATTTTTATTTCTTTTCTCTCTTATTTATTTTGTCTCTTTTCTTTCTTATTGCTGTTGATTTACAACAGTCCTTTTTTTCCCAGAAGTAAATAATCACTGAGAATCTGAAATTGCAAGTTTGGAGTAAATTGCATAATACAGGATTATGAAAAGAACAAAGGTGACATGCAATTTACTGTTGTTGAATGATAGTAAGGTTGAAATTTAGAAAACAGCACACAAGCAGAAAGTGCTCAGATGAATATCATATAAAGAAGAAGAAATTCTTTCACCATAAAAAGGAGAAAAGTGTTTCAGTGCTCTGATTGTAGATATATTTATAAAATAGTTATTCTTTTTGTGTAATCTCATGTACAAATACAAAATCTTGTCACAGTACACATGCATCTTCATTGGATACGTATTGGTAGACATGCAGGACCATGCACATAAACATACAGTACAGCCTGTATATACGTGAGGATTATCAATAGCAGAAGCATAGATCGTGTTGGATTTTGTTAATTTGACACCTGACTCAGAGGCACAAAAACCAATGAAGCCAAAAGGAATAGGGCTAATGGAATTCTGCCCTCTCTAACTTTTGAGTAAAAGTTTCAACAAGAACAAAAAATTAGTGAATTTAGGTTAAACTCCAAACTTTGTGATAATTAAAAAAAAAAAAAAAAGGAGATAAAAATGTGAGAAAACCGAAAACCAGAAATGTTCCAAGGACTCTAGGACAAAAACTTTAAGTTTTCATATTTTAAATGAAGGTTGTGTTTAAGAATCTGTGCATTTTGAGAGAGAATGTATGTAAAGGGTTAAACAGCGCAGACTTAGAAAACAGTTGAATTGGAGAACGCATCTGGTGTGGTAATAAGTGTTTCTGAAAGTAAGTATTAAATGTTAATCTCAACATTAATATATTGTGCTACCTTTTGCCTTCTTTGCTGAAAGGGAAAAGAGAAGCATGTCCCCTTTGGGCTTCATTTGTCAGATATATGAACCTTGTGACTTTGTGGTCAGTAAAAAGGGGAGACTGGCAATTGAAGAAGTAATTTCTAAATGCATTCAGTAACACAAATATTGTAGATTCATTATAAATAAAATATAACACTTTCAGGCATAACAGAAAATCTCCACCAAGCACTGCACTGTTTCAGTATGATTCTTTTTCTTTGTCCCTCAGTGTACTCAGACTTTTTCAGCTTTCTGCAAATTCCCTATGTAACAGTTCAATATCTGAATGATTGCAACAATGAATATATTTGATATGAACCAAAACAACATTCAATCAGTTAATTTCCATTTAAGCTGTGAAAAGAGTTTATTGTACATAAAGTTAGATTTGTTATCATAGTTAGCATATAAATTGTGTAGACCTCTTCTAATTCTAAGTACTGCTGTGGTGGAAGATGTTGAAGCATAAAACAGCTTGATTTTGCTCTTAAGAACTCTAAAGGCTGAAAGAGAATCCTTTCTACAATATAGTATGTTAAATGGGTATTACTGCTTGGTGGACTCCCTTCTTGGGATTTATCCTGTTCTAGTATACTACCATATCAGAGCACACCGAGGGAAAGAATTCGTAAGACTCTTCTATGAAACTTTGAGCTATGTGCAGTCTTCACTAACATGTGCTCTTCCAACAATTATATTTTATAATCTGTGATAGAAATTCATATTTCAGGCTTTCATTTTAGAAAAAAATGTTTCATGTTACTGAGGCACAGTGCTCTGTCAAATTAGAGGTTCCATCAGAAAACTGTCATTAGTGCAAGCCTACTAATGTTCCTCTTTAAATATTCACAGTGTATGTGAGCAGAGTACCCAACTGCACGGATTTGTATTGCACTGTTCCTTGTCTTCAAAAGATAGTGCTCTGTCTTGAAGAAAAAATTTACTTACTCATTTCAGGATAGGTTTTAATTATAGTCTAACGCCTCAGAAAATAGTATATGTTTTTGAAGTCCATTAGGGTTTGTTCTTACCCACTTGGCACTTACCCACATGGCAAATAGAGTGACTTAGTGCATTTGCCTTGTATTTTATTGGGTGATGGAGCCCCACCAGGTGATGGGGCAACCCCACCAAATGATGCCTCTCCTTAGGTATGCTGTGACTCTTTACAACAGAAATGAACTGAGTTACAAGTCTTTTATGACCACATTTATTCTTTATGACTTTTCTCTTGTGTTAGCGTTTCAGTTTCAGAGATGATTCCCTAAAATTTCCTGAAGTGATGAGGTCACACCATGCTCCTTATTATGTACAATGAAGTGGTCACATCATACACGGAGAAACTTTTTTACTCTTTTCCGATAAGCAGATTATCTTGCAATAGCTGCTGCTTATATTTCACTTTCTATGATCAAAAGTCCCAGTGAGGAAAGGCTGAAATTTTTGCAACATGTGTCTGCATCACCAGTCCTCACATCAGAGATGTCTGGATTTGCTTTGCTAATCGTCCCTGGATATGAGGATAAGTATATTAGCTCTGAGCCCAACGTGTTATTGCTTCATCTGCCCAATGTGTTATTGCTATCATCTTCTATGCATAGTACATATTTTGTATGTACTATAGGATGAGTGCAATGGTTTTAAACTGAAAGAGGGTAGATTTAGATTAGATAGTAGGAAGAAATTCTTAATGTGAAGGTGGTGAGACAGTTTGCCCAGAGACGTTGTGGATGCCCCATCCCTGGAGGGGTTTCAAGGCCAGGCTGGATGGGGCTTTGAGCAACCTGGTCCAGTTGGAGGTGTCCCTGCCCATGGGCTGAGGGGTTGGAACTCATCGATTTTTAAGGTACCTTCTTACCTGGACCATTTTATGAATCTATGATCAATATAAATATTCAGGCATAAAATTTAGTAACCAATAGGATACAAAAGGGAAGCAAATTTGTGACCTTGATTTCTTTTACATTAAATGTCTTTACCTGCTCAGAAAACTGAGTTGAGGTGTACCTGTCAGACAGACACCAGGGTCGCCTTCTAGAAACTCAGGTGAGATCAGCAGGAAATGCCAAGCCAAGTCAGCTCTCAGATGTCTTTGGAAACCTGCCACTAAGCTTTCGGTCTCTGAGATCCTTATTGTATGAATGCATGGAGCAAGGTCAAGAAGACTCTGAGGCCATCTTCTTATCTTGGTTCTTCAAAAGTGTCACACTTATGTATAAATGGTATTAAAGATCAGGGAGCCAGAGAGAGCTGACTTGCTACTCATGGCTTTGAGAGAGACATCTGCAGAATAGTTAGGGCTTATGTGATTAGTGATTTTAAGCACTGTGTTGCAGAGTGTCTAATATTTGAGCTTTGTGTCTAGTATTTGAGCTTTGAATCTGTCCTGAGCTGATAGAAAATTTCAACCCTGAAAAAATGCATATATGTATCAGAGGCTTTTTTATTCTGTACTATTTCAACAAGTTAAGATTCCTAAAACTTGATTGCAGTGCATGGAGAACAGATCGGTCTGTTTAAAGATGTGTTTTCATTTTCCACACACAAATTTCATTAAACTTTCTAGTGTTTGGCATTTCTGCAAAATAAAAATGTTATGACTCAATGTTTGGAAAAAAAACTCTGTAAATTTCTTCCAGAACAATGCATCCTGACCTGCACTTTCTATTCTGATATGAAGCTCTTTTATAAGAGTTTCTAGAGCAACTTTGTTAAATGCTGTGAAAGAATCATAGTTACTGTAAAAGGGGATGTAGCCATGTTCTTTCAATAATATAAACAAGAGTTTTAATCTAAATTTCAAAGCAGAAGGTAGTGCCTATTCTGCCTAATCTTTTGGGTAGGTCTTTCATTTTTCATGCAAAGTGCAATTATCGGACAAAATTTAATATTAACCATAGATATGTTATGGGCAGAAAAAAAACCCCACACCAGTGAAATTACAGATAACCCACATCGAGGGTTTTTGGGTTTAAAATTGTTTCAAGGTTTGAGGGTTTCTTAAGCTTTTTTTTGTAGTCTTACTAAGAACAGTGATTTACTATAGCGTTTACTAACAGCGATACTTCTCACCTCTGCCATTTTGAGTCCTCTCCATGGGATTATAATCTTTAAAAATAAGTAACTACTACTAATTGAATTTGATACAGTCCAGAAGCTGCTTTTATCTCCCTGACCTATCTGCTGTGTATCCTGCAGAGACACTACTGCAGCCTTGTCCCCAAACATTTTAGCTAGCCACCAGACTAAAAAAAAAATCTACTTTAGGACATCTTAAACCATAACATTGTATTTGACATGAAATTCTTATAGAGTAGAGAAAAAAGCAACAGGTCTCTATACCTCCTAAGTTTTGTTTGTTTCCCTTTGCTTAGGCATGAGACAGTATATAAACACTATATGTCATATGTGCGTTAGGAATTCAATATAACTTGCATTCTACATGTATCTTTGCACACTTGGAAAATATCAGTTCCCAAGACTAACTTGGATGAAATGTCTTAAAGATCACTTGTTCCTGCTTTCCTTATATAGGTAAGAGAAATTACTGTATCCCATCAGACCTGCTTTCATGCAGTTAGTTGAAAAGGGATTATTTATGTAGGATTCAGAATCCTACAGATCTTTGGCTACTGTTCCTGTTGGCTTGAATTTTACTGCTATAAACCGTACAGGATTTTTCAATTTTTCATTCTGTTACTGAGAGATTTGCCTCTTTTTTTAAATCATGTGACCTTCTTGCCGTATTATATATCTTGTTTAAACAGTTGTCAAAGTCAAATATTAAAAAAAAAACCAAACCAAAACCAAACCAAAAACCAAACAAGCAACCCAAACCCCCACAAACCCAAAACTACTCCAAACAAAGTCAAAAATCATTATGGCTGTTTGATAAACAGCTAATATGAAAAGAAAAATCCCAGGTATCTACACAACAGAATGTACTTATGGCATGAACATTTCCATCAGGCTGGATTTCAGTTTGGAACCCTCTGCTCTGTTCTGCCTGGAAGCTCCATTGGCGTAGCACAGTGCATAAACTGAAATGCTGCTTATTCCTCACTAAAAAGGGCAATTTAGAAAACACTGGTATGAATTTGAACACCAGAAAAAGAATGTTTGTCTCTTAGAACGTGAATTAACCTCAGAAAACATTCAATTTGTCTGGTAACTTTTAAAATTACTGCTTATTTTTTTTAAATAAATTAAACTTTTCTTTTTTAAGAAGGTATTTGATGTGTCTGTTTTGTGGTTTTGAATTGTATTTCTTTGATTTGAAGGTCTGAAAAACTGCAGTTAAAAAATACTGATAGCACCTCTATTTGTTTGTTTTTCTTCATTTTTCTTTTTCAGGTGAAAAAATGCTAATGTTCTAATGTTTCTTTCCAGAATGGCCAAATTATCTGTACTGTAAAAACTGTCCCTTAGTAAATCATACTGTTTCCAAAAAGCTTGAAGGGGAATTTTATCCAGTCTGCAAAGATAATAATACTAATAGTGCAGAAACACCACCTAAATTGAATTATCCTTTTGAAAATAAGCAACTTGTGCAGCTATCTGGTGGAGGCTAGAGCTTCCAAATTTATGTATCTGCCAAACGCCTACAAGTACTGCTGATTATAAAATGTGCACTAAAATATTTGATTTGAATATGCATGCTGACTTAACATCTTCATGACGATGGGGACCTGTTGCATAATTATCATTATATACAGTGAAGTGTTAGGGATAGGTGAGAAACATAATGAAAGGATGTACTTAAAGCCCTTTATAATTAATGTATTTCTGATCTGCTATTAGAACATGTTATATATTATTTTAATAAGTTGAGATGTAAATTTTCTTTTATCTTCTCCATTCTGGACAAGAAGATAGGAACAAAACTCAGAAACATGGTATATCTTTGAACTTCAGTGTGCAGGCAGCAGTTGAAAGTTTTTTTTTTTAAATTTTAGTAGGGTTTTCTTTCAATTGCAATATTCTAAACAAGAGTTCTAGAAAAGGAGTATGTATGTGAGCTGTGGTTTTTTCCTTTTCCTTTTTTTTTTTTGCACTTCTATTTAAAAAAAAAATCGGTTTGATTTAATTTTACAAAGCTCTGTACTGAGCACTGACATTATGGTGAGAAATTTCCAACCTGTCCCAGTGATCTTGCCATTTTTGCATGTGTATTCAGGGGGTAGAGAAAGCATAAGTATAACAAAACTTGCATTGGTATATGCAGGTGTTTTCCTGTCATGCACGTTGACAAAAGCTTTTCTATCTTGTACATAAATTCAAAACAGAACCCTTAAAAAGTGCCTTTATGGTATTGTGGCTGTCTATGTACCAGATTCTGAAAGAGTTTTCCAACAGAAGTACAGTTAACTTTGTTATAAGGTGGGATTTTTAGTATGTTTACAAAGAAGATTTTATACAGTTATCAGTGTTAGCTAAGAAATCCAGCAGCACTATGTCCCTTATTGCTGTAAAGGGCATGAAAGTATATTCTGAAAGTTTGTGATGCTCTTTCAGAAATCTGGAAAAGCTACATCTTCAAAATTCAATATATCACATTCCTTAAAGTACTAACCGCTATTAGCCCATGGATTGTACTTAAAATTGAAACAGTTGTTCTCAACCTTGAAGACTGCTTATTCGACTTCAAGGAAGGGTCTGTGCACCCAAGCTCTTTCCTGTTTTCCCATTATATCTCCATGACCCTGTTGGTCCAGCAGGAGACATACTTCTGTTACAGCAATGCTTTTGTTATAGCCCTAATACATCATTGTTACATTGCTGTTGCATATATGCAGTTTGTGGTAAATGATTTTTATTGTGCAAGCAATAGTGTGTTAGCAGAATTTAGACATTAATAGCTGCATGCCCAAGTATATTTTTTACAGAGCTTCAATTGCATGAAAAATTGCTGTGCTGCATTTGCTGTACCTGAAATGATAAATTCTGTGCTGCTTTCCTCCTTTATTTAGTTTCTGAACTCTTGTCACCATTCAATTACTACAGTAGACTACTTTATAATGGTATAATTAACATAAAAAGCCTAATTAACAAAAATATTGATGCACACGCACAAATACCAGATCATTAAACTGTGTTCACAAAATGCTCAAAAAAGATACATTTATTCACAAAAGAATCTACTTGTTATGCAGGACCAGTAAAACATCAGAAATGTGGCATTTAAAAATCTGTACTCATATACAACAAATATAGCAAATAAAATATTGCAATCAGAAAGAAAAATGTGAAAAATCAACTTGCTACTGAAGAATTTCTGTTGAAGCTAATGCATGCATCTGTATAAGGACACATCACAGCTCTCTAATCAGGCATAATATTTTAGAAAGTTACTGAGTTCTGTAAAGATTTATTTTTTTAATGGAACTGCAGGGTATAAAACAGACCAAGATTTTATGGTTGATATTGAGAAAGTTCATTTCTGTTGATTTTATGTCCTACTGAGTTATTTGGAAAATATTAACTCAAAATAATATAACACTCTAAATCCTTAATAGATAAGCTACAGTAATCATTGATATACACCTACTGAATCTATGTTTACAGCTAAGCTAAATGCTTTCACAGCTATGACACATTAAATGAAGGCATAACCAGTGTTATAAAAAAAATAAAGTTAATCTTCTAAAAGTACTCATTTTGTATATGGTAAAGTAAGAATGAGGTAACCATATTGACAGCTGGCCTGAAAATATTTTAAATTAATATGCAGCATGAACCATTAGAGTACGTGCAATAGTCACTAATGTTAATATGTAATTCATATATTGAAGCTAATATATTAAGACCTGCAATTGACTTCAGAATTCAATAACCAATATTTCAACAGACTGTAGTGTTAAAATAATATTCAAAAAACTTCAACACACTGTATTTTCAGGGGAAAAAAAGAATAAAATAGTTCCAAAAAAGTATTTTAACTTATATATATTCCTACCATGATTATGAAATAAAACATCATATTATGTAGCTTCAAATAATTTTTTATTACTCAGCTACTCAGCTTCTGCCACATTAAGCCACATACAGTTCTTTATTGATCTAAATGTGCTAATTCAGCTCTTAAATGCAAGCTCTCAAGACAACTGGATAAAAATAGAAGTTGTGACTCTGATAGTACCAGCTTAGAAGTTCACAGCACAGTGACTCCCATTGCATCAGCTCTCATGCTATCGAAGAAATGGTTTCAAGCTTCAAGTGGCTTCCTGGAAATGCTCCTCTTCAACGAGGCAAGATGCTACCATAGCTTCTGTGGTTTGTGTTTGTTTTTTTCCCCTTTGCACTTGTAATGCAAAGATTAAAGTTAAATCCCATACCTCACTGTCTGACCTTGCCCTAGCCTGTCTCAAATTATTATATCATGTCTATTTTTCTGCACAAGTGACTATTTAAGAGGTAGAAATGGTGCAAATATACAGTTTCGTGTTTATGTGTCCCAGATATGAATGGTTTCAGTTAGGATATGGAAATCAGAAGAAGGAAAAAAAGAGTTACATTAAGTAACCAAGACCAAGCTTTATTTCTGTAATATAGTTAGTAGTAGGAAAAAAAATATTATCTAGGGAATTTATTCTTACTTGAGAGAAGAGATGAAGAACGGAAATGGTAAGAAAACTGTCATGTTAGAGTATTCAGCATTACTAAAGTCATAGTAAAGAATATTATAATATTTATATGACAGTAGGACCCAAAAGCACAAATTTTGAGATCAAGGCCTCACTGTGCTCAATCATATGTGTACACATAATAGAAAACTGTCCACAAGCCCAAAAGCTAGCAGTATAAAAAGTTGAAGCCAGAGAACAGAGAAGTGAAATGATTTCTCTGTGGTAAATAGCAGAAGAGTAGCAAAATGAAGAAGCAAGTGCAGGTCTGCCGAATTGTAGTTGAATCTATTATAGCCATTAGATCACTGTAAAGCTTTGCAGTTAGATTCAACTAACAATATTGCTTTGGGACACAGATTGTCTCTAAGTATTCCAGGAATTCACTGCAGCTGCACAGCATAGGAATCATAATAAGCAAAATGAGAACTTGTTTTAAAAGCAGATAATCACTTAGCCTTTGAAACAAAAATGTTGCTAATTAATTACTTTTATTGCTAAACCTTTCAGTATTACTCCTTTTACAAATGACAGCATTGAATTATTTGTACAGGTAAGAAGGTTCATGTTCATGAGAAATGTAGTGTGAAATATGCCTTTAGTTTAATACAAAAGATCAGCTGCCAGTCATAAAACAAACATCTTAATCAGTGTGGAGGATTAGATTCTATGCCAAATACATTTACTGACTTCTGTATTAAAGAGCATTACTATAATTCAGATGGATTTTTTATATATCTTTTATAGTGGAGGATGTTATTCTCCCTGATTGTGAAACAATGGTTTGCTGAGATCTATTGAAAATAACTACCAAATGCACACATTATCTATAATAAATTGACAACTATGTCCACAATTTAGCATAACAAAAGCCTAATCTACAAATAAGATTAGATATCTGTTTTTTTTTTTTCTCAAAGCCTAACATACATTGCTGAAATTCAAAGCCAATTTTAGACTCGGATTTCTCAGTGTTTTGTGTTCTTAACATTCTTATGCAAATAGAGTTCCTTGAAGTCTTATTAGAAGACCTGAGCAACTTTCAAAATGTTATTTGGGTTTCTCAACTTCTTATATGGGGAGAAAATATAGAAGGGAATGATATTAACATGTAAATACTTCCCAAGAACATCCCAACAAAGCAATACGGTAGGTATGCAGTTGAAATCAATACACTATGTTATGACAGTTTCTGACACTTCAGACCATTATTGAGAAATGTCACTTCGAGTGTCCCTGTGCAGAACTGATAAACCCTTTTCTTGGGTAAATTACTTCCCATGTGCCAGAGGAGGTGCACTTAGATATGTGTATCTGTAAACCCTCAGTTAGTGCACCTAAGATACAAATAAGAAGTTTAAAATAAGCAACAGTTTGCTTGTGTGTTCTCATCTACAACAATATCTAAAGAACATTACCAAAGTTTGGGCTATAATCCCAATATTCTTAAAATCTATGCTGATAAATCTATGTATGTAAAAAACGGTTTTCAGCCCCTCAGTCCTTTTGCTTAATTTCTTCATTCTCCATCATCAACTTTTAAAGATAAGGATGTATATTTCTTTTTAGATAAGAGATTATGAGCTGGAAAAATGTAAACATGTTTAAGGCCTACATAAAGACATAGATAACTATTGTTTAGGTAAGCCACAATAATGTGAAGTGTATTTTTATACAGTTATATTTTTATATAGTAACAAAATTGGAAACAAAAATCAGACATGGGGTTGGGAATACACAGAGTGAAACCGAGGTAGCTTCTCTCAGCTTGAATGAAGCCTTTAGCTTGTATAGAAATAACAAATATCCTCTAAAAAAATGCTGCTTTGGGGTGACAATTTAAAGCTGCTAACCTTGTGAACTCAAAATTGCTATCTATGGTTTTACTGTATTACATGTCATGGCATCTTTTATTTTCTAAGTATCCACAATTAACAATCATAACCTTTTCCTGTGTAAAAAGCTGGGTTTAGAAACCTCCATCCCTGCTTTTCAGGCAGTTTTTGATAAGCAAGGAGAGAAAGTATATTGGATAAATTAATAAAACATAAGATTTTGCATATTCTTAAGGTGCCTTTATAGTAACACTGTATACTCTTGCAATGCTGTTCTTTTAGGTTAATGTACTAAGAAGCTGCTATTATATGAGGATTTAGTTTTTGCCACTGACTTCTAATGCACATTTGCAGTAGGAAATGTAGCCAGTAAAGGTTATTTTCACAAGTGAAAACGCTCTGGACTTGGAGATTCAGCACCTTTAGTCCCATTGACTTCAGTTAGACTTTTATTTTATAGTCATTTCTGAAAAGAGATAGAGTATCTGCAAACTGAGGACTTAGAGTTTTTGATTTCATATAATTTGAAATATATAACATATATAATAATATATAATAGATATAATATAGAATTCCCTATTCTTTTCATATTGTCAGTTTGTGTTTATTAAAAATGGGTAATAAACTTGTTTTAAATCTCTGCTGACAATCTGCTTTTTGGAATCCAGTACTTTGCACTTTATTCTTCTGATGGATATGTGAAATATATAGACAGCTATCTCATTTATCCCATAATCACTGATCATGTCAATTTTTTGATTATGTTTTTTTCTGTTTTGTTTTTTTTTTTCTCCGTGTGATTGATACCTAGACAATTTGGTGTTCACAGGTATGTGAGCTTCAAGTGAGATAGAATATATCTCACTTGAAAGCTAAGTAGTAACATTAAACAAAACACCCATCAGATTTGAGTTTTAGAATATTATTGGCTTCTACATATCTGGAAATGACTGGACTACTGACCCTGTGAGAATCATACAAAAAACATGACGCCTATAGATTTCTTTGTGTTTAATTTTCAGTGGGCTGGATTACTGCAAGGCTTAAGATTTGTCTCTTTCTTTACTCTCTTCACATTGAATTTCTCACGGTTCCGTGAATCTTTTTTCTACTTCATCAGGACTACTAACTGCACACATAATTTGATGCAAACCCAAAACATTTCAGAGAGAATAGCCAGCTCAAGTGTTAAACCAGATAATCTCAAGTCTTTCACTTAGTTTTCTGTTAAAAAAATTTGCCTGTTAGCTGTACTTTCAAATGCTGCTGTCTTTGGATGATTACTGCAGCAATCTGAAACAATGCAGTGCAATATTCCTCTAAGTACCTTACAGAGAAAAAAGTAATCCACAGTAAAATTTAATAATGTTTTGTCTATCAAGTTCAAGGATATGCTTCAGACTGCAGGCTGAAAAGGAGCCAGGGTGGAGACTGTCAGCTGACTGGTTTATCATGAAGCTCTGAATGCAATATTTGTCTGGTTTTGGTGGGAGGCTGCCTTGCTGTCGGTTTCAGGAGAATCATTTTATGAAATGAAAACGTGAACTTTCTTCTCTTAAGTAATATGTCCTGTTTTATATTTTTATGACTGCATTTATAGTGACAAAATAAGGATCTTTTAGCTGTGGAAATATGATATTAAGTGTTTTGAAGCTTCATCTTTTAATTTCACCAAGTCACTACAGGGTCAGAGATTTTCATCAAAGAAGTAATCAGAGGCACTCTCTGATGAAGAGCAAGTAAACATCCTCATTTATTGCATGGGTGATGAGGCATATGACACTCTTAGACCTTTTCCAGTTAGGACTGCTGGGAAGATGAACCGTGGAACTGTGAAAAAGCAGTTTAATGAAGGCTTGATAGGAAATGAAACTCAGCGGAACAGAAAGATTTTAACAGGCAAAGCAATGTCAGGCCTGATTTTATCACAGCAGTGTATGCATTAGTAAAGCAGGTAGTTTTGGTTTAGTTATCTTAGTTTGGGTTGTATCTGAGTGGTCAAGCAGCTCAGTGAAAACACAGTTTTATCTGGGTCAGTTGCTGAGGAAAGCAGTCAATAGAAGAGGTGATTGAAACACGTACAGAGGAATTTTCTCCTAATTAAAAATATTGATTCATTAACATCATATATTCTAAAGGATTGCATCAATTTTGACAAAATCCATCTCAGGGAAAAAAACCAACAATCCAAGGTTGGATTATACCCTTTTTTAAAATGGAATATTACATTTTCATTTTTAAATTATTTTTGAAATGCAGTCATATTCTTGGTTTTTGCATTTAAAAAATGGAAAAGTCATATTAAATAAAATTTATATTACATCTTTTATGGAAATGAATTGATTCTACTGACAGTCATCATGTCTTTCTCTGCTGAATATTTTTCAGGATTTTTTAAAAAAATATATTTTTCTACTTGTTTCACTAAAATGATATGCAAAAGCAGAATAAAAATCAGTAATGGAAGAGTGCTTCCAAGTCAGCTCTAGAAAGTAGTGATCAAATTAAAAATATATCTATAAAAGAGAAGACCAGCTAATATATTGCTGAGTTACTGTGATTTTTAGTAATTATAGATTAGGGATACTATCATTATACTATGATAGTTTTCCATGAAAGCTCTACATAGTGTCATTCTGTTAACCTCTGGATTGGTAGATTGTGTCTTTGAAATTACAGTAGATAAAATTAAGGGATTATTTTAATACTGAGAAGAACTCCATGAGATCTGTTTTTGCCTCTGTTCTGACTCCTGTCTACAGGATTAGGTAAGCATTCTTAGAGAAATTCTTAAAGGTAAGCATTCGAAGAGAAATTGTCAGGGACACATAAGCTTTTAATACTGAATTAGTCTTACTGGAAAAGTGAAGCATATCCATGGCATGCACCACAACTTTGTTCCTCAGCACTGTTGTCTCACAAAAAGTAGACTGGTTTACCGAAACCATCTGTTGGAAAGTTGGAGAGGTACTTCACTCAACCCCAACTCTTCTGGGGTTCCTGTAAGTACTATATAGTAAGAATGTTTATATGAATATTTATAATGAAATTGTAGATTATTTGATATATTACTAATAAGTTCAACCACATAAATGTGCACACAGGCTGTAATGAATGCTTATATAGGAAGAACAGTCTAAATCTTAGTTTGAAATCCCTACAGGAAGCTGTTTTTCCACAGTATGCCCATAAATAAAATAGAATTGTCGTAACATAATTAATACATTCTTCTGTATAAAGGGCTTAGCTTTTAAACTGCTGCAGTTCACTGTCTGTACAATGTAGGGACCCCTTTTCATAGCAGTGTGTTATCTGACAGAAATTTCTTCTTTAAACCAGGAGACTATAAATTAAAGTGGAACTCAGATAGTCGTGTATATTCTGTGTTGTTAAATTTTGTCTCTCATCACTCAAGATTAATACGACAGAAATTGTGATCAATCATGTTCACCACAGTGAATCCAATTTAATATTCCTGGCTTTGCTAGGTTTGAAATTATTCTTTCTGATAGCAATTTGTGTGTCCTTAGCTAAATCTGTTAGAAATCTGTAATTTTCATTAGGTAGATAGTCTGGTGAGATAATGATCAAGTACTTGGATAATGATCAAGTACTTACTTTCTTATATAGAAATGGATCATCTATTGTGCCCCATCACAACCTGGGCAAGCTGAAGAGCTTTGTACATTGTGCCTGTAGCAAAAATAATGTATCTACTTGTCTTTTTCATAATGGCTTATGTTGTAGTCTTCATCAATAAATGCTTTGTGCACATCTGAAGATTAAACGCTTTCTGTGATACTCTTTTTTACGTAGTTGTTAGGCCTGTGCATCCTTATGCGTGCACGAAACATGGTAAACAGCATGTAGATTTATAGGATTTCTGAATAGCTTGAGTTTATGCTAGATACCAATACTGAGCACACTTCTGTTTTATTATCGTTGTAAAGGATAAGTATTACACGTTTTAATAACTTATGACTCAAGCTGTCTAACAATGACACTGTGCATGTTGGCCTGTGGTTCTCTATTGCCTCATAAATTTTCCTTTCTTAACACGGTTTTACAGGGGAATGTGCCTCCAACACAACTTTTTTTCCTGTTGTTTTATCTCTTTGGTGTCTCACAATCTATTTGATAATGCCAGCGTGAGTCTTCCAAAGATTAGCCCGAGAGGGATCAAGAAACTGATAGATACTAAGACTAGTAAACTGTATCATGTCCTTATACAGATGGAGGATCTGATGAAGTTTCAGAAAAATTTAAAAGATAAACTTGAAAAAGCTGTAAATTAAATCTTTTGCATGAAGGTGGATTAATTATTCCTTATTTATCATTCTTCCAATGATCTGATATAGTTTTGTTTTCTTCAGATAAAAGAATAACCTGCTAAATAGCTGATGAGAATGCAAAGCTCATTGTTACCTTTTACAAGCTGAGTGGCTTGTATATTTTTCTGCATATTTCACTTCCTTTTTTTTTTCAGCATAGCCAAAACAAGTGGTCATAAATGCGTATTTAAAAGGGAATATGGATGTAGCTAAACATATGTTTATGTGGTTCTTGATTACTGGAGCTTAAAGGAGTGATGCCAAAGCTTACACAATTATTGCACTCCATGAGTATAAAACCAACATTTGCATCTAGACTTGCATATGATCCCCCTTTTCCACAAGCTTACAAACCAAGGAACATCTTTGTAAAACAGAGCATTTTCAAAACCTTGCTCTGAAGATCAGAAAATGTGATTCAGGAATTAGTTTGGCGTGTCCATCATATGGAACGCTTTCTACCCAAATCCCTTTGCTGTCTGTTATATATTCTGAGAAACCTATTCTGAGGTAACTGAGCTGATGACGAGACAGAAATTTTATTATGGAAATCAGTGATAATATTGGGAGTGATTCTGCAATAAGATATAGTGATACCTGGGTAGTTAGGTTTGTGCTAAACTAGTAATATATTTAAGCCTTATATATATATATATATAAATATATAAAAAACATACCTACTTATTAAACAATTAAATACATTATTATGCGTATTATCATCACATTATTATTATACATACACATACATATGCACTTTATACATATATACATGTAGACAATCATAAGTATACAAAACGACACATGAATCCAGCCAGAAAAACTACTGGATTTCACTGCAGATTATTTGTGATGTAATATGATCTCAGCACAGTTTCTAGTAAATGTGCTTCTTAACAAAATACAGTGTTATTTTCAGTCCTACTGAAGGAACTCAAATGACCATAATATCAAGCTTGGGGTAAATAAACTTTTCTACATGAAAATAGACCTATTTTCTACATGAAATATGTTAAAAATGAGATAGTATCTAAATCAGAAGTTACAGTCTATCAATCTCTTTGAGACACATGGAAGAAAGGGTTACAAAAGCATTTTGCTGTAAAAAAATGCAAATCCATCTAACCAAATGAAGGGGAACAGACACATCCAGAAAAATACTTTAAGCATTATTCTCCCTAATGACACTGGAAACTCCTATACATGACTGTAATGTTAGCGAACTTCTTCTTACCATTGAATTTCTTCCTACCATTACTTATGTGGAATTCATATAGAATTTGAGGGAATGTACTTTTCTCATTGCCCTGTGTAATAGTGAGTTTGTTATGCACTTGAAATAATAAGAAGAGAGAAATATAACCTTTCAACAGTGAATGAAATATCTTTATCCCCTCACCCCAACCCCAAAAGTAGTCATTGGCCTCCCAGTTGGGTGTAATATTCTCTAGTGAAAAAAAAAAAAATTAAATAATCTGATATTAAGAGGTTTTAGGTGGATTGTAACACTAAACAAATTAAATTTGCGTGTGACTGACTGCCTTGCTTCTCTTCTTTTTTTCTTCAACTTCTCGTGCTTTCTTTGCCATCATTTGAATTTGAGTAGGTATATATAATTTTCACTTGCATTGTATACAGCTAATTTAAATGGAAATAAACATGTTGATTTTGTCAATGCAACATGATTTTACAGTTTTAGGCACAACATGTTTCTTTCCAGTGATCTTTTCCCTGTATCATTTTTTCTTTTATAGTGTATGTGATTAGTTTCTCTTAAAAACATATGTGATAATGTTCAGGCAGAGCAGAGAAATAAAAGGAAGAGAATGCTAGCTGAAAAGCACCTTTATTTGTAACCATTAGGAAGAAGACATTTCTCATTGCAATCTGTATTTCTGGATAATTTCCTTTGAGTTGTAAAAGCTAGGTTTGGAAAAGGAGCTTTTAGAGTCTTCTAGTCCATCTCCCTGCCATCCCAATTATTCCCTGTCGTAAAATTGGACTGGCTCGTCTAATGCAAGTTGGTCAGAACAATGGAAATTGCGTTACTTCTCATTGAGAGACAATTCCCAAAGTTTAACAGATCTCACTGTTGGAAAATACTGACTTGGTTCTGAATTTGTTTCATAACTTTATCCAACTCATTCCCTGATGTGTGTTACTTGTAGAAACTTGAACTTCCTTCTTCCTTGATATTCTTAGTGGACATTTTTAGATGCTCTGATGACCTCCCAGACTAACTGTGCACCTAAAGCACACACCTTTGATTCTTTTAGTATTCTTCATCAGTCAGTCATCAAAGTCTCATATTTCAATGCCTTTCTTGGATATAACAACATAAGTTTGAGAAATTAGTTACATTTAGTTATTGCTATAACTAAATAAGACAAAATATAATTTTCCTGCTATATGAAGACAGCTAAGGTGATCCAAAGCCACAGTGATGAATGGCCACACATGGGTAGATGTTTCTGTATTTTCAGCAGCAAAAATTTTGACCATCTTTACCTTCGTATAATGCAGTATTTAAAACTTGGCAATTGATACTTTTCAGTTTTTTCTGATGCAGTTTTCCTTGGATGCGTTGGAAGGAATGTTAAATTCCTATTTGTTTTGGTCTGCAAATTTCTGAACATATTTTATTTTCTGTTTCAAATCCTTATTTCACTTTGTGCTATTCCTCCGTTGTTGTTGCAACATTTCCCAATTTAGCTGTCAGTTTCATTAATGTGTTTTCTATTCCCCCTTGCAGAATGTAAATTAAGGTGTCAAAACTAAATTTAACATGAATATTGGAAATATACCCCATTTCAACTTCTCATAACTAAGTGCATTATCATTTATCACTAGCCTTTCTCAGGAGACCTTCAAGTCACTTCTCAGTTCAGTTCCTCAACCTGATTTGATTTAAGTTAATTCTGAACTACATATGCAAAAAGAGACCGTGTATGCTTGTATGTGGCACTACTGATACTGTGAGCACACAACCAATTATTAATAAAACAGAATGTATTTCATATATTCATTGTGCAGGCCACCTACTACTAATTTAGGAATCTAGGATACTGAGGATGTTCCTTGTCTCTCCCTCTCAGGCCATAATGTTGTATGGTCTTTCATTGCAGAAATTTGTTATACGCTCTTGAAAGTATCTTGTGGTTTGTGACAAATAGACGTTTCTGAAGTCTAATACATAGTTATATGCAACATCAGGGAATAGAGCTCATCACTTAAGGTATTGCTACATATTTCTTGGGTTAGCTATGTTAATTTATTCCTATTCAGAGACATATTTCTATGTAATATTATCATTGACTTTATGGAAATTATGCAATTACATGTGGAAATAGATCATATAAGGTAAGCAGGCAAAGGTGTTGCTCTAGGCAAGTGAAGTAAATAAGACATTTTAAACTCATCTCTACATGTCATTTTCTTGTAAAGAGAATCATTCAGACAGCTTTCTGGACATTTAAGTAAATGTGCTGATTCTGATAGTTCATAGCTTGAAGATCTTCATACCGGTAGCATCAGTTTTCATAGATAAACAGATTTAGCCAGATATTCTTCTGTATTCATGGTTTATATAACTATAAAATCAATTGTAATGGATTTTTAAAATGAAATCAATGGCCCAAAGGCAATTATGTCAATGCAGGTAGTATAAAAGCCACATATTTCATATATGCAATCTGTTTCTAAACAGCTCCTGAGACGCACAATGTACTCTGCATTACTCAGTGCTCCTGAGCTGAATCATCAAGTATAATGCAAAGGCTCTGAAGAGGTACTTTTAAAGAAACAATATTCTTCCTGATAAAGGCAAATTTAAAGCTTAATTGAGAATGCATGCCTCCTCTTCTGATTACTTGAAAGGTTTTCTGACCTGAAATGATAAATGTCCCCAAGTCAGCATCACTGGAAAAAGTTGGTGTAAGGGGCCACAAGAGTGGGCTGCTCTGCAAGGGAAGGCAGCATGACAACATGGCAGGCAGAGGCAGTGTCCTTTTAGAGGAGAGGACAATCCTAAAGTATCTGAACAAGAATTGCACAGCAAGTCCCATGGGAGCAAATGGGATCAGCCCCAGCCCCTGCTCGCTCTCACCTGGTTCTGGATTCCATGTCCGCGCCACCAAGGATCTGGACTCTGGCAAAGGCAGCCAGGTCCCCATGGGAACAGGAGTGTCAGACCCTGCTCATTCCCTGAGGGAAATAAGAGCTGGCTAAGAAATAAATTGCACAGTTGTTTTTTGGTTGGTTTGTTTGTTTGTTTGTTTGTTTTTAACAGAGACTACTGCTGTACTGCTTTGTGTATATTGTGCATGTGTTATTCTCCCCAATTCAGAAGCCTGATATGGTGCCAGTGACACATAAAGCCATGACTTGTTAAAGAGATCTTCTCCCTAATAATAATTTAATGGAATCCAAGGTTGCAAGTGGTGCTTGAATGACATCCCAGAAGACTGAAATGTTCTTTGTATTCACTGAAGAGGGACAATATGACAGAACCCGTATGAGCATAAGAGACCAACCTATCAGCCCCAAGCTTAACGGACTGTCTTTTGGGCTCAGAGTAGTCCATATGCTGTACCAGTACAGCACATCATTGCTCTGCTGGGAGTGCAAATAGAAGTTGTTGCTCATGTAGTGATTGAGGAATTTTTTAACATCTTACCAAAAAGTACTTACAAGGTAACAGTTACCAGCAGTTCATAGAATCGTAGAACCGCCTGGGTTGGAAGGGACCTTTAAGATAATCTAGTCCAACGATCAACCTAACTCTGACAAAAAACCATCACTAAACCATATCACCAGTTGGTAACCAGTTGTTAACTCAAGCTAAATCTGAATGTTAAGTCCACATCAAAATGCTTTTGTAAGAGTTGTTACCACAGCATTCATTCTGGAAACTGTTTGTCTATTCTTTTGGAACTATACCACAAGAATTTTTTTTTTGTTTGTTTTCTGAAGAAATATTGCACTTAGCTCATTAAGAATGATCCATGTAATTGGTAAAGTAAGCAGGTCCCTGAGACATGCCTATTGACTTTTATATCTTAATATCTCTTTCAGACAAGGCGTAAGTCCCATCACTGATGGCACCTCTCCCTTCAGAAGCAAGTATGTCCCATTTCTGGTTTTGCTATGTGACTGAAAATAAAAATCATCATATGTCTCTAAAAAATACATTGAAAAAACTTTTTTTCTATAAATTGCCCTGGAAGATATAGCTAATGAAGTAAGAATCACCATGCTTGGAAGCAGTGGCAGGAATTATCATGGGCGGATAGGCTAGAAACAAGAAAGACTTGCAACCTTATAGTTAATATGTCACATAAAATTTGACAGAGCAGTTTTTGGTTTTGTTTTGGACAGTGAGATAGTAGAGTGCTTAGGCAAATTAGTTTGTAAGAAACTTAAAACAGAGCTTTATGAAAACAAACAAACAAAAAGTACTTTTACTGAGTTGGAAGATGAATATGCAAGCCACAAATCTTTACGAATCTGATTTTTGTGATTCTGATCAGAAAATACTTTTGTGAATTGAGTCAACTGTATGTTGTCTCAATTAACTCATTATTGAGTTGTTTTACTACAGTATTCAAAACTATATCCAGGAGAGGCACACCTCAAAAATAAAAACTGAAGGAGAAGATGTAATAATATAAGTATGATCAGCATCATCTTATAAACATTTTCCAGAATGAACTGTGGATGGAATTAGACACATTCCATTCCAGTTGTGGAATGGAATGGAAATTCTTCAATGGCCGGTATCCAGGAGTCTGCCTTTGACTCCAATCTGTGTCATCCCAAATCCAAATCCAGTCCAGTTTGGATTTTCCAAGTGCCTCCCATAGACATAATCATCATCCTCGGAGCTCAAAATTGATTTTGTATATATTTTTATGTATTTCATTATTTTCTTCTTAATAGTTTTAGCTTTTATTTTTACTGTTAATTTAGGGTTTTTATAAAATACTTAATAGTTTTCTGGTCCTGTCACATCAAAGATATATGACAGTAAAGTCAGTTGGAAGGAGGTTATTTCCTGATTACTAATGGTGCTACGGTACTGGCAGAGTGTAGGGACTGAAACTTTTCTCTAGTCATGTTTTTCTGGTGCAGGAGAAACTTCATAACATTCCTAGTGCCAGAAGAATCTGGGCCTAGCCATACTGTTTCTTTTTTAAAACCTCCTTTAAAGACTACTTTAATACTCAGAATTCTAAATTACTAAGTGCTTAAAAAATCATTTTATGCTATAAAGTATATTATATTTTAAGAAATAAAAATAAATGCAACATCTGTGTCTGTGTTCTCAGCAAGTCTATTTGGCATTGTTTTGGGGAAATATACTTTAGTCCTGCAGAACGCTAGAGTTCCCTAGTGATCGCAATTGTCCCCTCAATCCTTTGCCATTCTGTTCACATTCTGCTTCAAGCGTAACAGATGTTAGATTTAGATGTTTGTGTTTCTGGAGGAATGAGATATTTTGCGTCACTATCTGTTCTAACTCACGACAGACCTTTCTTCAGAGGTACTAAGCACTGACATTAGAATATTAGATACTGATATATAGGAACAGTCAATCACATACTCAGTACGTTCCCCTGAGTATCCTACTTAAGGAAGCCTTTTCTTTCTGCTTTATAATGTTGGCATTTCTGTGAAGATAGCAGGAATGCCACAGAACTTACTCTTTTTTTCTTATGTCAGTATGTTAGTGTTGCCATAGCATATCTGTTCATTTCTTTATACACATTTATAGTTCAACATTTTATAAACATATAATCAGACAGACTTATCTAATCATCAGCATCATAGTATCTTACTTGTTAGGAAATTCAGAATTAAGTTTTCTGCAATTTTTTTTTTTTTTTGGTTGCATGGTAGATGTAAGGATCTCTTATAGACAAAGCAGAGATGTTAGAAACATTTGGAAAAAATACAGTGGAAGGAAACCTAAAGGTTAAGGTCACTGCCCTGCATGATGGGGAATTAAAAATTAAAAGTCTCTTAAAAATGAAACCTTCATACCTTTCAGTATAGTGTCTGTATCTCACCTTGGAAAAGCACACTACTTAAGGGATCCAGGCTTCTTAGGTTTCTCCATTACCCTTACATTCTTTCCTGAACTTTTATTATTTAATTTCGCCTGTTCTTCTCATGACCCCTGCAACTGATTTTTCAGTGAAGTCAACAGATCTATTTCTTGATAGGACTGGGATTCTCTCTCTGTTCTCATAACACATCCCATGTAGTTGAACTGTGAGTTTTGCAGTTCTGCTGCTGAGGTGTTCAGTCACCCCCTCCCATTTCTCTCTGTGGGGACCACACAAGGTGGCCAACTCAGCCTCTATGTCTTGCATATCCATTGTGGATACACCCTCTATTACCATGTAAGGACATCCTCAGGTGCTGTTACAATCCTGTCCTGTCCATGGAATTATTCCATAACACTGTGTTCCCTGCAGTATGCTTTTTAACATTTGAATGTTGTGAAGTATCATCACACTAGGTGGCTCTTGAACATATGGTAACTGCAGTCAGCTCTGCATGTAATGTACTCATTTCTAGGGAGCTAATAAAGTTAATTATTCAAAATCATCAAGTATACCATTAGTGCTGTAGAGAGTCTTCGGATGTTTTTTCTATTCCTTCTTCCACTCAATATCCTGCATATACCTTTGTTTTGGATTTCTGCTTTATGTTATATATTTGTTCCTTAAATATATGAAAAATATTAAAAAATCTTTATATAAACAGTACATTCCAAATAATTTTTTGAACAATTTAAATGTACTTTTTATGAGAGGAAACATACCTTTTATTATAAAGCATCACAATAATCACTTTTAAACTTTCCACATATACATTTATAGGAAATTTATGCTTTCTAATAATGTTCTGGGTTTTGTGTTCTGTGCTTTATATGGTATATATAGGGATGCCTAGATGTTAGAAATGAAAAAAAAAAAAAAAAAGGAGGAATGTGAATGTTTATAATTCAGTGCATTGTTAGTTATTATAGTAAAATTCATAGAGAAAAAGTGGTTAATTTGTACTACCAGTTTGTTGTGAAGGGCAACATCTTATTCACTGCATATGCCTGTATGTAAGGATACTAGTACAGAGAGCAAAGTGGTAGGTTTGAGCAGGGCAGGTGGGACCCTTGCTCAGCACACTTTACTTCAGGAGATGGTGAATAGGAGAGACAGGAACACTTTTGCTCTGCTAAAATCCTTGCTGCATATGACTTTAACCTTATACTCAAGGGTATAGGATCAAACCATGTGCCATTGGGTGATCCTATAGCCCAAGGATATTTGCTCTGCATCAAGGAGGCTTGATATGCACTATGTGTATCTTGCTGTAGTGTTTGTGTTTCCAAAAGTTGAGGGTTCTTGAGATATCTTCTAACTGTGCTAGAGCATAGGGAGGAATCTGGAAAGTGAAAGCTTTGTTCTTATTGCAGCTTTTGCCTGACTCAAGCATTTATCTTCCTTTGATCCTGCTTAGGATACATAAAAGATGCTCTAACTTGCCTTTGGGATTACCTTTGTCTTTTCAGTTCCTTCAGGAACTAAAAAATATGTGCTCGGGAGCATGGTGTTTCTCAGAAGGGACCATTTAGCTGTAATATCCTATAGAATGTTGCCTTGCTGCTCTTTTCCTTGTCTCCATGTTTGATACTTACAGTATACTGTCTCATGGAATCACAGACTCACAGAATGATATGCGGTTGGAAGCAACCTCTGGAGATCATCTAGTCCAACTGCCAACTGTTCTGGCAGAGCAGGTCCACCTTGAACAGGTTGCACAGAAACATGTTCAGGTGGGTTTCGAATATCTGCAGAGACAAGACTCCGTCTCCTCTCTGGGCAGCCTGTTCCAGTGCTCTGACACCCTCAAAATAAAGAAGTTCTTCCTCATGTTTAGGTGGAACATCTTATGCTTAAGTTTGTGTCCATTTCCTCTTGTCCTGTCACTGGGCACCACTAATAAAAGACCGGCCCCAAACTCTTGACATCCACTCATGGTCATCCTGTCCACCAGGACTCCCAGGTCTTTTTCCTCAGAGCTGCTCTTCAGCCCCCAACTTGTTGAATTTCTTGAATGTCTATGTGATATAACAAGAGAATTAGAACTTGCTTAAATTCTATGCTTCCTATTCAGGAGTCAGGTATTCCCCTAGTGGTACTTAATAAATTAGGAGCTTGAATTTTGGTGATGCTTGGTCTCCAAGCAAAACTTTAGAGTGTCAGGAGCTTTTATCTGGTAAGAGAAACGTCTTTTCTGATTTTCCAATTTTTTATAACAAAATGAAAATATGTAAGTAAAAATATTTGGAAAGAGTCTTTTAGTTCCTTTATGGGTCTCATAAATTCAGTAAAATTCAATGACTACTGTTGCAGATGGTGAATGTGCTGCTTATATTTTTAAGACTACAAAATTTGTTACTATAGAACCATCTGTTATAATCCACTGGATTCAATGCAATATACTAGAGTAAATGTAGTGACCTACAGGTTAGGAAACTTATAATAATGAATTCTTTACAACTTCTTGGATATAAGAGCTTTCAGAAAAGGATTTTACTGCCAGTCATTGAAGCAGAAATGCACATACCTGTAATTGCTTCTTCCCCTAATTAACTATGTGAGAAAAGCTTCATTCTGGAGGTATAGCCTTTAGTCACTCTTCACTCTTACTGTTGTACTTTTTTGAGAAAAGCATAATTACTCTGCAGCAAACTACCCTAATTACCAGGAAGTGCAGTACATAGTATTAGTACCTTCAGAAAACAGAAATAAATCCCAGAGTACAGTATAGTAGAAAGTATTTTATGCATACCAGATGTCGTGGTTTTGACCCTCAAACCAGGACACCAGATAATTTATTTTTCAAATATCATTGCTGTCAAGTATCCTTTAGGTTTTATTTGAAAATTTATATGGAAAGACAATTTTGAAAATCCTACTCCATGTCCTTAGCAGCTTCAGAAGTAAACACCGACAAAAGACAAGTGATCGAGTAATCAGTGTGAGGCAGAAACTGGATGAGACAGTTCAAGGAACTTCACGTTCCTTCTGGTTTGAGTAGTATGGATTACAGATCGAGGAAAAGGCTTCATAAACAAAGCTATTTAGGCTTTTCATATGGACAATTTTTCTAACTTTTACCCTGCAAATAAGAGGGGAAAAGAAAAAAATGTTCTGAGATGGGTCAAATTTGAAAAATGTAGATTTGAATTGTGATCTCAACTGATGCTGAAAACATAGAATTCTAAGATCTAAGGATCTTGACCTAGGTTTGGCTTTGTTTTCATGTAAAAGCTACTTAACATTTAATACAATATTCCAGGTCACAATATTATGACAGATGGTTAAGCTTTTGGACTGAACTTATATTTGATACCGACTATATTCAGTTTAGCCTGAATTGCTCTCCATCATTTTGTGATTATTTTGCCATTCGTGTAAGTGCATTCTCCATTCTGATAGACTCAACACAAGAACTCTTGATTACTTTGTGATATTTTGTGGCAATCAGGACCAGGAATTGTTGTGTAATTTCTCTTCTTGGGTATCCTTAATTTTTGAGCTTAGTTTTAAAGGCTGTGAACTTCTACTTAGCACTCTTTTTTTTTTTTCCCAACAGTACTACTAGCTGTCTTTGGTGACTGTTTTCTGAGTTAAGAATACTCCAATTCTGCTATGTGTTCTGGGATGTAGCTTCTCACCTACAAGCAGGAGTAAGTCCTGCTTTTGTTTTACTGCAGGTCAGAGTCTTAGTGACCCTCCCTTTCTGTTTACACGGTCTTCTCAGGGTACAGCTAGGCAGACAATTATCTGTAGGAAAGCTTTGTAAATCTATCAAATACTTAAAAAAACCCCAACAAACAAGAAAGTAAACTCTGAAAATAACCCCTAAGATGGAATCAATATGTGAGAATGTCTTCAACAAGTGTTTAAAATATACACAAGGATCTATTTTGTCTTCCTGTCTTGTATTCATATTTGCTCATAGATTCATAGTTTGGTACTTAGCTGAGAAAGGTTCCTTTCAATAAGTAGAGACCTCACTGAGTAGGACTGGGGGAAAAAAATGCTTTTTCCTGCCTTCAGCTTCATTTGAAATTGTTTTTCATCTAGCAGTGCAGTGCTATGGAGTACTGTCGTGAGTATTAGGTCTTGGCCCAACAGTGCTTTGTGGTGGGTTGAGCCAGGTCAACAGCCAAGCATCCACATTGCTGCTGCCTCTCTCCCATCTCCTGTGGGTCAGGGAGAAAACAGAAGGGAAGGAAGAAGACTTGCAGATGGAGATAATGGTGGTTTAGCAGGGAAAGCAAAAGCTGTGCATACAAGCAAAGCAAAAATAAACATTCATTCACTGCTTCCCATCAGTGGGTCCATATTTAGCCATTTCCTAGAAAATAGAGCTCTGTCACATTTGTTGGTTACTTGGGAAGACAAACATTACTTCCTTCTCCTTTCCCCCAGCTTTTCTCACTAACCACACCATCATATGATATGAAGTGCCCCTTGGGCCAATTCATATCAGCTGTTCCAGCTGCATCCCATCGCAATTTCATGTTCACCCCAAGTCCACTTGCTGTGGGAGAGTGAGGGTCAGACTAAGAAAAAGAGGAAGCCTTCATGCTCTACAAACACTGTTCAGCGAAGCCTTAACATATTGGTGTGTTCAGTTACAGCCAGGGCCCACAGCGGCTGTGTTGTGCACCACTGTGTGTGCTGATGTATCGCTTCCTCCATCCCAAAGCTCCAAAGGTGCTATAAAATTTGTAGTACTGAATTACTTCATTCCTGTATGATTTTGCTAAGCTTTATCTTGAGATTCACACGTTCACTAACACTCAGCCATAAATCCCCAGAGATTTACCAAAAGAAATGGTGATTAGAATGAGCACTGACCCTCCAAAAATGTGAATATCTTCAATTCAAAAAACTGACAGAGTCTTCACAAAAATGCCTTTCTCTCAGATCTTTGTGAGTGAGATATGGGTTCAAGCAGAAAAGCACCACTAAACTGGTTTAACTTCCCAGGCCTAAGTTTAAGCAAGCATTAGAGCCATAGAGATTGTAGACACCACTGTGAAACAGCAGAAGACAGACACCAGTCTTTCTTGGGGTTATACATGGAGTGCACGAACCTTCAGGCTGATGCTTCTCTGCAAAATACTAAGCAAAAAATGTGATTGGCGTGTATCCATTTTTAATTATTTGCTTCCCTGAATGTATCTTCTGTTTCTGCGCTTTGGACAAATGTGACCCATTCTTATTCTGTCATGTCTTCAATCCCATTAGTAATGCTTCATTTCTTTTCAGCTTTTCTATGAAATATAAAATGTATCTTCCAATAACTGGAAGTGAAATCCAGCCATTACAAATTGAAGGAAGTAGCTTAACACAGGGAGAGGTGAAGGCATTAGAACTAACTCTAGAGAAGAGTTGACATAATATTACATCTTGACCTGGAATATCCTCAAAAAAGCTTTTGACTTTTTATTCTTATTTTTATTTTAATTGTGCTAACTATTGAAGCATTTGCATAATTTACATCAGCATTTACCTGATCTCAGAGCTGAATTGTAAGTTCAAAAAAACAGTGGCTTGAATACATTTAAAGATAAAAAACCCCTCTGTCTCCCATCATCAAAGCTTAAAATTACTGTAATGTGTTTTAAATAAAAGAGGGATATTCTCATCCCAGAATTATTGCTGGTGTTTTACATCACAACAAATATCAACAAAGATGATAACATACAATAAATTTTATTCTCTGTCATAGCGATAAAATCCGAACAAGGAATGAGAGACTTCAAGCACTTTTTCTGCCATGCAGAGTATTGCAAGAGGTTAAGAAAATGTAAAGATGATCAGGAGAAATTTGTAATTCCACTTGTATGTTAGCTGGAACTTTCCCAGAACATTTAAAACTCAATCTAATTACCTTGGTGTGCATGCCAACATTCCCATTAACTTTTATATCTCGTAACCAAGGTCAGAAGTCTTTTAATTGCAAATTATCTAAAATGAATCATTGTCTAGGTCATAAATAAAACTGTACTATGATTTTTTTTTAGCAATATACAATAATATTTTGGTCCCAAACAGAAAGCTTTGTGTTTCTTAAGAGAAACGTAATCATTTTGTTATCATCTCTCCACAAAATAAATGTCTTTGTGAAGATCTTTATCTCACTTTTCTTGATATGAGCCAGGTTAAAAGAGCACACATAATTCAGAGGAGAAGAACATCTATTTTTATATTAAAGCCCAGCAAAGTAAAACTTCCTTGAAAGCTTCAGCAAAAGTATGACAATTTTATGATTGATGGAAGATTTTACATATGTCTTTGAGTAATATGAAGACAATTTATGACTTTGAAACAAAGTCAGCGAAGTTTATTAAGTGACTATAATCTTTGTTAAGGATTAACTTGTGTTTAAAATTTAAATGAAGTGAAAATCTGGAAATGCAAGTAACTGTTCTTTCTTTAGCAAACCGTGCTGAAGTCAATGATAGTCTTTGTTCATTATATTTGTCATACGTTCCATCTCTAATTGATTAAGGAATGAAGGTTTGCCCAATTCAATTTGACTATGAGATTTAGGACTGCAGATATTTATTTGCTAATAGCTCCATAATTTCATTTAACATCCTTTTGTCTTTACAAAAAGTGTGGTATTTTCTTCAAGTTTGTGTAGAAAACAGAATGGCTTGAAAAGAATTTAGCAAAATTCAATTTCAAGGGCATAAAATGTGCAATCCTTACACTATAAACCTTCCATCTGTAATTACAAGTAATTCACATACTTGCAGTGAATATAGTTATATGTATCAATGGAAGATTGATACATCTATTGACTACCAGGCCAAATGTGACCACAGAACGTTTACATGCATCTAATCATATTGTCATTCCTTATTAGAAATTAGATGTGGAACCTCATC
>BJBW01002988.1:72596-93199 GCA_004320125.1 Scolopax mira
TGCTACCCAACTTGGTGTTGTCTGCGAACTTACTGAGGCTGCACTCAATCCCCTCATCCAGATCATTGATAAAGATGTTAAAGAGAACTGTCTCTAGAACCAAGCCCTGCAGGACATCACTCAAGCACAGCCACCAACTGGATTTAACTCCAGTCACCGCTACTCTCTGGGCCCAGCCCTACAGACAGTTTTTAACCCAGCAGAGGGTACTCCCATCCAAGCCATGGGCTTGGAGACAGTTTCTCCAGGAGGATACTGTGGGAGACTGTATCAAAGACCTTACTAAAGTCTAGGGAAACAACATCCACAGCCTTTCCCTCACCCACAAAGTGACCAAAGCAGGTCACTTTGTCATAGAAGGAGATCAGGTTTGTCAAGCAGGACCTGCCCCTCATGAACTTGTGCTGGTTGGGCCTGATCACCTGGGTGTCCTTCATGTGCTGCATAATGGCACTCAGGATGATCTGTTCCATGACCTTCCCAGGCACTGAGGTCAGACTGACAGGCCTGTAGTTCCCAGGATCATCCTTCTGACCCTTCTTGTGGATGGGCATCACATTTGCTAGATACCAGCCAGTTCGGACCTCCCCAGTTTGCCAGGACATGTCTATGTGTGTTTTGTCTATATATAAAGATAATAAAGAGATAAAACACTATGTCTAATAGTGTCTATGTGTATTTTGTTATTAAATTGGTTCTTAGGACAAATGTAGCAGATACTTCTCTAAGGAAGGGAATTCAATGTGGATATTTCCATGTCCATATTTGTTAAAGTAAAATTAGTTTGATTCTGAAATCTCATTTTGGTTGATGACAGACTTAAGTGCTTTCCAGTGAATTCCTTTAATGGAACTCAAATCACAATCATCTTCACAGCAGGCATAAAGTAATACATTTGTTTTGCAAACTTCAATGCACATAGATTTTTCTTTGTCAGCAGCATTTCACGTTGCTTGGATCAGAAACTTTGAAATTATTTTCTCTCGGTCACTATTGTCATTGCTACTATTATTTATATTGTTGTAACACCCAGAGGTCACTGTCACAATGTTAGGCAGTGTCAAGATATGTAGTATTACATGATCTGTGCTCTGAAGTGCTGAGAACTGAGAAGACAGGGAACAGAGGGCTCAAGGGAAATTGCAGTCTGATGACAATCATGGATAGTGATCCTATTAACTCCCTTTTTCCTTCTGGCTCCATGGAAAACAGCACAGTGAAAAGTATGGGAAGATACAAACAAGTGTCTACACATACATGTGTATGGCAGGTATATACTTAAATACATATTCATGTATGAACAAGCATGAATGTATATAGATACATATGTTATACCTATGGCCATATTTAGTAAAGTTCAGCAAATACACATATATAATTTTTCACCTCAAGGTAACTAATGGTAATCTTCCACAAAATGATTCTTGAAATCATATTTAAAAGAAAATGGTAGGTAGGGGAGCCTAATTATTTTGGTGCATTATAGTAGAAAAAAAAAAAATCTCCTTAGAACTGATCTGGAGACTGAACATAAGACGGGCAGCAGACAGAGTGGAGAAGAAAAAGTGAACTACAGAAACATAGCCAATGTTCAGGAAGACAATTCATACTGGAAGGCAGGAAAAAGAAATAGAGAATTTGGGTACATACTTTGCCCAAGGTACAAAGCAGTGGTATAGCAGAAGAATAAGAGAAAATGCAAGAGCTCAGACACAATCTACTTCCTCTTTAAACAGTCAAGAGATTCCAGTTTCCTGGTACACCTGATGTATAGGGGGAAAGTGGGTAAACCTAAGCTCTTACAAAGGTTACTTCTTGGTCTGTTGACAGAGAGAGACAAGAGCCATCTCTAGAGCGGATATCAGAGATAGAGCCTGAAGATTAATCTATAAAAGAAGTAAGAGAGAACCTAAACTGATAACCTAGAAATACGAGTGAAGGAAGAGGATCCTTCCCTAGCAAGGGGCACCAGAATGATGGAGTTGAAGGGGAAGTCAGGATCTGGTCGTTTTACTGTTTGGTTACTGACAATGACGTGATTCTGTGACCTGAGTTGTTCACAGATGGAAGCTGAAGCAGTAGAAACTACTGAGATTTGTTCTAAAAACCAATTAGATCCCAGCTTTTTTGACCCTGCTGTCTATAAAGATAGTGGTTACTGCGTGTAGTGGCAGTGGCCACTGCTGTGGGTGCATTTTGATTCTTAAAATCTTTTGTTATTGTAGTAGTTCTTGCAGACACTACTCACTACTTTTTGTTCTAAGAGATTGTGTTAAAACAGTCATTAGTTTTATAGAGGTGACAGCCATCTCCTGGAAAGCCCTTGGGGATTATCAGCATAGGAATGATAAAGGAGCTTCATTTGGTATAAACCATGATCTGTTGAAAATACCTCTGGGTAACAGAGACTTATTAGACTGCTCCTGCTCTGCTCCTGCAGAGCCTACAACCAACTCCTTGAAGTAAATAAGCAGAGGAAGCATTAAGTTCTAACAGTTACTCGGTTACTTTCACACTGCAACCCATCTGTACAGGCTTTCTATTTGCTCCAGGAAACTGCTTCTTTCCTATTGATACGCCATTTGGTGATCTTGCAAGGATACTTAATCAAATTGTCTTTCACTTGGTTTTGCCCCCAAATATCCTTTCTGTCTTTTCTCCCTCAGTAAAAACAAACATCTGTCTTTGATACAAAAATACACCAAAATTATTATGCAGAAATTAAGAATAATACCCCTTTAAATACACTGATACTTACAAATACTCATACCTATTTTACAAGGTGTTTTCTGTGACATAATTCAGCTGTGGCTGTTGAAAAGGCAGATGAAAGAAATCATTAAAGTGTTGTCAAATAAACGCAAAGTTGCAAGTTTGCTTCATAAAACCAACAGGGGGTGAAATGAGTGTATTTGTCTAAGATACTGAACAAGATGTCCCATTAAATCACAATTAATAATGCTAAGATACGAGGCTGCATGAATTACAAAATAGCTTGTTGACAGTTTTATTAAATCTGTTAATGGAGCTATAAAATGGGCTAGTCCTAGGTCTTAAGGAGTGCTTGTTCTAGCCAAGTTGAATAGATTAGACAATGAGTTTCTGTGTTTCCAGAATCTGTGGATGATGCACATACTGGTGAAGCAGAGACTTTGAATAATGTAATACTTGGAAGAATTTAATTGCCTGATTAAATGGCTGTAATAAAATATCATGTGTCTTAATACAAGCAGAAGTTGAGAAATGATCTTGCTGCTGACTACAGAATTGGTAAAACTGCTGCCAGAACAAGGAGTCCAACTTTATTAGCCTAAATTCATAGAAATTTTGCATTCAAAAATAATGCAGACACTGTAAAACAAGTCTTACAGGTTTATGCAGCTCAGTCAGTTTTGCTCATTTACAGAGATTATTAACTTCTTGTAGTTACCCTACAGAAGGGAATTATATCCCAGAGTATGAGAAAGTGGGCTTTTAATCCAAAGGATATAAACTGAAATTAAGCAAATGCAATCTGGAACAATATCACAATGCCCTATTAATACTAGAGCAGTTTGGGAAAAATGTTGGAGGAGGTTTCTCTATTAGCACCTCTAAGAAAAGTATGACTTTTCTGACAACTGAAGGTAAATGTGGCTTCGATGAGGAATTCTGCATCTTCTGTAGTTATGGAGGCTAGATGTTCTGAAGAACTCCTTTTTAGTATTGATCCACAAACTTAGCCCTACAACACTGAATTCCTTCACTCCAGAGACATTATCTGTAAACACTCTGATACTTCAAAAGAGGAGAAAAACCCCAAATCGGACAAAAGAGAAAAAAACATTTATCCTAAAATCAGCTTCTGTGGATTATTCTAGACATCCCCTTCCTTTAAAATAAGAGCTTTTGCATTGCTTTTATTCTTAGAGTACTTACAAGCCTATTAAGATAATGAGTAAAGTAAAATCCCATGTTTCAGAACTTCAGCTAGTCATACTCTAAAGGTAAGGAAGTGATTTTTCTTCTGCCTGGCTACCTATTTTATTGAGTTTTGGCCCTCCTTCCTCCAAATATGAAAGTGACAAGAAGGGTCCACTTTGTAACATCTGACAGGCAAGGGAGAATATCTGAGATGCTGACAATTACAGCCCTGGCTGTCTGCCCTATCCCCCATGGATATGGGAGCGCCAACTACAACATGACATTTTAAGATAAACTACCTCTAGTTCTGGTAAGCTCCAAAATGCTTTGCTCTTAACTGTGGCAGTTTAAAAGCTGATTGACTAATAGGTTGGGCATCCGCACATGGAGGGTAAAGAGGACAGCAGGGAGAGCAACCTTGTCGGCTGCCGTAGGCAGAGCAACCCCTGCTCATCAGACACCCTTCAATTCCTGGCTGGTGCTCCCAGGATCGGGGTCAACTGATTGCCAGACTTGGGGTCAAGGAAGAACAATCTATTAACATTCAGATCTGATTGTATTTTTCTTCAGGGAAAAAAAAAAAATAAAATAAAAAAGCCAGCTTTTTCTGTCATTCTCCATCAGAGAAAAAAAATAATCTATAGTAGCAGCCATAGTGGTTGGAATTACCCCTAAGTAATTTTTCTTTCCTTATATAGTCCTGGAGATAGAAGGTTTGCATTTATTATTAATTAGATAATTTTTGCTGTTAAAATATTACTTAATAGTGGTCAATCAGAATGAGATATATTGTGTAACAGAAAAGTCAATGACATTGTAAATTACTCACTATGTGTTCAGAATAGGTCAGATGGTACAAGTTTTTAAAATATCAGCAATAAATTTTTTCTTTGAGAGATTCATTATTATTATGCTAAGAAATACAATGAGGTGTACAAAGAATTGGGTTTGTACTGTAAGAAAATATTTTCCTGCAGTCTTTCAAATGTTTTTTTGAAAGCAAAAGCCTAATTCCCTGTTCTCTTCATCCTTTAAGTGTATATTACAAGCAACTGCTCTGGTTTACTGTTCTTCCTGAAAGGAAATTAAAGTTATCTCTGAACTGTTACATTATTCAAATAAGTTTATCCAGTGTTAAATATCCTATCTGATTTCCAATTTTACTTTGAAATTACCTGTTTAAAGACAAGGATATTAATTATTGTCTTGTAAATTTGTTTTCCAGAATCAAATATTATGGGTATCTTTGTGATCTGCAGCAGGCATCAGCTAACACTCATAGCTGTTGGGAATAAATTTAAAGATTTTAAATTTTACAATGTTTGTATTCATTGTGTTTCCCAGTTGAACTCAGTTCTTACTCAAACCAAATTGTATGGCGCAAACATATGAATGACTCATAAAATTCTGTAACAATACTCTTCATAGGCCAAGCACTATGCTAGACATATTTAATGAATCCTTGATTACTTAATGGAATTCAGAGACATTTTTTTTCCTACTGTGTTGGGTATGATAACTCCTTAATTACGTACTTACCCAATCTTCTGCATTTTAAACAAATTCATAATTAAGCATCTTCCTGATGTTCAACAGATGCTCTAGGAAGGAATATTTTCATCAAATCTTTAATCTAAGACTTTAAATATGCATCCATATAAATAATTTGAATGAAGGGTCTCACAAAGACCCCAAAAGAAGTCTACTCCACACAACTTCTGTTTAAAGTTCAAATTCATTAAGGCGATGAGGTACTACCTACCAGTGATGCCCTATCTGAAAAGACAAGAAAAGGAGGAAGACAATTGTGCACCTGTGGAAGGCTGTAAGCTTTCTATCATGCTGTAGTAGCACTGTAAATGTCTTATGATTGGAATTTGGCTTTAAGAGGAGGAAGAAGGGAGAGAACAGGATTACAAATTAACTTGGAAGTACTACTGTAATGAAATTGAGGAGAGGATATAATGGTCATATACGCACTCCCGTTGCTGATGTTAGGAAAGTAAATGACGAAACGGGTAGGTCAGATCCTATGGAAAGCCATGCAGTTGTGTATACATGTATACTTTTTTCATTTTTATTAGTGATCTTTCATTATAATTTCTCCACTTTTCCTCATTTCTTAATACTTGACATTGAGAGTGTGCTTTATTTCTTCTAAGGCATAATTAGTAGTAACTTATTTTAACAGAAAAGCAGAAACTAAGTATACTTCATAAATTATAAAGTGTGTACTAAGTAACTGTCTTCTGCAGAAGACATATCAGGATGAAAATTATTTGTGAAGAGATTCTGTGTTTATCTGTGGTTAGTGGAGAAAGACTGAGTTTTAAAACTCATTTAGAAGTTAAAGTTCTGAGAAAAGGACCTGCTGAGGACCAAAGCGACTACTAACTTGAAGCGCTTATGTAAATTAAGCCTGCAGGAGTTTCAGCATTACCCTCTGAAGCCTTCTGTTTAATTCCCTTCAACAGGAGATAATCCCCTGGATACCCTGGGGATCTGGGTCTCAGTACAATCAGACCCTGTTTCTGAATCTTTGAAGCTTATGAGGGTTGTATCACAGTGGCATTTATTCATGTAAGTTTCTACTGATACCAGTAGACTGTCCACTTAAAGTTTGGAACTTAACTTTAAGTGGACTACAGCATGGATGCATATGTCTAAGTAGACCAGTCACACTGGGCTTCTTTTAAGAGAAGTCAGGCCCTTCCAGTGCATCTCACTCAAAAGTTTACGTCAAAGATAGTTGAGGGTATCACACTCTGAGTTCACCTGGAAGTAGGTGAGATAGTTTCCTTGTAGGATACTGTTCAACTTGCTTTTTTGTAAATGTATTTTTCTTTCCTTGGTATATTCATTCAAGCAGTGATCTCAGCATATCAGTCACTGGTACAGATCAGTGTGCCTCTTTCTCAACAGTTTGCACACATTCTTTCTCTATGGATATATACACAAAAGAGAAATAAAAAAGGAGAAATTGACATAAATGAATTAATTTGCAGTTTTTCATTATACCACTGCTCTTTCTCTCAGCTTGAACAGCTCACAATCTTCTGTGAATGACAGAAGTAAAAGCATATTCTGCATTATTGAAATCCAAATGAAAAATTACCCTAAACAACACATACTCTGACAACCAAGTCACCTGGAAGATTTTCAGGACTCAAAAATAAAATTTGCAAGTATCAAGAAGCTCCAACAAAGCAACAAATATGTTCCCTCTTTCAATACTTGTATTGTGTAAATTTTTAAATAAAGTAATTACTTTTATTAATACTTTTCATTCATGTAGTTCAGTTTGTCATTACCTCCTACTTTTGTTGTAATTAATTATATTTTAATTTTTTTAAAAGTATTTTTATATGTTTCCAGACTTCTAACATATTTCCCTACACTGACATCTGATTTTCAGCAGCTGTAATATTTTGGTTTTAGCTGCACTAAAATCCAGATATATTTCTCAGTTGCATCTACACTTAACAACACTGGATTTCATATTCTACTGTACTAAGAGAGCTTGTAAACATGGTCTCTCTACAGATGTCTCCTGTGTCCTGGTAGCTCAGTAGTGTTGTCTCTGGACCTCTGACAGCCAGGAGACAAATTCTAAGGTTCTGTGAGAGAACACTTGGAAAAGAAAGAGTTTCTTGCCACTAGGTTTGTGCTGTGATCTTTCCAGGGAATGAAGTGAGGAAAGATACACAGAGGACACATGAATGTGTCCTTTCCTGAAAAAAAGCCCCTTACACGACTCTCATCCAAGCTTGGGTGCATCCAACTAAACCTCTAAATTTTCTGTTACCTGTCACTAGGTCATTGCCTCCATTCAGCAAATATACATTTTCTTTGAATACAAAGACAAAATTTCAAATATATGTGACAGCTAGAGCAATGGCGCAAAACATAGAAACAAGGTAGATGTTTATTCACTTGACTTATGATCAATACATTGAAATTTGAAAAGGGCTCATTGGAATATTTAATGTTTATTTCTTCTTACTCTGTGTTAAAGTTTTGTGAAGTATGAGTTTTGTGGCATATTTTGCACAGAAAATAAAGTATACTTTCTGAGTGGAAAAGTTAGTTTAGAGGAAAAAATCTTTAAATCTATGTCCTTGTCATGGTTTCAGCTGGGATAGAGTTACATTTTTTACTCTAGTAGTTGGCATACTGCTATGCTTTGGATTTGAGAT
The DNA here is from genome assembly GCA_004320125.1 of Scolopax mira. Classification (NCBI taxonomy): domain Eukaryota; kingdom Metazoa; phylum Chordata; class Aves; order Charadriiformes; family Scolopacidae; genus Scolopax; species Scolopax mira. The sequence continues at coordinate 80,696 of BJBW01002988.1, forward strand.
GAGAAATAGTGGTTGATAGTGCACTCATGATTTTGGTTCTTGCTGAGCGGTCAAGGACTTTTCTGCTCCTCATATTGCCCTGAGAGCGAGCAAGCTTGGGAGAACATCAGAAGCTGGGAGGGGACATAACCAGGACAGCTGACCTCAAATGACCAAAGGGATATTCCAATACCTTGTGATGTCATTCTCAGCATATAAAGCTAGGGGATGAAGAAGAAAGGGGGGTGACATTCAGAGGGACGGTGTTTGTCTTTACAAGTAATCATTACACATGATAAGGCTCCTGCTTTCCTTGGAGATGGTTGAACAGCTGCTACCAGCTGATGGGAAGCAGTGAATTAATTCCTTGTTTCGCTTTACTTGTGTGTGCAGCCTTTGCTTTACTTAATAATCCATATGTCAACCCATGAATCTTCTCACTTTCCCGATTCTCTCCTCAATCCCAACCAGGAGGAGTGAGTGAGTGGCTGTGTTAACTGGGGATAAATGACAAGAGTCTTCCAAGTCTGAGCAAAGACATATTATAGTTCTGATGGTATAAATAGAGTAAAAAACATAATCCATAAAGAGGGACATCTCTTTTTCAGACATAGCAATGGTAACTGTGTGAAAAGACCAGTTCTAAGCTGTATATGTAAAGAATATGAATCATGCTGTTGAGGCCTAGGATTATATGTCTAATTAGTATGAGACTAAATATGTAAAGTACTCTTCTGTTCCTAAGCCAGTATTGTGATGACTCATTTCTCACATTTTGTCTCCTTGGTGGGAATTTCAAAGTTTCAGTTTCCAAGAAGGTTTTAATTATTACTCTTCTCCAACAAGAACAGTGTCTATTACTTGTGGAGGAAAACAGCCCAAAGAAGTCATTTACACTTTATGATATTTAAAAATGAAGAATCCTTTGCAGAAGGATATCTTCTGGCAGATAATTGACTTGTTTTTCAACATTTATAGCTTTTATGCTATGCTGAGCTACATTGTAGATATCTTGAAGGTAAGGATCATAGGGAGGAAGTTCTATGATAGCAGAATTACCAACCTTCCTGCTAATCACAGACAAATAAAAGAAAGTGACTTTGATAACTATAGTTTCTGTATTTTCAGGTGATAGTGACAAATCTGGGGAACTCCCAGTTTATAATGTGAGGTGAATGAAGAAAACTAGGTTTCTACAGTGCTCGTAGCATTGGTTCCACTTCAAGTGTTTCCTTCTTCTCATGAGGATCGAAAGGAACCTACCCAGTTTTACTTCAAGCTTTTTCCATTTAGTTGCTTGCTCCTATTATATATATAATATATATTATATATAACATATCATTTTATAATTTTTAATTTTATTATTTTATAATGATGATCTTTTATTTCTTTATTATATTCTATGTCTATATCAGACGTAGAATTTGGACTAAAACCGACAGAGCTAACACAACCTCTGTTCTTCTGGTTCTGCTTGATATTCTGTCTTTATGTTCTTTAACTAAATTGAGTTTGGGTTACATGAAGTGAGTAATGCTAAACACTTATTTCTAGCACAATCTATAGTCATTATCTTTTTGGTGCCTGTGTCAGTTCAATTTCTGGCAGCTGGCAAGGTAACATCTCAATTAGAATTAAGTTAACCAAATGGGAAATGCTGTCCTAGGCAGCTAGTGGCAAAGGACAAGATTGGTGAAAGAGAGACAAGAGAGGAAATGCGTACGAACAACATAAAAATATAATGGAGATAAGCTGTCTGAATTATCTAGAATGATGGCTTCATGGTCTTTTAAAAGAACTTTCTAAATAGCACCACCAGAGAGATAATTAAGTGTAGCTAATGAGTGTGCAGATAGGTTGTAAAACCAAATAAAAACTGATTGTAAGTGACTGTAAGTAATTTGTTTGGGGTGTTTTGGTTGATGTCAACTCAAATCTATTTTGATAATTAAGATCAAAACTCTTTAAGATGTATTCCAGTGATACCAATCACAAAACAAACAAACAAAAAAAAAAAGAAAACCCCAGCCAAAAATCAAAACAGGTCTGTTTTGCTGTTACCTAAATGCTAGACGAGGTCATTTGCCTGAATCTCTGGGTCTGGTTCTGAAGAGATAGGAACAGAACACCAGCTTCCTTGTTGTAAGCAGTACGGAAATTATTTTCCCCTTGTTCAAGAATGCACTACTGTTTTAGCCTAATGGCAATCACCTTGCAATGTACCCCCATAATGAAACCACTTCAAAATCATCATCATGGTTTCCAGGATGATTATTTGCCCTTTCATTATGTGACCTGTTACTGACGTAGTTTACTGGCATTACATATCCCATTGTGGTTGCCTAAAGAGCTGCCTGATTTATTAATAGTATTAATGGAAAAAATTATTCCTAAGTAATTACAAACAGCTCTTAACTATTTCATCTTAGCACTATTTACTGTGACATTTACCCTAGTATTTTCTGAAGCTGTGTTCTTTTTTAATGACATAGCTAAAAAGTTGATCTATCACTTTTGGTTTGTAAATGAGAGAGATGATGTTCATGTATTTTGAGTCTTTTGCATGATCTGTTCTGCTTGACCTTCATTTAGAAACGTACACCAAGAACCACTCTAGAGAATGTTGCTATTTCTACAGCATGCCACGAGATGTCAGTGTTTCAGAATATTACTTTTGTCACAATCTCTTATTAAAAAACCCATTCCGTGCTCTGCATTGTTTAATCTAAGTGTCCCTCTAGATCCACATTTTTACTTCTCCCCCTCAAAACGGGACCTTGAGCAAATCTTTGCATTCTTGCTCTGTAGCGGGTACTTAAACTGGTGGGTTTTTTTGTAGAGGTCTCCCTTTGTGAATTACAAACAGCACTGCACCTCCTCAGTTTGGTGTGAGCCAGCAGCTAAATCAAGCCCAGGTCTGATGTTGCATAACTAAGGCAAAAACAGACTCATAATCTGGAGGTTTAAAATTCACTTCCTCAGGTTGAAAACCTGTAGTAATTAGCACCATAATGCTGCAATTGTCTGAATGGAAAAGTTTTATGTCAATGGGGTGGGCGGAAAAAAGGGCAGTGGGTGTAAAGGTCAGAATATGATTTTGCCAAGATCTTGCCAAAAATTCAAATACATATCTTTTGCAGAAAAATGGCATTAAGTAATTTTCCCTTAGGCTTTAGTAACCTCTATTTGCAGCTCTAAACCACCTTTTATTAAAGGTGAAAATATGCTATGAAATGTTCCAGTTTGAGAGTAATTTCTCAGGTAAGTATGCTCTTAATAGGTAGATAAAGCTGTCACACAAGCTGCGGTAAAGGATCAGGAACATTGACTTTAAGATATGTTCTTATTAGACCAGAGGCAGAATTCTTTTCAAAGGAAATATAAAATTCTTATTATCCTCTAGCAACTGGAGTGCATAAAAAAAATGAATATATATGGCATATGATATATATGGAATGCATCATACAGTATTCATGGAAAATGAAACTAATGAAAAAGCTGACTTTACTGCCAAACATGAGTCCACTGTGAGCCTGATAAACCAAAGGCATTAAAAGCAATTTATATTTCATCTTCTGGAAATAAAAGATGGAAGAATATTCAGTTATAGCTAGCTCTGGTAATATTACCAAGGCAAAGGCTTTTTAACAGAAGGGGTTTTTTTTAATGTCCATCGTTTGGTAGATAATCTCTCCCACTGCCAAAAAGGTTGAAACTACTTTCTAAAAAAAAAAATAAAAAATATGTCTGTCTTTCTGATAATGAAGTTAGGACTCCAGGTCATGACTCCAGTGCCCTGTTTTTTGCACCATTCTGTCTTATGAAAACTACCACTGTCTTCTGCAGAAATGTTTTCATTTGCCATTCCCCCTTAACACTTTTTTTCCTCAGTATAGATGTTAAATGGTTCATATAATAGGATAGTGCTTGCCCAAAATGCAGTTACTCACCCAGTAACAAATGGGGTTCATTCCCTTGCTACTCCTCTAGGACCAGGTTCTCACCTGTGTTGTCTGCAGGCACCTCCTGGCCTCTGAGTCCATAATTTCACTTTATGTCTTCTGAAACAGGAACTCTATTGTGAGTATACATGGAAGGAAAAGGAATAATGAAACTATAACATCTTCTATGTGTGCATTCTTTAATTCCAAAATACCTGTTTATCTTATTTATCTGTCACTTCAAGTAACTGTTGTCAGGAAAAAATGTTTAAAATTACTATATAGTTACATTTCTTTATCTATAAAATTCACTAACAAAGACTTCCTAAGATGCAACAGAATTTGTCTATATTCCACTCTCACAGAAAAGCAAACCATAGTAAGTGCTTCAGCAGACTCTGCTGAGTCTGCTCAGAAGACAGAAGACCTAAGAGTGTTGTGGTGATTGCTAATCAGCTAGGTTTATCTGCAAAAGAAGTCCTCCAGCTCAGAAAGGAAAGTTCAATTAATTCATCTAGTCTGCTGCTTACCCACAATATGCTGATAATCTAACATGAAAAAGAAAATCAGGCTGAGATAGACATTCTATCCAATCTTTTGGATTTGCATCAAATGCTTTCTTATTCAAACTTTATTTAAAAAAAAATTTTGACATGAATGAGTTTATTCTCTGCATCAAGTTCCCACTTCCACTGCTCACTAACAGCTGGGGGTTTTCATACACAATATTTATTTCATAATACACCTTAGCAAGAAATTGTAATGTCATAGGTGGCTGTACAATTCGACTGTTCCAATCAAAAACAGAAAACTATTGAACTGGAAGAAAAACATGATTTTCACAAAAGCACTGCTAATATTGCAATAACAGGAGAGCAATAAGAAAGCAAGTAATTTTAGCATACACCAACTTACACACACATAAAAACGTATACAGATGTATGTATATAACTTTATACCAATCTGGATTTCCTACAGAAATTGTTCTTAAAATGATTTTGGATAATTTACATCAAACATCTCTTGATTTGCTAGGGATCTCTTTTCTATAGAAAAAAATCTTGAAATACCAACATATAAGCAATTTTTTTTTCCTTTTCTTCTTTTTCTTTTCTTTCTTTCTTTCTTTTTTTTTTTTTTTTATTTTTCCCTGTATTGATGTGACTGGACTCCCTGTGGCAGAGAGGAATTATTCTTCAAACATTCAATTTACCGTCAAGCCCTAAGCAATAGGTGTTCAGTGATCTGCTTCTGCCCTAAAGCTTGGAGAGAAAACTTACTTGGGTTAGAAACACTCAGACATTGTTGGCAACCTTTGGAGGAAAACCATATGCAGTGAGAATCCTGGTTTGACTTTACTGAGACATCAGTATGTCAGAGCTGCATGTCCTGAGGTTGCAAAGTGTCAGCAGTGTGCACTGGGTCTCACCTTGGACACAGCATATATGTATTAGGAAATTTTGCATAATGGCGCTTAACCTGAAGTGTTGTAATCCAATGCGCTATTTTGAAAATGTTTTCCAAGAAAGAAACAATATTCCTCACCTGGAGACATCAGGCTGTAGATGTGTCTGCTAAGTAGAGCAGCTGAGAAAAAGTCTGTATCTTCAAAATTAAGTTCAAGCCCCAGTACCATTCTGATGTTAACGCTGAATATTCATGGTATCAAACCTTGACAGCTCCTTCTCATGGGTACTTTAGCTGCTTGCTGAACCTCAGCACTTAGGTTGTGACCCTGACACGCATTCAACTTAATGATAGCTCTACAGAAACAGCACAGACCCAAAAGCAGGAAATAAAGCATTTTTTCAACTCTGCTCCTACACTGGATATTCTCTAGCTTCTACCCTACCTCCTATACTTACCCATGTGGAGGCAAAACTGTGACCATTTTCCATGCATGAATTCAAAGTTTGTCCTAACCTGTCACTACTGTGCTCTCATTACTACTACAATAGCACAGCTATAAATATGTATAAAGGGGAGTTTGCAATCTTGTTACATTTCGTTAACTTTCCCTTCCTCAAAAGCTTTGATGACTTTCCTGCAGCATCCATTCCTGATATCAAATGTTTTTCAAATCTGTACCTTTATATTTGTTTTTGAGGCAGATGTTCACAAATGTCCTCTTCTGCGAAGCACCAAGACTCTCAGGGCTTCCTGCTGCAAGCCACTGCAAGTGGTACCTTGCCACCCTGACTGAGAGATTGAAACCAGTATCAGGCCACTAGCCCTGCCTCCAAATGCTAAAAGATAACAGCCACTTCCCTGTGTTGACTGAAAACATGAACAAATTTTAAAAACACCCTTGACAATGGACCCCATCTCTGAACTTCAGGTTATTTTACCTCTCCTCTTCTTAAGAACTACTCTTTCTATTGCTTCTGGTGTTAGGCAAAGCTGAGATTCTCATCATGTCCTCAAGTTGGTTCTCTTTGTCCTATGAAATGCAAGGAACATTTTGCAGAAAATCAATCTTTGTGTTTTGTCCATAGGGTGGATGAGTGTTTGGAGTAGAGGCATTCCCCAGTGGCATATTTTGACATGTCTGCAGCTGTAATCTGCCCCACAGAGATAGAGAAACATATTTCTGTTCCATTCTGAGTGCTTTGCTATTTGGGTAAACACTGAAGGTTGGAAAGATGACAACCAGGCTTTCATAGATATTAGATTATTTTTATGACTAGTATGTTTGTATGTTCAAAATGAATCACAAATACACTTAATCAAAGAATGCATCACAATTTTATATTTTTACAAAGCAAATAATTAGAGATGCTAATAAACATTTTCTTAATGTAGTCACGTACCTGATGACAAAGCACATGTTTTGCTGATTCAGCTCCTAATTTTCCTCTTATTCATGCTTACAGATTTTTCTCAACGGTAAGAACACAGAGGAATTCCCTATGCTTTATTTTGATTGCAATTTCATCTCTTCTTCACTGAAGTAATTTATTCTAGATCTTATATTTCTTAGGGATTCTGAAATAATTTTCAAAAATTATTTTTCGGATAGAAATTTTAAATGCCAGCATTTCTCAGTAGAAAAATTATAGTAAGATTTATGAATTTTTCCATTCTAATATTTTCAATTAAAACATTTTTAAACACAATGTAACCTTTTTCTTTTTTCAGGAAATAAGGTTATTTTTTGTGGGAATAGGAAAGGGGGAGTCAACACTATTGTGCCAAATAGCCCCTGTAGCAACCTCACTTGGGATGCAGCTGAAAGCTAAGAGCAAACACTGATGGGGTCACTGTCATCCACTTAAAGACATCATGTCCTTTCTCTTGGGCAACTGAAGCAGAAGGAGATTCTTTACTCTTTCTCGTCATAACTTCAGTGCAGGCAGAGTGGGGTTAGTGCTACCATAGGACCTTCTTTCTGCTGGTTCTGCTATGTAGATTTTTGTACCCACTGCTGTTAAAGCCAAGAGAACTTGCAAGGAAGAACACTAACAAAGATACTCATGAGAAAGTGATGACAGAAACAGGCATCTCTACAGCCTCCTTGTAGCATGGTGTTCTCTGTATTTGGTGGGAGGTCAACATGTCTCAGTTAAAAGGATCCATACTCCCAGATGCTTTATGTTTTAGGAGTAGTAATTTTAATTCTGTTGAGATATAAATGAGGAACAAGTGAAGTCATGTTCTCACCAAGCTTTGCTGCTTTCTCTTTCAGCTGCAATATGACTCACCATCCTATAAGTAGATCGCCTGCAAATAATTATCGTGCTATAGACAGAGCATTATCACATCATCGCAAAGGCAGTATTTCAAAGTTTTTTCCTACAATAGCCACATGGACCAAAATCCAAAGGTTTGTTTTTCATGGATAAAGGAGCAAATGGCTGCTCTAGTTCTAGGCCTACCCTTCAGGAGGGTAATTATGGCCCAGGAGTTTTTCAGATACTTTTATCACTGAATTTGAGAAGGATAATGAATCCATGTCACAAAAAGGATTTGAGAATTATAGTGAAAAAAACTATATTCAGACATGCATATAATGAAATTCCAGTACTCTTAGGTATACAACAGTTTTAAGCAACAGATTAAATCAGGTATCTTTCTTAGCTTTCAGCAAGCTGGAAAACTATTCTTATTACCTGAATTCACTGCCATATAATACCTTTCATTACAAGTATGTTTAAGAATATACCATCCTTTCCATTGCAAACTTTGTAAAGTTTTAAATCTCAGCAATAAAATTTCAGAAATAAACAACCTGGCTCACAAGGTCACAGGTATCAGTAATCTTTTTTCTATAATTCTCAGGAAAAATCATTGCTGTGCTTTTAATTTTAAAACCAGCAAGGTTGGCCTTGCTGCTGCTGAAATCTATTTTTAATGGAGGTACAGAGCTACATCTTAGGGTGATATGGGATGAAAATGCAGACCACCACAAGAAAGAGAAAATAGGGAGAGTCCATTTTTTTGAAATAGGAGCTCATTACACCAGCCTATTATTCTAGCTAGCTTTTTATTTTTGTTGTTTGTGTTGTTAATTGAGGTCAATAATGTGAGGATTATTTAATACTGTAGGATGCAGTAGCTATAAGTACTTGTGACAAGTATTTGGTATTGTAAATTGGATCCTCTGCACACAAAATAAAAGCTACATTAATTTTTTGATTTTGTAGTTACTTATGACTTTTTATGAACAGCATAGCTTATTTGTATGACTATTTATTGAGTGTGAGCATCACACAAACTATACTTGGAAGATATAAGGTGAGAATCTAGCTGACGTGAGTTTTACCACTGATTTCAACAGATATTCAGCAGCTTAGAATTGTGAAACATGACAAGAAGTAACTCAACAGTGGGTGTTTTGGCATCCATAGACAATGGGTTTCTTCAGTGATCTTGGTGAAGCTGCCTCCTGTTTACTAGAAAGCTTCTGGACTGAACCTATATCCTGGTCTAGATAGAGACTGTGCATAACTGATGCCTATCTGTCCACTTATCCATACAGATCTTCCCAAAAAGCCCCCAAACCCAAACTAGATTACAGGGTTGCTTTGGTTTGTTGTTTTTTTTAATAATCTTATAATACCGCTTTACCATTTTACTGCAGTAGTGCCTAGAAGGCTCCAACATACATTGCCTCCTCTAAAGAACAAGGGTATACTACAGGCTCAAGGAGACTGTGGTGTATTCAGATAGACTAGGATGGAGGGAGGTGGCAAAGACAGCAATCATGTCAGATAGCATTATCAAACACTTAGGAGAGCTGAGCATTGAGGTCAGCTTTGAAAGAGTTTCCTATTGATAAGGCATATCAGTGAAGGGATTAAGGAAGGGGCAACATGAAGCTCAGATGGTGTATCTATCTCCTGAATGCCAGTGTACTTAACTCCAGTAAATAATTGCATGATGTCTTACCATCCATGTGTTTTACCATGACAAGCTGCGATTAGATACATTTTGTTTAATCTTTTCAAATAGCTGTCAGTCAGAAAACTAAACTAATTTGGATGAGTAAATAAGCTTTTTGAAGTCATTTTGAGGATTACTGTCATAAGGGTTATTTGTTTCTTTCAATAAGGCAGGGAGTCATGTCTCATTTGGACGTTGAATCCACATACAAAAGACACTTACCCCAAATTGTATCGTATAGATACAATTACAGTAGTAATCACCTTTCTCTAAATCCACCTGTACACAAATATCTAGTCCTCAGTCTGAGAAGACATCACAGCAAGAAACTCTTAAAGGTTCTATATCAACAGTTTGTTACTATTTTATCTTGTGCTATCTTCATTTGCCTTTCCAAATAGATATTTCAGAGGAAAAGGAGTGTTGTTTCTTTGTTTTATTTTGGAGCTGGTTTGTTCTATATGCCTGCTTCCATATTTATTACACAATTTCTTTGCTAGGACACTTAATTAAAGATTTTATTTTAAAGTATGCTTTCTATTTTGTAACTCCAGATGCACTAAAGATGAATGGATATCCATAGTTGTTGGTTTGTTTTTTTTTTTTTTTAATTAAAGTCAGTCTAAAAATTTGGTTCAAATACATGCATAGCAAGATCTACCATTGGCTAGATCAAAGTTTATTTGTAGATGACTACATCTACTCCTAAGTTGAAAAAAATGGTATAGAAGAATTGTGCTCCTCATAGAAGCTATTAGAAGATCACGCAACTACAGAATGAGTTATTGCCACCATATAAGCATGGTGGTGAATTTGCTGTGTGTCATCTGCTCTGTGGTAGCTGCCCTGTGTGCAATCAAGCTCTGTCAGAAATGCATGGTAGCATATCCCTTCATGACAGAAATGCAAACATCTTCATATTATCTTCAATTTATTCTGAGATAAGAGACATGTGGAAAAAAAAATCACATTAAATTGTAACTTAAATTGGTCTGTGTAGCATATTCAAAGTAAAATTGATGTAAAATTTGTTAACACCAAAATATGCATCATTCAGCTGAATGGAGTGCTTACACTGAGTTCGTTCCCTCATCAACTTACCATTACTATGACTAAAGCACCAGGGAAACTAAAAGACCAGTTAATTACTTTTTTCAAGGCTGAGGAAGTGGCATTGGAGGGGAGTAAGCTTTACTTCTTTTCTATAAATTGATTTTTAACATAACTTGAAAAATTGGCTTGTCACTTCTCAAACACTACATCTATCGTACCCTGAAAATAACTAAAAAACAGCAGAAAGTGATAATGAAACAGCAATAACACTGTACATGAACTGCCAGAAATAAAGTTAATGTAATATTGAGATAGCTTGCTATAAGTATTTCAATGTCCATAAATGTAACAGAAGTAATGAAATGTCAGTAAAGCCCTGTTTATGCCAAAAGCTCAAACATAGCTTTATCTCCAGATTCTCCTCTGCTCATGTGAATACACTGTGATCACTGTATGGCTGTATATTTTGTTTAGGAACCTGGCATATGCAGGAGGAGAAAATTTCAGTGAAACTTTTTCATTAATCTTGTGTACTGTAGTATAAAAATATATATCACACATTTTTATATATTAGAAAACAATCTAATGTTTTGAACCTCTGCATATACTTCTACCCTGGGAATGAACAAAAAAGAAGGAAAATGTGAATTTTGCAACTGCACTATGGGAAGTCTCACAGACATGATGCAGTGGTAGAGTGTAGTCAAGAATTTCTGTGATGAGCACATTATCAACAACTTTTTGAAAAGTCATTTTTTCAAGTCCATGAACTAATGAAGACAGTAAGAAATATAAACAGCACTTTATAGTGAATGAAGAAAGTGTTACTCTTTAATTCATTACAAAAGTAGGCAGGTTGTGAGTAAATGGTTAAAAGGGCTTTACGTCAAGCTAAAGGAGACCTAGATATAAATAATTTTTTTCACAGATTTTCTGCCTGACTTTTGAAAGTAATTTAATCTTTATGTAAACCCATATCCGACCATTCTCCAGTGGGCTGTCTCTTTTGTTTGACCAGACCCTCCGTTCAGCAGAACAAGAGCTACATCTCAGTACCTGTTTGTGCAGAGAAAGGCACCAAAAAGTCTTAAATTCTTGAAGTTGCTTTGGAATTGTGACAATGAAGGTCAGACTTACTCTGCTATCAGCATGCTATCATGTAAAAGTAGTTTAACACCTTATTTGATATGAAATTTTCTAATCACATTTGGCAGGAAATATGTTTTCCTTGTTCAGCTAACACTGACAGTAGATGGTCACTTCTCTTTGGGAAAGTCAGAATATATTTTCCCTATTTACTTAGTAATATTTTTTTCTACAGAGACTTCAATCTAACCATTGATGTTACCTATTAGGTTTTTTTTCAATTCTATATGTATGTTTAACTATTTGTACATGATTTCATTGTTTTCAAGTGACTGGTTGCAAGATTTTTTATTACAGAATGAAAATACTTAACAGAGTTAGATAACATGATATCTACAAGATGATCTTGAAGGTCCCTTTCAACCTATAAGATTCTATGATTAAATATTTTCAAATGCTATATATGAAATTGTTTGTCTCTGGGTAAAGGGATCAAAGAACAACAAAGGGTGTTTTTGCTTACTTTCGCTACTAAGAAGGTTTTCTCTGAAGTCTTTTTTACTGCTATTTCACCAGGCTCAAAATAGCACCATTCAGTGGTGGCACATGAGAAAGGGGCAGTCTTACATCTCAGAGAAGACTGTTAGCCACCTTTCCTAATCCACTGTTATATTCTTATGATTTTCAGGGAGATTCAATACAAACCTAAGCAATATTCTGTATGTTAACTAAATGAATAAAAACAGCACCAAGGAAATCAAAGGTGGATTTCTTTATAGCATTCCAGAAGCATTCCTGCTTCCACTTTCCTTTCAAATAATATTTTCAGTTTAGGATTTCATTTAAAACTGTTTTAATGTCTAAAATAAGTTTAAAAATGTTTAAAATTAAAACTGTCATGTTTTAATGAGTGTTGTTTCTCTACGATTGCTTTTTGTACATAGGTAATACAGAATATGCTCACATCAGAAATACCTGCACTCTTCCTGGGTTTATTTTATTCTACCAATTATTAGTTTGCTGACTATGACAGTGCATCCAGCAATGTCAGGGTTGATATGCA
>BJBW01002988.1:93277-137699 GCA_004320125.1 Scolopax mira
TTGTCCTGTCCCTACACTTCCTGACAAAGAGTCCCTCCCCATCTCTCCTGTAGCCCCCCTCAGGTACTGGAAGGCTGCTATAAGGCCTCCCTGGAGCCTTCTCTTCTCCAGGCTGAAGAACCCCAGCTCCCTCAGTCTTTCTCTCTTTATATAAACATGCATATAAAAATGTCTAATAAGATTCAGAAACTTCAAATAGGAAGCTCTAACTGAGCCATATAGTCTCCCTCTTTTGGAGCTACCTGGTGTGGTATATGTGTTCCTGTCCCCAGCAACTGGTTGCGCCCAACACCTTCACTCTCCAGCAGGGGCTGTGCCCAGCCCAACCAGCTTACAAAACCTGACATGATTACCGTGTCAACATTGCAGTAAAAACCTGTACACACTCCTTTAGCACCATATATCAACTTGTGATACAAAGGAACATGCAATGCAGAGGTTAAAAGATGACTCAAATCATCTCACTGTTGCTAGCACCTAGGAACACATGCAGAATTTCAGTGTCTCACCTGGTGTTCAGTAAAATTTCAGGTAACAGTGAACTGGCTCTGCATCTCTTAATTTGCAATTTTCAGACTTCATGAAGCACAACTTGGCTTTTGTGGGGTGGTGGGAACATACAGTTTATTCTCTAGTAGCCTGTGGACATATTTGCTGTGAACTGTTTATGACAGAGGACAGAATAATTTTTAAGCCTGACTCATCATATGATTAATGCTGCCAGGGAACAAGCATCAGCCATACTGATACCAGCTCAGATGTACCTTAATCACAAATACAGAATCAGTAATTAATTTTGTAAGTAATTTTATCTTGTGTTTAAGATCACCTACATTCCTTGGTTATCAGTATTTTGTGTTAATGTGCTACCTATTTTCATGAAATGGCACTGTGGCTGTCCCACAAAATCAGCAACTGAAAACCAAAAGGTAAGTCAGGATTCAAGTTTTTGGTGCAAATTTAGCATTTTCTACAGAAACAGGATGCACTTTACAAAATAATGCTATTTAAGAAATTACCATATGAATGTTGTTGTGATGGAAAAATCTTCAAGCAGTTCAGACTTCATTTTGTATACTTCACTTTGACAAAAAAAGTCCTTCCTTCATATTTAGCCTATTCAGTTTGCTCAAATTCGATGTCTAGAGGAAGCTGCCAAATTGTCACAACATCATTGGTTTTTTTTTGTAATTCCAAACTATTTCTAGGTTTAGTGTACATAGGAATAAAGACTGAAAGGAACTTCAGGGACCATCTAGCTCAATCTCCCAGATTTTGAGGCTTTTATGCCATAATATTTTTCATAAACTTTGGAAGCCTCATATAACGTAAACTTGCTTTTGGCCCTCAGGGCTCCTCACAGAAAGCTTTCCAGACCCTCATTTCTCTGATAGTTCAGCCTAAGTGTGTTCATGGCCACTGAATATGCATTTGCTCTTCTGCCAGCATTGTTCTTCATCCTAAATAGCTTTTCTCCCTGTCTGCAATTTGCCCATACTAATGTATTTATAGAAAACAATTATATATCCTTTTAGTGTTTGTTTCACGGGGCTAAATCCTTGTGCTTCTGAGGTCTCATAACATCTCCTGATAAAGTAGGCTCTCTTGGCCTCAAGTTATTTCATAAATTTATTTGTATTTTTTCCACATTCTAGAAAATCCTGTAAAATCACGAAGTGGGGAGGTTTTGAGGGTGTTTAGGGCTGGGTTTTTTTAAGCTTTTCTACCTTTGTAAGAAATACTTGTCTGATAAGATGTAAAACTGCATCTGTATTTTATTATTCGCTCAGAATCAAGAATATATTGTGATCTTGCTACTTAGTCATTTTCAGATGCTGGCAGCTAGATTATTACAAAAAATTCGTCTCTTCTGATTCTAACCCGTATCACACAACTACGTAATTTTTGCCATAGATTAAATGCACGGCTTGTACTCAAACTAAAAAATAACTTAATATTTTTGGGCTGAGAGAAACCTAATGAAATTTAACAAGGGCAAGTGTAGGGTGCTGTACCTGGGGAGAAATAACCCCCTGCACCGGTCAGGTTGGGTGCTGACCTGCTGGAGAGCAGCTCAGAGGAAAAAGAGCTGGGAGTTCTTGTGGACAATAGGATGACCATGAGCCAGCAGTGTGCCCTTGTGGCCTAGAAGTCCCACGGCATCCTCAGGTGCATCAAGAAGAGTGTGGCCAGAAGGTCAAGGGAGGTCATCCTGGCCCTCTACTCTGCCCTGATAAGGGCCCATCTGTAGTACTGTGCCCAATTCTGGGCTCCCCAGTTCAAGAAGTACAGGCAACTGCTGGAGAGGGTACAGCAAAGGACCTGGCGCATCTCTCCTATGAGGAAAGGCTGAGGGACTTCAGTCTTTTTAGTCTTGAGAAGAGAAGACTTAGGGGGGATCTGATCAATGCTTACAAATACTTAAAGGGAGGGTGTCAGGTGGACAGTACTGGTCTTTTCTCAGTTGTTCCCAGTGACAGGACAAAAGGAAATGGGCACAAAATTGAGTATAAGAAGTTCCACCTAAATATGAGGAGGAATTTCTTTACTTTGAGAGTGGTTGAGCATTGGAACAGGCTAGCCAGAGGGGTGGTGGAGTCTCCTTCTCTGGAGACATTCAAAACGCATCTGGACAAGTTCCTGTGCAACCTGCTCTAGGTAGACCTGCTCCAGTGGGGGGGGTGGACTAGATGATCTCCAGAGGTCCCTTCCAACCCCATATCATTCTATGATTCTATGATTTTTCATTATTGATACCTCCAATTCTTTTTGCGTTGCATCACCTTTTTCCTCACTGTAGTGATGCCTGCAACACTGTGGCCACACACACCACCCTAGTATACCCTTCTCCTATTTTGTGCAATGACCAAGAGGAAGATCTTTTGTTTTGCTTCTGTACTGCTACATCTGGCTTCTCAACTGGGATATGTTGGAAGATCTTAGCTGGGAGCATGGAATTTGACCATTGAACATTGTCTTCATATCCTCAAAGCCCAGTGTGATCACCAGTCACTTCTGACTAGACTACACCTCTTATCATCAAACTTTCTCTTCTACTTTCTCTTCTAGGATGGTATCCAATAACACTTTGTGGAAAAACAGCATTTCCCATGTGCCTACATACATATGTACCAGAATATAGAAAGTATCTCAGGGCTTCTGGATGCAATTATCTTTCTGTCTCTTCAGGTTAATTCATGCATTGTCTCAGTTATCTTTTCTCCTTCCCCTCCTCTCTTCTAAGTTCAAAGCAAAATCTGTAAACCCTGTATGCAAATGCTGAACTTTCCAGGAATGGGGTTTGTAAACCACAAATGTTAAGCCTTTTCCTAGGTTCTCAATGATAAACCATAAGTGAGCCATGAAGAAGGAGCCTTCCTTGTTGTCATATACACATTAAAAATATCTTCTACTTCTGGCATACTGGACTGAATAGACCCTGTGCACTTCAGCCAAAACCCATACCAGCCAAGTGTCATCAAAAAAGTCACCAAAAAGCACGACAAACAACATTCAGCTAGCCACAGGAAGGAGTCTGCCAAAGACACATCAAACTCTATATCAACTTAGTAGCACCTTAAATTAATAATTACTTCATCTTTTAAAAAATTGCATTATACTTCACAATATGGGGATATAATTTCAATTGCCATTGAAATAGGTGCTATTTAAACACTTTTTATTTGTTAAGGAAAACATAAAGGTATACTTTAGCATGTCTGTTGATTCATTCATTTATTCTTTTCAATATCTATTTCTGTTGCGTTCATACTATATCATTACATCACTGGGTCCAATATCTTAGAGAATATTTAGTTGTTTTTATGAAAATATATTGGGAATTAGATAATTTTGATGAAAAGTTACAAAATTCTGTTTCTGAAGGTATTCTGAAGGTAACCAATCACTTTTTCTTGTCAGCTTTTGGTCCAAATGTATTTGTTGCTATAGCCTGTGTCCGATCATGGTACGAATGCCTCTTTTTCTTCATCTCTTTCTCAGATCTCTGACAATCTCTATCATACAGCTCCACACAGATTGGCTTGCAGCGTTCAGTCCAGTCTTTGAACATTTGACAGTTCCCACTGTGGCCTTCTGTCATTTTAGCTAACAGTTTCCTTGTTTAGCCTGAAAAATTTACCAGAAGCTGTGCAATATCTAGCCCACCAGTGTAACACTGAATATTTATACAGAAGATGTATGCAATTCAAATGAATATTATGAGCTCATCTTGGAAAGTCTTAGGTTGGCTTAATGATCTTTCTTCAATCAGAAAACCAATCTAGGATGTCATGATTTTTACTTCTGCCTTTCAAGTCTAAGAATTTGAAATGGAATCTTTGAAACCAAAATTACCATAGCAATTTCTCCTATCACTGGCATGGCTAGACAAGAAAGTTACATCAACTTTCCTTAGCTATTAAATGTCTTTAACTGAAACGCTGCATATATCTATACTTGTTCTTACTCTGCTCTGATTTAGCTGAGTGACTGTTTCTAGGTTTAAATCTAACCATAATGATACACAGTACCAGCTAAGAAGATTTAGTTAAATCACCTCTCTTGTAGTCAATAACTGAGGGCAATGCAGGCCTCTAGTTACTCATGTTTAGTTTGCTGGAATCTCCACTGATTAGAAGAGACATACCAACATTAACCCTAATCATGCACCCTTTTCCTATACCTGGTTTTGGGAAATAGAAACAGAGAAGGCAAAAGCCATGAAAGTGTCACAAAGCTCTGAGGCACTGGGAATAGATAAAAACAGTCTCAAAGTGGTGACCAAAGAGCAGAACAAAAAGCAGGAGAAGAGGAAAATTTCTCTGTAGCTGAGAATTCCTTTGATTGTTCACAACAGTAAAACAGGCTTTAAAGGAGAGTGCACAGTTCAGGAATTCCTATATTTTCTTTACAACTCTTACAAGAACTGCCACAGCTATTCATTTAATCCTGTGCTCATTGGTCATTACTGACAGGGCTGCTAGATAAGATAAGGCTCTCATTTTCTGCTGCGTTTGTTCATCAGCTGGTGAGAGGGGCAGATAGTTGATGGACAGCACTCCGGCAACTAATCTATACAGTGAGAGCATATGTGATTTAAAAGGAATAATATCTATAAATAAAAAGAGATCCTCTATGTTAGATTCGGTGGGTATTTGCAAGGGTTAGAGTCTGCAATGGTTACAGCTGGCAGGTTTCCTAATGCAGGAGCAATCCTTTTTGTAAGAAGGTCACTTGGTGGTTTCTGTGTCACAAGAGCGATGCTACTGTTGGGATTAATAAAAAAGCCATTGTGTGACAGAGCTCTGCAAGCTTCAAAAAGGTTGAAGTCTCAAATTAGAGAAGCCTCCCTAAGCCTTTTCATCCCTCCGGGAGACAAAGGTATCCTGCAAATTAGTACTTTGACCCTAACTGCACTGGAAGGCAAAATCTCACCACCTGAGATGGCCTTACAGGCAGAGTTTGAGGCTGATTGTTAGAGGCAACCTTGGCTTGTTTGAACAGGCACATCATGATGGGACTCGGTACTGAGGTTCAGTTCTCTCTGTCCTCATTAGGCACAGATAAATAAGCTTGGTAATGGATGCAGTCCAAGGTGTTTCACTTAAGATTTCTGTGCTCTTCATGTGGAGCACAAGGAGATAAATCTGCTCAGAAAAGTCTCATATAGAAAGAAAGAGTCTGAACAATGTCTTGGAATTGAACCTCCTGAGGTTATATATGGAAATAGAAATAAAAACAACAACAAAAAAGATCAGGTTTAGGATTTGACAAAGTAAATGTGCCTGCAATAGTCTAGGAAGGGAAATTCAGACTGAGCCACTGCAGCAGGCCTTGAAAATTTCATATTTAATGAATCCTAGCAAAAAAGAGGCAAGTCATCCTGGAGACCTCCTAATACCCATGACCTTAAGAAGAGTATTGGATTTAGATGGACTCTGTCAGGCAGGTTAGATAGTCACTTACCAGCTTGTAAAGTTTTAGAATTGCAGGCTGAATATTGGCATAGCTTGATAAGAAGATTTAAAATAAATGACCCTGATGGGTAAAAAAAAAAAACAACCACCCCCCAAAACAAGCGCTTTTACTTAGATTAGGTGATCTGACATTTTAAAAAACAGGCAGAAGATAGAATGACTCTGCAATCAAAAAGAAATAATAAAAATGTGTCTTTACATAATAACAAATCCCATTTGAAATGAGCAGAGCTATAAATAATTCTTAAGCCTACAACAAAACAGATGAAACAGAAATGTAATAATTTGTAATGAAAAATTGAAATGATACATCCATAAATGGATTTAATTTCTTTGATTGAGAAAAGAAACAAAAACAAAACAATACTTGTGAAAAGAGATTTGAAATTTAAAGGTAAAGAACAAATAATTTTGGCACAGTCCATGTTAAAGTGTTTTTGTTAAAGAGTAAGGAGAGGATAAGAACAGAAGGAAGAGAATAATCTTCCCAAATATTTGCTGTATTTTTGCCTTGTGTTTCTCATCATTCTTTGGATACAGGTTTTAGCTTGTAGATTTCAAAACCATGTGGAGTGTCCAAGTATCTTAGTAGAGTGAGCTTTTGATAAACAATCATATTTTCATAGAATCATAGATCATTGAGTTCCAACCCCCCTGCCATGGGCTGGGACACCTCCCACTAGAGCAGGTTGCTCAAAGCCCCATCCGGCCTGGCCTTGAACACATCCAAGGATGAGGCATCCACAGCTTCTCTGAGCAACCTCTTCTACTGCCTTACCACCCTCACTGTAAAGAATTTCTTTCTGGTGTCTAATCTAAATCTCCCCTCTTCCAATTTAAAACCATTGTCCCTTGTCCTGTTGCTACACTTCCTTGTAAAGAGTCCCTCTCTGGCTCTTCTGTAGGCTCCGTTCAGATATCGATAGGCTGTATAAGGTCTCCCTAGAGCCTTCTCAAGGCTGAACAACCCCAGCTCTCTCAGCCTGGCTTCATAGGAGAAGTGCTCCATCCCTCTGATCATCCTCATGGCCCTCCATTGGACCCATTCCAACAGGTCTATGTCCTTCCTGTGTTGAGGACTCCAAAGCTGGACACAGTACTCCAGGTGGGGTCTCATGAGTGCAGAGTAAAGGGGTGGAATCACCTCCGGAGACCTGCTGGCCACATTTCTCTTGATGCAGCCCAGGACACGGTTGGTTCTCTGGGCTGCCAGCATGCACTACTGGCTCATGCTCAGCTTCTCATCCACAAAATAATTTTAATAAAAAACTCATGGCTTACGATCACTACAAATGGCAGAGCTTCTAAATGTATTAAAGATCTTCCTCTCTTGGCAATTTTAATGATTGGGAGCATAAAGTATTTCTTCATTGGAAAGTATTTTTTATTTTCTTTATTTTCAGGTCAGAAAACCTGCTAAGTGAAAACCAAGTTCTAGGTGGCCTTTTCTGAAATAACATTATGGAAAAATAAGATAGTATTTCTTATAGACTTTTTTTTTTTTTTTTAAGTCTGGATGTTAAAGATATTGTTAACTATACTATGTACATAAATGGTTCTCAAAAATTTGGAAGAAGTAAGCATTTTGCATCAATCAAAATCAATTTGGTTTTATTTTCATGAAAGTAGTGTTTTGGCTGGAAAAAGTGTGATTTATATGTTTATATTTGTTTCAGTATTTTTTTAAATTTTTTCAGTTACCCATTTGCATTCACTTTTTCTTCTTATCTCACATTATGAATCAAATCTGATGCATTTAATTAACAGCATTCTGCATGTGTGGACTTACGGAAAATGATCTTTAGCAAATCTTTAGCAAAAAAAGCAAACAAGAGGTTCCTCAGCTCTTGTTATAAAAGCACAAGATTACGCACAGTAGATTTGTCTTCTATCAAAAGGTGACAGAAGGAAGTATCTCCCACCAAGGCCACTCAGTTCCCACTGACAGATAATTGCTTGCTTACACCTACCTCTCCCTTGCTTTTTTTTTTTTTAAATGCTTGAGCTTAAAAAAACAACAGGTTTTAAGCTAGATCAGTGTGGTGTCCACATACAGAATACCACAGTTTTATCTTAGATATTTTACCAATAAAACTACAACTTCCTGTTGTAATTGCATTTGTAATATGGTTAATCTCAGAGGCCTAAGATAAGTGACAATCAGAAATAACTGAAGATTTTATTCTGTCTGTATTATAGTCTAGGAGCTTAACTTTTAGAACCACACATAAATTTTGATCTGAGTGAAAAAGAGCTGGGAACTCAGTGAAAAGGAACTGGGAAGAAGAAGTATAGACCTAAATTACAAATTAAGATAAATTCAACCAGACCTGTCAAAGATAGACTTTGATACATTCTGATGATACTATTTGTTAAAAGAACTGATTTTTATACAGGCAAATACTATAGGATTTATTAGTGTGGTCATATACAAATCATTATATTCTGGCTATCAGTATATGAATTATGAGAAATGTAAAAAGGAATGAGCATAGCATGTGCTGATAATATGGTGGAAAAAATAACAGAATCTGTAATTTGTGAGGGGATATATCTTCTGTATTATTTCTTCTGTGGTAGAAAAATACATATTTCATAATGAAATATTTTAATGACACAAAGGTGGTCTCCTTAATACTAAGGAGAGTTAGATGTTATATGCTTCTTCCTATGCAGTAGGAATATACTATATATTAATAACGATGATCAGTAATCAATATGAGGTAAAAGGGATGATTTTTAATAACAGGACTCTTTGATATAGGCTTGGCGTTCACTGCATGTAATCAGCTGAACAGGCATTAGTCTTGTTTGATTAAGTGCTGATGGAGTAACTGTTGGCTGTGAACAGCACATGGCTGTGAAAAAGCCAGTTCTTTTAAGTCAGGCAATACCCACCCAGAAAAGCTAAGGAAAAAATATAAAGGAAGGCTGACATAATTGCATCTGAAAGAAACCTATTTTAATCAGGTGTTATCACTCAGTCTTCAACAATGATTAAGGCTGAAACAGATACAGAGGAAGATACCTAGCACTGAAACTGAAGGACCCATTTTAAATGCAAGAACAGTATAGGTTCTCTTCTAGGGACAAGCGAGATGATGACTAGGACAGGATAGAGTTCTTTGTCCTGAAGAAATACATGGGATTTATGCACCCATTCACTACATACACCATCAGGTAATAGTATTGAGATCTCTGGTGGAAGCTGAGGTCTGCAAGAGAAGACTTTATCCTGTTATTTTACTTTCACATAAAAATAATTCAGTGACATTATAGCCTCTGCATTTACTGCATGCTGGTACTAGTAAATCCATTGGTTCTGTATTCACATAAGTAACCAAATGAATGGGTTGGATTGTTCATAACTGGACTTCAATTCTGGACAATAAAAATGGTCTTTACCTTTCAAGATTTATTGGTTTTATTTTGAAGTTGACACTTCACCCTCATGAGGCACTATTATCTGAAATGCAGGTTGTAGACTTGGTGCTGAGCTTCTATATACATCAGGTACTTCATAAATCTCTGTAGGATGGTGAGATGATGCTTTCGGGAATGTGATGGAGAGGTACTGCTGTCTCTACCTTCTCTCACTCAGGAACTATGCTTTTTTGTGATCTTACAAAAAGATGATTTTTATGGGAGATCTGCCATTCTGAAATTACTTAGGGATATCAGGTGCGGTTGATGTGCTGAAGCTCCTAAAATTAGTTAATTATGAGGATGTTATTTCACCCTTGGCTGAAATATTTGCTGTTTATGGCCTTGAGTGTAAGCAAGCTAACACCATTATCTCATCACTGGGTGGTTTTAATTGCGTTTTCAGACTTCATAACACAGTGGGTTATGTATGGTCTCAGCACATTCTCAAAGAGATGTTATAGCCCTCCAGTCTAAATGACCTTATTGTCTTCTTATGCAAACAGCATAGGCTTTGACAAAGATCACTTGCTGTTATGGTCATAGAAGGATTCCTCTCCCCACCTCCCCGCCCAGTTTATAAACATGCTCCTTCTGTTTCTTGCAATCTAGGTGTTTTAAATAATCATCAGCTAAAAAGGAAGGAATTACCACCCTCATATTTACTAAAAGTCATATTTATTTACTATCTAAAAATATTCTAGAATATACTGAAACTTAAATTAGTGGCAGATCTAAAAAGTTCCTTTTATTAAAACTTAAAGGTAAGAACGAAAGAAAAGATGTCAAGTTGAAAGAAATCAAACTCACAATGCAGTCATAAGTCTTAACATCTATAGGTTCAATTAATTAAACTTTCCAAGATACATCCAAGTGAGATTTGATAAAGTATGCATTTTATCATACTAGAAAAAAAAAATTATCTGAGTATTTCTCTAAATGTAAATATTTATCTCCTTCCTAGCAGACTCTGGGCTATATCTTTACTCAAAAATATAGCAACCAGTTTGAAATCTTTTCACATCTTTGTTGATTTAGAGCAATCCTAGCAAGTACAATACAAACAGAAAGTAAGCCCAGAATACAATTTTTTTCTTGTTATATTATTGAGTCCTCACTCTGGGGAACCCCCACCTCTTGCTCCAAGGAGCAGAGGAGAGATAAAGAGATTTATGAATTTAGGAAAAACTAAACTACTTTAATGAAATATTATTAATAATAAAAAAATAATGAAACAGATACAATAGATATAAATATATGCAAAACCATACCAAGCTCCCAGGAAGATGTTACTGGTAGATAGTGAGGAAGTTCCCATCCAGTAATGGTTGGGAACTAGATTCTGGATCTTGACACGGGGATCCACAGACCGGAATCAACCATAGAGGAAGTAAACCATTCAATATATGAATCATTATGAATTCAATACAAACCATTTAAGAACCAAGGCATTGAAGAAAAAACCTCAGACATCTTGATCCCTCAGCTTTTATCTGAGCATGGCAGATGGCATGGAATACCCTATTGGTCAGTTTTGGGTCACCTGACCTGTCCACTCCTCCCCACAGGTGCAACCCCTCCATGGGGTAAACAACCAAGCCAGCTGACCCTGGTTACCACAGCACAAATATAAGAAAGTGCTTCTCTCACTAAATAGAAAGTTGGCCCTGCTCCACCTCAAGCTAGGACATCTCTGTATCTTAGGTAATATAAAAAGATTTTTGTTATTTATTGCTGCTTTCAGCAGATTCTGAACAAGAAAAAGAATTATTCTGATGAACTGTCTTCCCTGGGATTGTATAACTCAAGGGCAAGGTTTATAATATTAAAGCAGTCTTTTGAAGCAAATTTTCTGCTAGAAAGTAGTCTGTTAACTTGGAGAACTACTTCCTCTGCTCTACCTGTTGGATATTTTCATGTGTTTCCAACAGCATTCTCTTAGAGAAACCATATGGTTGAGCCTAAAAGAGTACTGGTAGACGGAGTAAAATCTAGTTGGTAGCTGGAGTGGTGTTCCCCAGGGCTAAGTATTGGGTGGGGCCAGTTCTATTTAATATCTTGATGATCCGTATGAGGTGATTGAGTGCACCCTTAGTAAGTTTGCAGATGACACCAAGTTTCGTGGGAATGTTTATCTTCTTGAGGGTAGGATGACTCTGCAAAGGGATCTGGACAGGCTAGATCAGTGGGCTGAGACCAATGATATGTGATTCAACAAGGCTAAGTGCCAGGTTCTGTGCTTGGATCACAACAATCCCATGCAGTGCTACAGGCTTGAGGGAGAGTGGCTGGAAAGCTGCCCAGAAGAAAAGGACCTTGTAGTGTTGGTTGACAACCAGATGAATATGAGTCAGTAGTATGGCCAAGAAGGCCAATAGCATCCTGGCTTGTATTAGAAATAGTGTGCCCAGTAGGACTAGGGAAGTGATTGTCCCCTATTCTCACCACTGGTGAGGATGTATCTCAAATACTGCATTTGATTTTGGCTTCTCACTGCAAAAAAGACTTTGAGTTGCTGGACCATGTCCAGAGAATGGTAATGAAGCTGGTGAGTTGTCTGGAGAAGAAATGAGGAGTGGCTGAGGAAACTCAGATTGTTTATTCTGGAGAAAAGGAGGCTGAAGGGAAACCTTATTGCTTTCTACAACTACCAGAAAGGAGGGTCTAGTGAGGTGGAGGTTGGTCTCTTCTCCCAGGTAATAAGGGATAGACCAAGAGGAAATGGCTTCAAGTTGCACCAAGTGAGGTTTAGGTTGGATATTAGGAAACATTTCTTCACTGAAAGTATTGGAACAGGCTGCCCAGGGAAGTGGTTCAGACACCACATCCCTGAAAGTCTTTAAAAGACGTGTATATGTGGTTCCTAGGGATAAAAATGGTTTAGTGGTGGAATTGCAAGTCCTAGGTTAACAGTTGGATTCAATGATCTTAAAGGTCTTTTCCAGCCTAAGTGATTCTATAATTCTATTTATTTTCTACAATTCACTTAGAAGTACATCTTCTGATTTGTTTCATATACATAAGGAATGCTCTATTTATCTTTTTTTGAAATACCACATAATTCTTACTATCAAAGATAACTAAAAGCCATTAAATGCAGCATTTATGATCTACTCTGAGAGTCACTAGTCTTGTAAACAAGATTATGAGTAAGGAACCACATTTTCACAGGCTTAGTGCATATTCAGTAGGGATAGGTTAATTCAGACCAAGTGTAACCTCTGTTAACCTGTGAAAGTGCTTCCCCACCATTGGCAATTAACAGAAGCTAGGAAGAGTAGGAACCTAATACAGATTCCTTACTGAAGTGAATAAAATAATTGTGATGCGTTTAGACTCATTACTGGTGCATTAGAACTTCTCTTCCTGTTGAATGTCTGTCTTTTCATTTACAGATTTCAAATGAGTCACTTCACTAAATCTGGTCATCATACATATTTTCAGAATAATTGCAGATCAGAGTCTTGATTAGTTTGTTCTTCTATTCTTCTGTTTATTTTCCATTTTCCTCTGGGACTATTCAGTTTCAAGAAGTCTTTGTAGCCCTGCTGTGTTGAAAAGAAATTTATTTTGGTTAGTAAAAGAATTCCACAATAACAGAACATGCCTTTTACAAAACTTCTAGTCTCTGTGGCCTAGGAAGCTGTTAACTGTAAATAGCTACCTCTCCACAGGACTAAGTTGCAGATCAGGCCTATGTTCTGAGCTGAAATAAATATTGAGGTGTATTTATTGTTGCGGCATTTCAAAAAAACCGTAATCCACAACATGGTCATATTGTGATATGCCACTATGTTGCAGGAAGGCCGCATCTAGAAAAAAATTAAGAAAGCAAAATGAAAAGGTAGGCCAACGGATTAATGAACTCTACTGAAACTAATACTTGTTTGCAGAAGTAATCAACACTTCAAAGAGACTGGCAGAATTCTTGCAGTAACAGCTTTGCAAGGATAAAATAATTTTGAACAGTGTCTACAGACTATTAAAACAAATGTGTTATCTTTCTTGATAAAACCAGTATATCATCCTGCTTTACACTTTCTGTTTTACAGGTGCATCTCAGTCTCTGTTTATGCCCTAGATATACTTGTATTTCAGTCACACAGTAAGTATATACAGGGGATGGAAGGGCAAACAATTGAGAAGCAGGTAGCAAAAAATATTTTGTAAGTATGATTTGTCTAATATTGTGAATGTGTTTACCAGGCTTCATAAATAGACCCATAAGGAATAAAAAAAAAAACACCAAAAAGCAGCAATGAGAACATTCACCAGTTTATATATTCGTTAATTGGGCTTGTGGAAGCATGGAGAAGCAAAGTGGATTTTAAATTGCACTGTGACTGAATGTTTGTTTGTAGAGGTCATTTATTTTGCACATTCGAAGTATTTATTTATGGAAATAGATGAGCCACAGAAAATAATGTTAAATCCTGGTTCCTATACAGAGAAACATTTCTTCCATCAGTAGAGAACAATACAAACAAATCATTCTTCTCCCCTCTCCGCTATCCTTTTTGTGCCCTGTAGAGGTTATTTTAGTTGATTTTTATTTCATCTAGGTTATTGCCTTAGAAATCTTAAAACATCCATGTACTTTGACTTTTGGACAGTTTGCATTCTGAGGCTACTCTCCCTTTTCAAGAACATATTTTGTTAAATTTATTAAAGAAATGATTCATAGTTTACTATTATAGTTGAACATACTTAATGCATATGTTTGGAAGTTCTATTTGGGATATTGGTATGTGCAGATTCTTCTAAATGTTAGCCATATATGAACCTCACAGAGAGGAAAATCTTGTTAGATATAAATGTAAACATAAGTAATACAAATTAATCTGAACAGAGCCTGGAAAACTTTAAGTATGTAATAAAAATAACTATGCTAAATCTTGTATGTTCCCTGTTGCTAACAATAACTGCAGTATACAAAAAGTGAGCTGCATGAAAAAATAACTCATTTTCTTGGCCTGAATAACAGGGGGGAAGAAAATTCCATCCAATATAAAGTGAATGTCAAGGTATTTGTATAGGAGGGAGAAGGGGCTGAACTTTTTATTGTGCTATTTAAAGCATGACCTTTGCTTCTGTATTCCAGTTGTTGATGTTGGTGGCAAAGTAGCTTACTAGCAGAGACTCCAAATTACACAAGACAAACCTTCTGAGACTAACAACATATTTTACCTTGAAAGCCTGTTATGTGTTACCTCAGACCTCCATTACCAGAATAATTTGCTGCACAGTGAAATGAAGGAATAATAACTTCATTCACAGAGCTAATGAATATTGTTATATTTACAAGTATTGAACCCTCTGTTGGTCTCAGTTCAGTGGCTAAAGATTTACATTTGAGTTATACTTAAAAGGAAATAAAATAAAATGTCTTTGTTTCCCCTAATCATTATTTGGTAAAAGCAAAGACTCTTACGAAAGGAGAGAAACAGAAATCTCTTGTAGTGTCTACAAACGCAAGGTCAGCATAACTAGTAAAAAAGTGTATATTTAGGTGTTTAATCATCAATATTTTGCTCAAGCAAAATTTAGTATAATATAGTATATTATACTATAATATAGTCTATGCTTAAGCAAAATTTAGTATAATAATTTAGTATGACAAAGTACGACAAAGATGCCTGAAAGACAACAGTGATACTGGCGTGAATGTTTTCTTAAATGAATGGATCAGCTCAATGGATGATTTTGACATCTTTCACATATCACATAAAGGGTCAAATACCTTATACTTTTTTTTATATATAGAAATTTTATACCACTGAATCTTTGTATTAGTCTTCAATAATCAAAAAGTCATGAAGAGACTGTGTTTAGGGTATTTAAGGAACTTTATTCCATTTCAGTATAAAAAAATCTACTAGAATAGATTAATTTTGTTTCTACTTTTTCACTTTTATTTTTTTACTTCATGGGATGTTATGGTTGGGGGATTTTTGGAGGAAGAATCAAACGTTAAAACCATAATTGATTTAACCAATATTTTAAATCCTAGCTGAATTTTCCAAAGCATTCTGCCTTCTATGTGATTGTCATAGAAGCTCTCTAATCTCTGTATCTTATAATGCTCTGCAACTCTTCATTATTGAATGGATTTAGGTAAAAAAAAAAAAAGACCATGGTTATACAAAAAGATTTTCTCAGTAATACCTGAAATCCTTAAGGACGAAGAGGTATGTTCATTTAGTAAGATCTTTAAATCAAGATAAATCTGCTTTTAATCCTGAAATGAATTCCAATTCTGTTTGAGGGTGAGTTTTTGCTGGTGCTATTGTTCATTTACCCAAAGGTATATCAAGGCAGTTAACACCTTTTTTTTACCTCGAAGTTCTTTTTCTTCAGGCATCCTTTTTAGTGTAGTCATGACAGAAGCAATTATTTCAACAGAATCTGTTGTCAGTTCTGCAGGAATACACTCTGTGTTGAGAAAGATCTTTGAGGAATTAGTGCAATGCAAGTTATCACTGAAGCTCAGATACACTCCATTCACATAATTATTGTTAGCTGTTATGTTCATACTAAATTTTAGTATAAAATGTCCTCTATCGGATAGCATTCACAGCATTCAATAATAAAATTGACCACAAGAAAATTATGTCTGTTAATGCTTTTAGAGTCCTGCTAATAGCAGGTAATCCAACCTAGCCCAAAGTGGCTTTGTTTTCTTTTAAGTGCATAATTTAGAAAGCTGTCTGTCTGAAGAAAGATAGAAAAAAAAGTGTGGTGTTCTGTGTATAACTTTTTTTTTAGATTATCTATCAGCTAATCTGTAATGTTGATTATAAATTAAGAGAGGGTTATATCTATTCTGTATGTGATTCTTCATCTTTTATGACTTGACTTCAATGAGATCAAAAGTCTCTATTCTAGAAGGAAATTTTCCAGTAGTGTGATACATGGCTTTGATTCAGTGAAGTGCAATTAATGTATTTTATACTGGAGTGGCAAATTTTAATAACAAGGTTCATCAAAGAAACTCAGGTGCACACAATGTACTTCTTAACATAGTGTGCAATAATTCTGGTCTATCTCATATAAAACAGATGTCATATAGGGTATATAAAAGGATCTACTGAATTGTTTGATGCCAAATTCTGGAATCTTGAAAAATATGTACATTAAAAAAATGCAGACTAAGCCAAATCTCAATAAATTACTACTCACTTAACTGTGTAAGGTTCTTCCCATGCTCTACAGGTAGACATAATGCCTAAGGCAGAACAGCCACATTTATTGATGGTGCCTATTTTATTATTAAAGACAGAA
This sequence comes from Scolopax mira, assembly GCA_004320125.1. Lineage (NCBI taxonomy): Eukaryota > Metazoa > Chordata > Aves > Charadriiformes > Scolopacidae > Scolopax > Scolopax mira. Next base: position 109,960 of record BJBW01002988.1, read on the forward strand.
TGAACAAAGGCAATTAATAAACAATGGTTTATTGAAGAGCTTTCAACAGAAATTAACTTCTTCAATAATTTATAAAGTAGTATCAGAGACATTAGTATTGTGTTCCATCTAAAATTGTGCTGAAGCTGGTCTCCAAATGAACTACTCATGGCTCTCTGATCTGAAGAGTTTTTAAAAGCTCAGTTTTCAGTGACTTCCGCAATATGCGGTCTATTCAAGTCAGACAGACAGAAAAGATGTAGCATGTGTAGAATTATTCCAGAATGAGGACACTTAGAAAATGATGCCCAGAAATTAGAGGTACAGATCTCATGAAGAAGTAGTCTTTTTGTGATCACAAGATAATGGAATAATAAAAAAAAGACTGTTTTATAAATTTTGTTGCTACTGACCATGTTGTCCAACATACAATATCTTAACACCTGACAGATGACAGTGTTAGACATAAAAGGTGTTAAATTTCTACCTATGTAAAATTCTGATTCTATGAAATTTGTGCTTTTATGTAATAGGCTGAATATTTGCAACATCCCTACCCACAAAAAATGCCAAAACATAAACAGACATATAACCAACCAACCGATACAGTAACAACAAGGACAACAGCTTGTTGTTAAGTCTGAATGCAGTCATCTCCTGCACTCATCTTTACTGGTGTTGCAGTGATCAAGATCTCTCCCTGGGTGTATCAATATCACCTGGCACAAATGCCAGAAATAACAATGAACACTACATGGACTATGACCTTGGTGACAACTAAAAATGCAAGCAAAAGAAAGTATTGCTAGGAATTTTTGATGCCTTGGAAGTGTGAATAAATAAGAATAAAAGAGTATTCAAGATAAAGTAATACAACATGAGTTGGTCTCAGCACCTGGTGAATTGATTGCCCACCTCATCCTAAGTGGTGATTGCAGAGTATGGTTCTTCCTGCAGAAAGGTCTTTACATTTTGGACTAATTTTCAATATGATCTTACCACCTTTCAGCAGGCCTCTGCTTTAGTTCCATAAATTTATTCTTGATGATATGGGGTATAATTCTAATTCCCCTTCTTTCTACCATATTACTTTTAACTTTTTACTCCTGGCAATGCCTACTGAAAATGTATGTGTTTGTTTTCCTTAAAACTTTTTAGTAGACATTAATGTTGCTTCTGGCATAGACTTATAGAATAATTGAACAGTTTGGGTTGGAAAGAACCTCAAAAGCTTATCTAGTCCACCCGCCTGCCCTAAGCAGGGAGATCTTCAACTAGATCAGGTTGCTCACGGCCTCATCCAACCTGACCTTGAATGGTTCCAAGGATGAGGCATCTATCACCTCTCTGCAGAACCTGTGAAAGTGTTTCACCACACTCATCATAAAAATGTCTTCTTTATATCTAGTCTAAATTCACCCTCTTTTATTTTAAAATCATTACCTCTTGTCCTACATCAACAGTCTCTGCTAAAATGTTTGTCCACATCACTTCTTTAGGCCCCCTTTAAGTACTGAAAGACCACTATATCTCCCTGAAGTCGTCTCTTCTCAGGCTAAATAACCCCAACTCTTATGTTGTTACAGTGTTAGAACAGAAAACAGGACAGATTTTACATTATTTGATTTTTTTTTTTTTTTCCCTACAACTTTCATTGACAATGGGTGGACCAGATGCATGTTTTCTCTGAAGTTTACAACAGCCAAGTTCTGTTTAGCTACTTCTGTTTTTAAAGTTTCAACAGTCAGCACATTGAGTCTAAATCAATGGAGAAGATGACACAGAAGCTAAGATACTGATATGGAATCCTGGGTAGATCAATTTTTTGTCTTAATTTTCCAACTTAAAAGTAAGAAATAATATTTTTTAGTCTTATGAGACTGCAAGGACAAATCTCATAAAGAATATAAATTATTGAAGTATAGTGATGACATGAATTACATAATGCCATAAGAAGGTTGGCATCTCATCTCTTCTATCTTTTTTTACTAGATTCAGATGACAACTCCAGTTCTTTTCTATTGCCTGAATGAAAAAAATATTTAAAATACAACATATTCACTGAAGGTCACCTTTTAGCTGTGTGTATAAAGTACACAAAAGACAGGTATGTAAAGGATACATTTATTTTGTTCACCTGGTCTTTCTTCTTCACTAGGACAAGAGTGAAAGGAAACCAATGGGCATAAGTGGTGTAAATTATAGTGGGCTGGTAACTAGGTGACAGAAGAATACCAGAAGAACCTAAGACTACTCTTACATTTTGGTTTTGGTTGGTTTTTTCCTTTTCTTTTTTTTTCTTATTGTTGGCAGAACATGGTTCATTTTAGTATATATCAGATATTAAAACTTTTTGAGGCTTTATACAGTCACAAGTGTGTGTGGAAGTATATACTTTTCCAACTCTTCTCTAAGCTACAGGTGATGTATAGACTACTTAACATCTGTCTATTCATTTTTGAGAGTGGACTGAAAAAGAGCAACAACAAAAGGCTGTTTTTCTCTGTCTCTAAAACCATTTGTCTACAGTTTAATTTTGAAGAAACTTGTTTGCACTAGACTGTTACAGCTATGTTGTCTGGTTTCACTAGTGGACCTTTCACGGAGCTTAGCAGATTTTTAATAGCATAAAGCACATCTTCAGGTTGCTGGTCATGCTCTGTGTAAAAATGGCTACTTCAAAGCTCTCCTAGACTAGTTACAGAACAGACATAAATATTTCACAATGTGATCCATTTTAAAAGGCTATTTTATTTGTGAAATAGGAGTACTTTCTTAAAGTGAAGACATTTGTGAAAGATTTTCTTATAGTATAAGCTTCCCCAACTCTCTGTTTTGCAACAGGTCACAGATATGATACTCAGGGGGTCCTTAGGCCAAAAAATTACACTATTTTTGTTCCAAGAGGTTTTATTAAAATTTTACCAAAACAAGTTGATTTTTAAAAGTTATTCATTTTTTTTATTATTATTTTTTGCTTTGTGGTCAGAACTTTTCAGCAGCTTAACAAAATAATAAATGAGCAGAAATATTTTAGGGCAAATCCGATGTCCCTGTCAAAGCTGCAACTTACAGGGGGAGCAACTAAAGGATGATAGAAGAAGGGAAGAAAGATTTTCTGCAAGTCATAAGTAGCCCAGTGCATCAGGAGCTTCTGCCTCTTTAAATCAAGAAGAAAAGATGAATTTCATATCTCTGACAATACTGTGTGGCCCACACCATGGTTATATGAATTCATACCAAACATTGAATTGAATAGATATTTCCCAGAGAGAAAAAAGCAGGGGTGGGAGCTAGGGGGTGTCAGAAAACCTTACAAGAAGACCGGTGTAATTTTCCTTCTTCGCTGGTTTGTTATCTGAACACATCTAATTTCTTCTGCTTCAGAAAGACCCATCCCTAAGTGCCAGAGAGCAGGTGTTACTCACCTACCCCACCTGACTGCAGTCTGTGCAAAAGTGCTGGCAGTGTGTTCTGGCTGCTGACTAATGGGAACATTTTGCTGCACCAGACAGAATTTATCTAACTTTATAATGAGTCGTTGTAGCCCATATAATATCCTACATGCCTTACCAAACACAAGGTATCGCAGGCTAGATGGGGCTTTGAGCAACCTGCTCTAGTGGGAGGTGTCCCTGCCCAAGGCAGGGGGGTTGGAACTAGATGATCTTTAAGATCCCTTCCAACCCAAAGCATTCTATGATTCTATGACTGAGTCTATGATTCTAATTAGGGACCCCACCCTTGGGTAATTAATTGAGTGAAAAGAATATATAGAATGCCTATAAACTGCACACAAATTTCCTAACATCTGAGTGCTGGAGTTTGCAACTAAAAGGTCATCCTTTATTTTATTATACAGCTTATTATAAATGTTTTGTATTTTCTTTTTGCTGCAATTGCTGTGAAAGGTGCAAAATGATGAGAGCAGTCTAGTAAAAGGATGATCTGATTAAAAAAGAACATCAAGGTCAGGCTTTAGAAAAAACACTTTCAGTAAAAAGCATAAGAACAAAACAACACAGTTTATGGAGTCGTCTGGTGTGACAGCTAAAATTCTGAGGCAGGTTTATTATAGTCCTCTAAAACCAATATTTTTATCCTGATTGAAACTCTCAACAAAAACCCAGTGGGAAATTCGGTTCTTAAGTTCCTTTCTAAGGCAAATCTGTTTATTTGGTTGGCTTTTCTTCCAAAGTCTGCCTTTCTGTTACCCAGGATTTATTCCATCAAGGAATTCAACTAGATATCAGAAGTGAACATTTGATTTCATTTTTTCAAGATTATAACAAGCAGTGAAACCTCAGCATACCTATAACCAAACTGTAAGGGCCTAGCTGTCCAGCAACTGGATTCTGCCAGCCTTTTATTCAATTGAAGTACCTGAAATTTTTTGTTCAACTTAATGTCCTCTTCAGGCTTTTTTCTTTCTACATTTTCACTAAAGACAGCAGACAGTCCACCATTTTCCCTGTAATATGCCTCCCAAATAGCTAAAGTTAATTCCCTGTCTTCTGAGTCTTTTGTTGGTTTTAGTCCTGAGAAGCCAAATACCTTCAATATTGTTATGTCTTTTAGCTTCATAATGTGTATAATATATGGTAAATGCATACTAAAACTAGGTATTTTGAATAGCATAGTAGTTTGTATGTCTATAGCTATGCATTTTACTCCTATAGTAATTCATAATAGGTCTCACAATTTTTATTCATGCTTTTAACTTTTAGCAAAAGCACTTTACTGAATTTGTTAAATGTATTTAATTTTATATGTTCCATGTTTTTTGGGGATGGCTCTCAGCTGGATCGTCCACATAGACAGCGTCAGTTTAAGTGTACAAAAATGTTTCTATACAGTAGCCCTCCCTGGGTATTTTGGAAGCTGTGTTCACAGAAGTGACCACACAGCAACTTAGGTTGAGCCCAAAAGCAGCATGTGGCTTAAAAAATGAGGAAATGATAAGATCCTTTAAAAGACTATCACCATGTTTATTGTATTATCCAATATGTAAGAACTAAGTGTCTTTGTTGTGCTAGTATTAACTTGATAATTAATAACCTATACCTTACTTGTTTTCTATGACATTATTCTTTTGAGCTATGTCAGTGCTGTATGTCACTGTTAAGACAGGATGATAAATGTTTTTGTTTTTTTTATGAACATTAGTGGTTTTTATGAAGTTCTTGTGGGGATAGATTCACCCATTTTCTTCCTTTAAGGTGTAATTTCAAGAACAGCTTAGCCAATTCAAATATGCAATGCAAGTAACAGAAAAAAAACAATAATTCCACTTTTTCTCTCCCGTAACATTTTTGCACCAGGGTGCCTTTTTTTAAGGGCCAGCCTTTTCACAATGTCGTATTTTAAGTAACCAATTATTTAACAAAACAAAGGTGTACTTCCATCTAACCCGTTAATGTGGAATAACCTCATGTATTCCTGACTTTTTATTACTTCCTGTCTTTACAGTTTTCATCAGCTTTTCTGAAAACTCTAACATTTAAAATTCTACTGTCATTAAGCCTGGAGCATCCAGCTTAATTGCTTATCTTGGTTTTAGGAAAAGGCTGATTTCCATTAAAATAAAGACTTTCAGTGACAAAAGAACAGCTTTCAGCTTTTGAAAACTGCTGAATTTCTCATGTTTGTCTTTTTTTTTTAACCTCAGAGCATCAGTTTTTGCCTACAGTAATTAAAATTTTACAATCATGCAATATTACCTATGCCTTTAGCACTATACTGTTAAACTTTTAACTGCTCCCATTTCACTTCAATCTTCTATTTTTAATGAGCATCTCAAAATTCTACAAAGGTTTTTTTAAATGTTTCTACTGTCTTTCTTCTTACCAAAGAATAACCAATCAATCTTTGTCACTTTGGGGATTTTTGCATTACCTTCATTTTAAAGCTTGCCTTGCTGATTTATGACCACATGAAACTCCTGATTCCATCTAACAGTCTTATTTAATAAAGTATTATTCTCTGTCCACACTCTTATGATGGTTACAGTGGGCTTTCCTAAGATTTTCAGTTCAGGTACTCTGCTAATGATGACTGAACAGGAACAGGGATTGAATATCTTTGTTGTCTTCTGTGTACTTCAAATTTTATTGTGTATTCAAGGCACATTGATGTTCACTCTTTCATTTTTATTTTATATATTTTTATTTTTTTTTTACTTGTCTGAATGACATCTTGTTTGGTCTTCTTTCTGTACGTTCCCCAGTCTTTCCACCCGTTTTAAAATATGCCCCATTTGGGAATGCAGTTCATTATATGCAATTTCCTTTTCATCCTTATTCCGTCCTGCTTTCTTTCCTAAAATTATCCCCTGCAACATGGGATTTATTGCTTTTCATTTTCTCAATTTTTACTGATAACTAGAGTTTGTAATTTTTTTCTACCTAGTGAGTTTACCATTGCTATGGACCCCATGGGGAGGGAGAGTCTTTTGTTATCATTCCTCCAGGGGACCATTGCTCTTGACACAGTTCAGTCCTTTAATGGGACGCTGCTCACTGAAACTCTTCATGGTCAAGTAGAGAAAGAAATCTGCAAAAAGAAGCATTCTAAGCACCCCTCTCCCAATCACACCAATAAAACCTTGATTTTTGTCTTCCAGGCTTGCCTCTCCTATCAGCCAAGGTTTGCTGAACTCTCTAGCTGGCACTTGTCTTGGTGTCAGTAATGTCACTTGTAGATTTTTTAATATAGTCTGACAAGCAGCAGAACAGTGGTATAAGGCTGGCTAAACAAAAGCCAGCATATTCTACCCAGTTAGAAACTTGAAGATTCTCAGTTTAATGTAATTAGATTAAAAGGTTCAATAAACATTACAGTAAAACTCAACCTATTATCAGAATGAAGTAGCTTGTCTTTGAAAGTGTCTTCTTCTTAAAGAAAGAAACATTAAAATACACTGTTTTTAAAATGTCTTCATAAACTTAAAATTATTAACACTAAAAAAATAATTTCCATCAAGAGCTGATTTATGTACCATATTCCCACCAAAAATTTTGACAGAATTTATGTAGCAAAATTTCTAACTAAGAAATTCAAGACCTAGTGTAGTATAGTAGTGTATTAAAGAGGAGTTACAATGTAAGAGAGGAGAAGAACATGTATTCAGTATGGTACATGCCACTAAAATGACTGATAACCCAGACAGTTTGAAAAAAGTTTTGATTCAAACAGTTCTGTCACAAAGGAAAGCACAATTTTCTAAGAATTTTATTTCAGGAAGGAATTTAAAGAAATCATATTTTAGTAAGGAAGATATTAAATTACTGGTGATATTCTTAGATTTGCTCAGGCAATTTGTTTTTTGCATGCATGGGAGACTGTGGTTTACGAGGTAAACTACATCACGGTCAGCTCAAATATTTGGTTTAAGGGTTGACATTGAAAAGCAGCAATCACAATTCAGAATAGCAATAGGTGGATATTTTTTAATGAGTTGTGTGTCTAAATGCATACTCAAGAAAAATAATTCAAAAAGGTATTTTATAAAGCAAATTAGGAACAAACTTTTTAGTAATGTGACCAGCAAGAAGAAAATTTACATTTAAAAATATTTTTTCTCAGGAATATCTTAAAAATAAAATGATTCATACCTCAAAAATAAGAATTATTGGTTTTAATAGGTCTAAATGTAGCTAATATTTTGGAAGATAATAGAGGAATATTATTCTTTGTCAGTAAAATACAGTGAAAGATGCATAACAATGTAGACTATGGGACAGGAAAAGTATAGTGCATGGAAAGGGAGTTTATTTTTAATAAATAGACAGTGTGGGGTGAGATCTACAGTAAAACTGACTTCTCTGTTTAAAAAAGTATGTAGTTTCTGTTTCCAAGCCTCTTATGTCTATTTCTGTTCACACTGCCCTTGCACAATGCTCATACTCTGCACTCCCTTGGGACTGGCTGCCACCTGTGTCTTGCTGATTCTCTGTAGCCTTTCTAAAATATGTTCTCTTTTTCCCTTGCAAAGGTAAAATCATAGTTTTTGTCTTCACTTCATCAAAACTATAGACATAATTTTTCAGACTCAGAAAAAAATATTCAGTTGGCTTCTCTCAATAGGAAGGAAAAAATTGTATCTTCACCTCTGATTGCCTGCTAAGGTGTTTGTACTTGTTACCGTTCACTCATTGTCATTCAGAAGCAGAATAAGATTCAAGTATGGAGAATTATTTCTATTTCTTTTCCTGGGTAGGTCATTCTTTTGCAGCCACACCTGAATTTAGACAGGTGCAGCTGACATCTTTTAGATTCACATTCTTTTTCTGCATTACTGTGAAATGTAGAAAGGTCTTTTCAGAAACAGATTTTATAGCACAAACACAGCTTCTTTAACAAGACTAGGCAAACCTAAATGAAGGACTTAAAGAATCTGAGATAGTGACTTAAAGAGAGTTTATGCATGAAATCATTTACCTAAATGAAAAATAGAGAAATCTGATTTTAATTTTCTTCCTTTTCTAGTATCATATCAATAAGGAATAGAGTGTAATCATTTTCATGAAAAAAAAAAAAAAAGCCCTGATATTCAGCTGGTATAAATTTCTGCAGTTCCATTGATAGTCTTTGCAGTAGCACCCTCTTATGTCCTTTTCAACTATTTCAAAATGTTAGTAGCCACTGAGAAGTTCTGGTTCTCAGGAGAGAAATGGGACAAATGGGTATGAATCTAGATTGTGTCTATATAAACTAGGAAAGCAACTGTGAAATTCTAGGGTATTATGCTGATCTGCTCCATCCTGTTTCTGATGAATGCGGGGTATCCTCCTCTAGGGTCTGATGTAGGAACCAAAAGCTTGGTCTCTGCAATTGATCACAAGGACAGGGTAAGATCTTGTAGAAGAGTAAATTGCACTTCCCCTGAACTATGAAGAAAGCTGGAACAATTCTGTTTGTCCTAATCCAGGTGTACTCTAGCCATATAACTGGAGTGGCAAAGTCCTGATTTTCAAAGAAAAGAAACTCTTGTCTTTAATTTCTACCAGTAGACCCTTAAGATAGAGTTTCCCAACAACCTGTTAGGATCCTAATTCCTGCCTGTTTAAGACAATATGTCACTTTCTGAAGTTGTTTTATCATTTTCATGAGGCTCAGAGGACAACTATGCAATGTTGCAGTTACCAATCAAATGAAGATTGCCAAAATTCTGTGCATTTCTGTTTTATTTCTGGAACATCATGAGCTCTCTCAAGCAGCTAATTTAGTACCTGAGAGGCTGATTTTTTTTTTATTATTTCTTTCTTACCAGAAAGACTCTGCATGCTACAAGTCAATATGCCTTCAAGACAAAGATTTTGTTCTAATAGCATAAAATGTTTTAATATTAGGCTTTGTCTTGTCCTTGTTTAGAGTTGAGGAGAGCACTGGGCTATTTTTCCAAAGAACAAAAGAGGAAGGAAGAATGGGTGGGCTAAAATAATTAACACTAGCTCAAAGCATTTGAATATGTAAGAGCTGCAAGAAATGACATTTGACAAAAATAGGTACCTAAGTGCTGATTTATTCAGTTATATGAAGAACTGTCTCTCATATCGGTGCTTTTGTGCACAGTAAAATAAAAGAATAACATGCTGAAAGGAAATTAAAGTGAAATTAGTTTGATAATAGATACCAAAATCTTTTGCTTCCATTCTAAAAAAAAAAAAAATATGCAAAAAAGGCCAACACACAGTTTAGAGGAAGGGTGAATATTACCAGTCTGCTTTGACAAACACTTTAAAAGAAAGTAACTTAATTCTTTATTATGTGGCAAGTCAGATACTTATTTACTCCTGGGATACCTGACAATGAAATGACAGTAAGTATGTAAAGTAATCAAGGAGTTTTAAAGCTACTCAGAATAGAAAATTAGAGCAATATTGTCAAATTTAGCTGTGAAAAAAACCTAAAAATACAACAAAAAACTTATTTTTGTTTCTCCATCAGCTTTTAGCATTTTTATTTCTTCATACCCATGCAGACACATGCTAGCATGGGAATGTTATTTACCTAAGAATTCCTGTCTCAGAGGAATAACAATCTCAGTACTTTTTCTTAGTTCATTCCAAAAAAGGCAAGCCAGTGTTACTTAGGATTCAAACTGCATGAACTTTTAGATTGCGTTGCATTTGACACTTCAAGAATCAAAAGTGAATTTTAGCTGAAATCGGCTGAAACACGGGAAAGATTTCCAAAGTACATAGTAACCCTAAGAAGATTGCCTCTTCACTGCTGTTGCTTGTGCATCCTCTCGCACAGACACCAGACCTAGACCATCCTATCCTCTCATAGTCACTTGCTCTGGGGTTTGGAGGTTTTTTGTTTTTCCCCTAGCATCACAATTTTCCTGTTTCTTTAAGGACATAAACTCAGGTCCAAAACTGTAGCCATCATATCACTCAATGTACATTTAGTACTCCCTACTCAACATGGGGAGAATGTGGGATTTCCACACCAGAGGTGAACAGAACAAAAGCCTGTTAAAGATCAAAGAACCACAGAATCATAAAATGATTCAGGTTGGAAAGGACCATAAAGATCATCTAGTTCCCAGCTCCCTGCCCTGGGCAGGGACACCTTCCATTAGACCAGGTTACTCAAAGCCCCATCCAGCCTGGGTTTGAACACTTCCAGTGATGGGATATCCACAACTTTTCTGGGGAACCTCTTCCAGTGCCTCACCACCCTCCCAGTAAAGAATTTCTTTCTAATATCTAGTCTAAATCTGTCCTCTTTCAGTTTAAAACTATTACCCCTTCAGGTACTGGAACGCCATTATAAGGCCCCCCTGGACCTTCTCTTCTCCAGGCTGAATAGCCCCAACTCTCTCACACTGTCTTCATAGGAGAGGTGCTCCAGCCCTCTGACCATCTCCATGCCCTCATCTAGGGCCCTCCAACAGGTCCATGTCTTTCCTGCGTGGAGGGCTTCAGATCTGGACACAGTACTCTAAGTGGGCTTCATGAGACCAGAGTAGAGGGGCAGAATACCTTCCATCAACCTGCTGCTTTTGATGCAGCCCAGGGTTTGGTTGGCTTTCTGGGCTGCAAGCACACACTGTAATTGAGTATTTTTTTTTGTTTCTGTGATTAGTGCTTTGTTGTGTATGAGACTGGAGCTCCAGGGTAACTTCAGGCTATTGCATTTGGGGCCAGCAGTTTTATTCTAGCAGTTAAGCTGAACTCCTGACTGTTCCAGTCTACTGATCTTTCCAACTTTTTTTTTTGTTACTTTTTTTTTTTTTCCAGTTGAGGTGATTTACAAGGCAAAGCTGCTTTTTGCTGTCAATTTGTTTGTTCCTCGTTCCCATTTTCACTGGAATTTGCCTATTCAGTGAGCATTAAAGAAGCATCTGGAGATAAAAGGCAACAAAATGAATTTAGATAGCTTTTCATGAAAAAAAAGCACACGTAGCTTTTAAGTTGAAACTCATACTAATGTATTCTCAGGGATAAGGAGATAACTAAAATAACTAGACTTAGCTAAATATGGGGATTTCTAATGAGTCATCCAGTTCCTACCTGCAGGCTGAATGGGTTTAACGTGTCTTCCTTCCCTAACAAATGAGCATGAAGGTAATGCCAGTGAGTCTACAGCACTGTGACACTTTGTTCCTCTTCAGCACCCTACTCAGAGCAGTGCAATGTCACCTTTTGTTAAAAGTCCAAAAGCTTGTTTATTGGTGTACCTCAGCCATGAATAGCCTTACAATGTTCATGGTTTACAATTGCAGTTTGCTGCATTTAAATGTCATCTGCATTCTGTGGTTGAACAAAAGCCTGCATCCACACACACAAAAATTTTTTTCACAGTATGAGACTTATTGACCTTTGAGGACCCATCCTGTAGGTGGATAACTTTGCATTTACAAAACATAGAGGTGCAGTCTTCCAACAACATATTTAAAATTTTTTTACCACCCAAATATCAGATAACAGTACTTCCTAAGATTTCTCTGGAGCAAAGCTGTTTTTAATAGTACTGACTGTATCTAATTTTCTAACAGCAGTTAATTTCCCTTAACAGTCACATGTGTATGTACAGTCACATATAAATCAAGATAATTGTTTTCTTGCAATTTATCACAGAAATAGGTTGAAAAAAAAATAATAGAGAAAAAGCCAATAGACTTTTAGAAGTTCTGCCATCTGGTCTATTATAAAATTAATTTAATTATCTAGAAAATGGGTGTCTATAAGGAAAATGCATGCATATATGAATAGATGCATTCAGAACTGAAGTCTATTTATAAGCCACTGTAGGCCATGCATATTAATGTTTCAGTTTTATTACATGTGGAAGTCTATAATATAATAGTAAAGGCAACAACAACAGGAAAAATTCTTTTCTATTTCTTACTCCTTTTGTTCTCATTTTTTAAAATCAATAGAATATTTTCTTGATATCATGAGGTACAAAGTTCAAATGAGAAGTGAAACAAGTGAAGAACTGGCCCACTAGATAATAAGCATAATAGACAGCCTACTTTACAAAAGCAAATTGAAAGATTTTGGAAGAGCAAACCTTAGAAGAAATAGAACTACTCTTTCTGAATATTATAGGGAACAAATTCTGGGGAATTAATATTTCAGCTAAAAGTAGCACTGGCACCAGAACTGATAAGTGTAAGCTGAGCAGATATTAAGTCAGCAGAGGATACCTATCCTAGAGAAGAGTGGGCTTCTGGAACAGCTTTCTAAAAAGAGTAGTGGAGGCAAAAATGTAACTTATTTTAATCTGAAGATTGCTGCATTTATGGGAAGGCTCATATGACAGTTTCCTTTTATAGCAAGAGTTTGGAGCTGATGAGTTAGCAAATCCCTTCCACTCTTCTGTTGTTTGTCATGATATTTTTATGCTGTGATTTTCAACACTTTACAGATTGCCATCTGAGCCACTTCATAAATCTGCCTTTACAGCAACTGAATTGATTTTTGCCATTCTAGCAAAGTAAGCCTGATAATTCAGAATTTATTCCACAACAAACCTTTGAAAAATGTATGATAACTGTTAGTTTTACTGGTTTTATTTCATTTTAAAAATAAAAAAACCCAGACTGCTAATCATTTATTTTTAGTGTATTATATGTCTGTATCAATTGCACTCAGTTCTATCTGTAGCCCCAGGAATTAATCTGACAATCATATTCAACTTTACAGCAATTTCCTACGTAACTAGAAGAGCCACATACATCCAGTACAGCCATTAGACATTTTTTCTTTTCCCTAGTGACTTCTCTTTTATTTTTCAGCTCTTCTATATGCACTAAAATATCCATGCAACACTCTCATTGCTTTTCATAGTGGTAGACAGATGTGAAATGCATTAATGGGCTGTGGGAGAGGAAAAAAGCAAGGGAGACTGAAATGTTTTTATGATTAGGAACCATGAAAGGTGAAAGGGATAGAGACCAATGTGGGGGTAAAAACAGTAGCTAGGAAATACAATCAGTCAAAACTTGAATGCTTCTTTGAATCCACTTTGATTTTCAGGATTAAAAAATGGTAGCAAAAGTTTTTATCATCTTATTTATTTAATATGTTAACGTGTTCAAATCTTACTTTACATGGTGAGTTGGTCTCCTGAAGAGAAAACATTTTTAATTTAGGTATAACAAAACAGTCCAGTCAGAAACAGAAAGGGCAAGAACTACAATGGCAAGAGTACAGAGTGACTCAGTGCACAAGTTGTTGATTTACTGTGGTCTTGTGCTTGAGAAATTTGTGTGTTTATCCATGTATTCTATTGATTTCTATTGATTTGTTCCTATTTGGAAATGTGGAAAAAAATTGGACTTGTGGATTATTTGAAAAACACCATTGATGTTCAGGGCAGTTGACAGCTTAGGCCAACTCCAGCAATATCTATTTACAATTAATGTGATTTTGGTTATCATAATTCTTGTGCATTGTCACATTGTTTGAATATGTCATGGGTTTAAAAGGTTACCATTTTTCATTTTGGTTTTGGTTTGTTTCATCTTTGTTTGTTTCATATTTGTTTGGTTTTTTCAGTCTCTCTATTTCCAAATGGCATTCACTAACCTATTAGTTATTAGTGCTTATAGTGTTATTAGTTTTTGTGCTGTATATGGATAGTGCTTTCATTTCATTGTGTGTGTGACTTTCATTTTCTAGATTTGTTAGTGCATAACTTGTCTATTCAGTTTTGATTGCAATGAATTTTTTAAAGAGTTTTTTCTTTAGTGTCAATGCCACATGTGTAATTCATTTTAGTATGTTTTTTACTTTTGATAATACTCACTTTCTACTTATCTTGAAAGTTATCTGTGTTAGAGTACTCTTTATCTTCTGAAAGGACATATATTCCAGAAAGTAGAAAAAAAGAGGAGGAATTCTGAGACAACATCAGAATTTTTTTCCCAGACAGAATATTTGTATATCAGTGTTTGCAAATAAGGAAAAATGAAGGGAATTATTACAGGAAAACTGATATAAAACAGTTTTAACTACAAATATATGTTGCAATGCATGAGTATGTACATGCTTCCATAAATATGTACTTACATGCATATATTTGTGTTGCTTCCGGGTACAGTTACTATTGATGTGAATATTTAATGCCTGTTACACACGTGTGTCTTCTTGCTTTGGTTTCCACACAAAGTGTAAAAAGAATTTATCTTTTACCTCTGAAAAGGGCTTTTTTTCCTGTGAAAATTAGGTAATAATTCCAGTACTCTGTAAATGGTCGGTTTTTCAGTTTCGTTCCGCTACTTGAACAATGCTGTTGGGATGACCAGTAATTTTCCAGACCTCCAACAGTAAGAGAACAGAGGGATGGCCTACTTTCTGGGGGGACAGACGGAAGAGGGTGAGTGTACATTCACTATTTTGCCAAGCTGGAGCAATTTCAGGACATAGGAATTGGGGATATCTGGGACAGCAGCAGGGCATCACTTGTTCAAGTTGGCTTCCTACTGTTCTATAGTGAAGCCCAGAGGTTAGAAGAAATTTCTGTGTATCGACTAGGCAAGAGGCCTTTTTGTGTTCTGGAGTTGGCTATTACATCTATTTGGGCTGGCAGCTTTTTACTGCTGGCAGCAATAAGATGCAGATGTTCACATTGAATGTTAGCACTGATGATCATAGTCTGTTTTCCTTCTGTACACGTGCTGAAACTTCAAGTAAATTATAGAAAAATAACACATTATCTGTATATACATTTTTATTATTATTATTATTTTTAATATCTGTTTAAATATACAAGCAAAATAACTCTTGTGGGACTATGAAAATCATCACTGGGCTCCTGCACAGGCACAGACATACCACATTTTACCTTTTCTTTCTCCTTTTTTAGAGAGTGGTGATGGGTTCTTGGCTTGAGATCCCTCACTGCCATCCAGGTGGCAGTGCTAAACCATATTTAGCAGTTCCATAAAGTCTGCAGATTCATGTTTATAAACTTCAAGGAAATGTCAGAATGCAACACCATCAATGCACAATTGAAGAGGAGGCGGCCAAAATTCCAGTCCTTCTTCACTAGGTACATGATGATGTGAGGCTTCTACTGTTGTTTTTCTTCATGTCAACAGCAATGAAGTCACATGAGATGTGGGAGAAAAACATGCCAAGGAAGATAACAGCTTCCTGCCTTGCACAAGACAATAATAGTTTGATGGAAAGAAAACAGTTTGTTTTGAGCTACTTCACTACTCTGCAGGAAATCACTGAAAATTGTTTCTTTATCTATTGCTTCCTCCCCTTCCCTATTAGATAGTGGCTTTGGGAAACACTTGTTGTTTTCCTTTTCATACCTTAACATTCAATTAAGAATCAAACCGCATTTAGAGTTTGAAAACTATTTCTGACATTTCCTAACTTTAGATACAGAGTTAAAATTTACTATGCAGTCGTTTTTTTCTCATTGAAGAAGGGGTATCCCTGCAGTTATTTTTCAATCTTTTTTTTTTTGTGTTGCTGAATATAACAAAATAGGCTGTTCCATCAAATGTTTCCGCTTTTCTTCAAAACACACTCAGCTGACATATGCCATGA
This sequence comes from Scolopax mira, assembly GCA_004320125.1. Classification (NCBI taxonomy): domain Eukaryota; kingdom Metazoa; phylum Chordata; class Aves; order Charadriiformes; family Scolopacidae; genus Scolopax; species Scolopax mira. Next base: position 125,961 of record BJBW01002988.1, read on the forward strand.
ATTTGGTATGGCTAAAGTTCTACTGAAGTATCAGAGGCCATTTTTACCTCTTAGGCTCCATTGCGTGCTCTGGACATGCCTTTTAATGATACCAAAATGAAACCTGGAAACGCAGCATTTTTTCTAGTGCCTAGTGCCTAGTACTGCTGGAAGATATTCTGGCCTGCAGAATGATGATCTGCATGATAATACATTCCCCTGTCAGAAATTGCAGCTGTCAAAATTGAACTTGCATTGCCAAGTCCACCTAGTTGTCAGGTTATAAACAGGTGATGAGTCTAAGGCCTGCTTGAAAGATGTAAAACTAAAGCTCCCTATAATTTTTCAGTAAGCAGAACAGAGGAAAAAACAGATGAAACTAGGTAGAGGGAGCTATGAGAAGAATCATCTTCATACTCAGCAATCACATTTCCTCTTGGGGAATTGTTTTTATGAAAGAGCATGGAGAATAAAAGAAAAGGAGATGTGCTCAGTAGAATTAGCCTCTCACACAAAACTGAGGATCATTATCATATAATCAGAACAGTTTGGGTTGGAAGGGCCACTTAAAGATCATCTAGTCCACTCCCCCTGACATGTGCAGAGACATCTTCAATTAGATCAAGTTGATCAAAGCCCCATCCAATCCGACCTTGAATGCTTCCGATGATGGGGCATCTATAACTTCTCTGTGAAGCCTGTTCCAATGTTTCACCACACTCATGGTAACAAATTTCTTCCTTATATCCAAATTAAACCTATATTGTTTTAGTTTAAAATTATTACTCCTTCTCCTTGTTACTACAGACCTTGATAAAAAGTCTTTTTATATCTTTCTTATAAGCCCCCTTTAAGGATTGAAAGGCAATAAAGTCTCCCCAGAGTCTTCTCTTCTCCAAGCTGACCAACCCTAACTTTCTTCATAGGAGAGGTGTTCCAGCCCTCTGATCATTTTTATGGTCCAATTCTGGACCTGCTCTACCAGGTCCATGTCTGTCTTGTAACAGGGGCCTCAGAGAGAGAGGCCTCACAAGAACAGTGATGAGGGGGGAATGTGATGAAGTTTCACAAGAACAGTGTAGAGGGGGGGTATCACCTCCGTTGACCTGCTGACCAGGTTTGATTGGTGAAACAAAATGAACTATTGCTGTTTTCTGAATTCTCAGCTCTAATGCCACAAATACATTGAAAAATTTGGGAAAGGCATATTCAAGAAAATTCTTTCTTGGGGAATAGGAAGCAACACAGAAGTACAAGCCTTGCATGGAATTCCTGTCAGTTCAGTAAAATCTTTCTTATCAGATCCTTACAGGATGGAGAGATGCTCTGTTATTAATTGAAGTGTGTCAGTTTTCAGTTTTGACTACAATACTAACCCAGCTCACTCGTCTCTTCTTCTGTGTGCAAGCAGTGCGACACTACTGGTCATGTCAACATTATCCATATATTTCTATGCTGAATTCACTTTCCTCAGCCCAGGTTATAGAGTGGCTTGGGATTAGTATTTTTATCCCAACTGCAATGCTTCATTCCTGTTAAAACCAAACCTGAGAAGATACCATTGTGATGATATTAACCTATTTCTAAAGACGTGAGAACTCACCAATATTTTTCATGGTGAGTATAATGACACACTTATCTTTTCATATAGTGAAGCTAGTAGCTAATGGCCTTTGCCATAGCACAATTTTCTTTACTTTTACTTGCCCCTTCACGTTGGGTTATTGGTGTCATTAAAATGATTTTTAAGAACTTTTCAAATTATTTGACTAGTGTTTAGTTTTGGCATTAGAAGTGATTCTATTGGCCACCAGAGTATCTGTATCTGGCTTTGCAATCTCAGTTTCTTGTTTGAGCCACTTTTCTCTCAAAGAATTGAGAAGAGATAAGTCTTGATTCAATTTAAAATTTCTTTAAGTATCAAAAATATTGATTGGTAACATCTGATGAACTTCCAATTTTTTTTTGTTGAAGTTCCATTTCTCCTTTTTTATGTTTTGAATGAAGACAGGGTCTGAAAAAATCCAGTGTTATGAACAGACAATGGAAAAGAATTGAAGCAAACCATATTATTCGTAGTATTTTACAGCATATTATAACACTCATTTCTCTTCCAGTCAGTATATCATAAATTTCTAACCCCCAAGGAAATCCCAAAGCAGACTATTCCTCCTACTGGGAGTAAAATGCCAGAAATCCCACTTAATGTACTAAAGGTCTCAAGATAAACAGGAAAATAAGACCATCGAGAGAGAGAGGAAGCTGCTGTCCTAACAACACTTCTTACAGGAATCATTTATTAGTAGATAGGGTTTGTAATGGAAGAAAACCTAAATCACGTCTTGTGATGTGAAGACACAAGGTCAAATTCTTGTTGGTAAAAGAGATAATTATTGGAGATTTTAAGGAATGATACTTTATGAGTAGCCTTGTGTAATGGATTTCCTTTTGTTTCTCAGTATTAGCTTTGTGCCTACAAAAAAGGAAATACTGTAGCATAAAGAAGAAATTTAGCTAAGAAAAATTCTAGATTGATTTGGGATTAATGTGTAATGCTTCGTTTCTCCTAAATTTACACTCTGCTGCTTTAGGTATCTGCAAAGCTTTATAAAGCTATTATTTCTTCACTGTTGATGATCAGACTTTGCCCAGAGCAACTTAAATAGCAACCTAAAAATGAAATAAAATTCAAACTAAAAGCTCAGCAAATCACTGTTCTTCCATTATGCCATATCTTCCTTAAACACACTCCAGAAATTATAGGCTTTGTGTCTAAAAATTCTGTTAACAAAAGGTGATTGATGTCACGTGCTTAAACACTACTGTTTGAATTTTACTCAGACCTGTTAATAATGTGTTGAAATCAATGCATTACTCCCACATAAAAAATAAAATAAAATAAAAAATTAAGAAAGAGCTAAAGGGATTTTTGCTGTTTTAAATGTGAACTAAAAATTATATTAAAAAAAAAAGGCTAAAGAATATCATGCAAAAAAGATTGGAGCTGGACCCTAACAGTTCAGTTCTCAGCTCCAATGTGAAGTTTTCAAGATGCATCTGTACAATAAAATGCAGCCCCAGAAAGAGATATGAAAGAAGTGCAAACCAAAGAGTTAGATCACCCTGTGGTTATGCCCTAACTAGAGGTTCCGTAAAGAAGCAGGGATAAAAAGCCTGAGTTTGGTGAGGTTGTGCTGCTTTCACAAGCTGACCAAAAAGCTCTTCAGTAACCTATGCCATAGTTCATTGCACAATCTGATCATCAAAAGACACCTGTCTCCACCATTTATGTGCACCTGTACTTATCTGTTATTTAGGCAAACAAAGGCAGAATGGGGAAGCAATAACCTCCCCAGACTGCTAGAAACTTCAGGGAAGAAGCACAAAGTAGTGTATTGTTGCAAATAGTAATGAATTTAAATTAAAATAAGGAAGAATAATTTTAAAACCAAGTTTAATGAGAAATCCTTACATTATGGAGAAAGAGGGTTTTTACTAAGGTAACGATTTTAGTAGTTTCTTAAAAGTAGTGTTGAAAATACTGGTGTTTATTAAGCCATTTTTCACCAAAAATGTGTTTCAGTAAATGACATATTGATAGCAATTGGAGAAAAAAAATTGATAAAATGGGAAAAAAAAAAATATTTCCAGTGCTTCAAAACAGAAATAACAAAGTATTTCTGAAATTTTCTACTTACAGAGCAGACAATGAAAATTTTTGAAGCTAGAATAGATATCCAGTAAGGTCAAGTCATTTTTTAAGAGGTTACTGAAATAGAAATTATATTTTATGATGTTATTAATATTAAAAGCAACAGATACCACATAAAATCAGATAAACTAGAAAAGCATTATTTTTTTTCAGCAATTTTTGTCATACTTCATTATCTATTTAATGTCACAGAGTTCTCTGAGTAGTTCAAATCAACTGAAATGTTACATATGCATTCTTTTCCATTATTCCCCAATGTCATGTCCTTTGCAGATGGTGAGTCAGGCTGTACATTTCATATATGGTTTAACGCTCACTTTGTGATATACATTTTATGGAACAACAAAATCACGCTTTGACAGGTGAGCTTAACACTGTGTTGTCTTTGGCCTTGGGAGATCCAGGAGTGTTTCTGAGTTCATGGGTTCAGGGAATGTCTCAGCCTCATCCCAGTTCCATTTTGAGGAAGTTGCCTAAGCATATGCCAGGACATTTGCTGCCACCCATAGCATGTCTAGGTTTCTACAAAGAAGAAACCAGCCAGTCCATAATCTGTACATTTAACTGGTCACAAAATTCACCTCTAAGCCAGGTATATGAAATCATGAAAAGATCATGTTCTTTACGAGAAATTTTATAAGACAAATAATAGTACTTCCTTAAATTCACTTTCAAAAACTGATAAAACTAAATTTAGATAAAATTTATATAAAAGCTTTTGAAATTTATAGCCCTTTCCTACCACTAACTCATTGCAAAGTCTAATATTGCTTCATGTTTCTTCTGACCAACTTTCTGAATAACTTCTTAAAATTAATTTCCTTTATCTTGGAAAAGGAGGTAATCTGTAGAAACTTATAAAAATCTTCCAAAACAGTGATGGCTTTTTAAACTAGTTTTAAATTCAGGTATGTTTGTTGATTATTTGAATAAAAAAAATCTCTGACTTACAGAATTTTCAGTATGAAATTTTTTAATGGTATCCATCTGTTGCCTTTCTATCTCACTTTTCTTTCTGCACTGTGCCTTCCCTGTTGACACTAAGCTGTTAATCTCTAATTCTCTCAGGTCCAAATATAATGTGTTTATTTAAATACTGTACTGTGAGAAAAACTGTGGAAATTATTGCTTTTTATCACTGGCTTCACCAACATTTGCATCAAAAATATATTCTCTCACTATTAGCAGTTCTGTACCAATGTCTTTTGTGGAATTATACATGATAGAAGCAAAATACATTTAACATGATAGTTGTTCCTGTAAGCTTGAGTAAAGGTTTATCGATGGCATAAGCTACCGTATTAAAACAGTCCAGGCAGAAACTAATGTATACTTAGAGAAATTGGCAAAACTACATATTTTTAAACTTTGCACTATCTTTGCAGCCTGGAAAATGAAAAGAAGTGAGCCACAGGCAAGATTTACTGTATTTACTTTTGAATAATTGCCAGTCTACTTCAACCTTACTGACAATGGTGGGAAGTTTGTTTTATCATGAAAAGGATTTGATTTTTAAAGTTGGAGTTTAGCATTTCTTTTCCTGACTGTAGTTGTCATTCCTCTTAGAAATAATTACCCTACAACTAAGTATTTTGGGTTCAAAAAATAGTTTTATGCTTTAGAAACACATGGGAAGTGTTATTGAAGGGTATCTTTTGCTCTGGGAAGATAAAGTGCATGCAAGTATTATTGTCAGTATAATGAATAAACCAAACAAAAGCAGTTTCCCAGACTCTTTCAGAAAATTAAATCAGTGTCACAAATTAATTAATGGAGGTTATCGGGAGAGGAATCTGTTTAAAGAAGCTGGAGTGAAAGAATGGTTCCCTATTTTAAGGAAACAGCCTTTTAATATGTGAGACTCCTCTATCTTGTCTTAAAACAATTACTACAGTTAGCTGGGGTTTTGCTCACCTTTCTAAATGCCAACACTACTGCAATGACAGCATTGAAAGATTTTAATGGAGGCAAAGAACTTGATTAGTCTCTGATAAGCTTAGCATCCATCAGGGTTTTTGACATTTGAAAATACTAAACTGCTAAAGTACAGAAGTGCTGGTAAAACTGAACTGGGCACGCAGTACATGTACTGTCAATATTTATCCATGACCTGGGGAACTGACATCTTTAAATATATAAATTGAGAAAGACAGAAATCATAGAATTTGCTTTTAGTCATCGCAGTTTGAACACTCACATTTAAATTATTGGAGTTCTGTATATTGAAATTTATCAACAATTGAATACTATCAGAAGTTCTTTACAGATATATATATAACCATTAAACAAAGTAAACGAGAAAAATTACTGCATGAACGAAAAAAAATATTTTAAAAATAATTTAAAATATATTTTAGTTCTTGTTTTACTGTTACAATTAGTTTTACATTGCTCTTACCTGGAAGAAATTTCCCACATGTGATTAAATTCTAGACTGCAGTTCCTGTTAAAAAAATTCAAATTCTGATTCTGACGTTTTAAAGTAAGCAAACTTTCCAATTGTTTTCAAATATGTCTATGATTCATTGAAACATTCCTCATGTAGGCTTTATTGACCAAACTATTTACTCATTAATCATACGGAAGCATAGAAAAATTAATTATGTTCAAAGAACATATTGATGTTTTGTATTAAAATGGCTGCCATGTCTCAAAGGGTTCACTTTAGTTGCAGGTAGATGAATAAGGTGAGTAATACAAAAAATTATAAAAGCTAACCCCCTAAAATATCATATAAGTATACATACACATTTTGACCATTGCTTAAGAAACTGTTAACTTGCTGGAAGACTGTCTGACAATTTCGGGACTATTTCCTGTCTTTGATCAACACAGTATGAAACTAATTTATGAACACTACTGATTTCTTAAGTGCCTTTGTATACCCTTCTTGTCCCTCAGATTTCTACAGCTAATGAGAAAATCGGAGACACAAAATGTAAATATTTTTGTCCCATTCTTTATGTTGCTTGCTAAGAATGACGGCATTTTTAAAACCTATACAAAGATTGCTTGTGTGGGTTTTTTTTTTTTTTTTTCTTATAGTTATTTCTCACTTTTGAACATTCTTTAAACCTCCCAAGAAAAATAATTTGGAGTCAAGATTGTCCATCTGGATAAGTTTCTGCTGGCCAAAAAGCTGTTGAAACAGTGGGTGACTGTGGTGATGAGAGCAGCTGACTTTACGTAGACTGTTCTCAGGTGGAGAGGCTGAACAGATATCTCATCTCTTGATATGTTTCTAGTGATATCAGTATACAGGTAAGGCCATTTTAGAACCCAGCACTTTATCTAAAAGATCCGATTGATTAATCTGGTGTGTTGAACGGTTGTATTTTATCTCTGTTTAGCAAGAAAGTAGAACAAATTATGCAAAGTAGTTTCTGGTAACTATCAGTTTAGGGCTTTTGTGCCACCAAAGAATAGTTAACTTAAATTTAGAAATGAAATAACCAAAAGGTTGTGGTAATAGAAATAAATCTCCTAAAATCCAGCACCGTTGAGAAAGTCTGTCTTTTCTTGCTCTTTAACCTTTATTTAAAGTGTCTGATACCTTAAACACAGATTTGAAGTCTAAAGCATTAATTTACATCCTTTGCAAAATGGAATAGATTAGAAACATCTTGATAATGCCCAGATGAGTAAAGTTAGTAAATTAACTGATAAATTTTATTTTGAGCCTCATCTTTTTTTCTGAATCTCTGTAATGTCTATTAGCTATGTGCAAGCTGCCCCATGGTGTGCAGACTTAAAGCAGTACTTTAATATTTGACATCAAAAAATGATATAGTTAGGTATTTTAAGTGGTTATAAGACAATGAGCAACCAAGTCACAGTGTAATAAGCCATTCTAAGCATTTTAAGAAATGTCACCAGTAGTCATTGAAGGTCAGAACCAAGAGATGTAACTACATCAGTCCTATGTTGAAGAAAAGGGTAATTAGGTTTTAACTCTGTAAGACACTATTAGCCACATGACCACCATCACTAATAATCTTTCTTTTTCTGTCTGCTAAACTGTTACTACATGCCATGTGATCTAACCACATATATTTCATACAAGAATATGAAAATAGAATAAGACATTTTAAATATATGGTGTGGTCGTGAACTGTCAGGAATAAATGTGTCATTTTACTGATCTCATAAATGCTTATAAATATTTTCTGAAAAGTGTCTCAACATTAATTTATTTGTGACTTATTGAATGTATACAAAAAAAAATGCTTGAAAATTATGAATCAGAGAGCATTTTGGCAAAAACCCAAAACAAAGTAGAATATATCAGTAAAGATTTGGTTTGGATTGCTTTGGTTTGCATTTTAATGTAGGTGGTTCTGAATATGCTGGGATGTTGTGTGTAACTAAAAATGAAAAATATTCCACACATATTCTAAAGCTTTTTCTCACATAAATGTTATCATTGGTAGAATACAAGATAAAGTTATTCCAAACAGATGCACCGAATGACTTTCAAAATTCAGAATGACAAAAGGTGAGTTTATTACTTCCTATAAAGGTAGAAAAGAAACCCATATAAATTTGGTGGGACATATAAGTTCCAGTGCAATAGCTCTGTTTTCTCCACAAGCCTTCAGAAGGATCTCTGAATACCTTTTCAGAAAAGTAGTTGTTAAGTTGCTGTAAAAAATGGTGCAATGCACAGAAATAATAAGTTTGTTACAAAAATTTTGAAAGAGGTTTTTTGGTTTTGGTGTTAGGTGGGTTTTTTTCCCGGAAATTGCAGCATATTTAGGGAATAAGAAAATGACCACATATACCAAGCATGTGTGTATAAAGTCAAATGCATGTGTTTATATCTCTATATACACAAACTTCAATAAATGTACAAGGAAGAAAAAAAAAATTAAAATAGAATGACTTCCAATCTCCTAAAACTTGCAGCATGATTCCAAGCTGTTGTCTTGCTGATTAAATTTGTCTGAAGCTGTTTCAGCCATTGCTGAAGCTGTAATTAGCTAATAGGTTTGAATTCCAATTCGTTCTGAGTAAATATTATGAATTGTCATGAATTTTACCACAACATTTGAGTTCTTCTATAGCGTCTTTTGTATTTATATGCCTACTAAATATACTGGTCTTGTTTTATCTTGTAGGCTTTCTTTTCCTTTAAAGAGGTGTTGCATTTGTATGATTATAAAATCAGCTGTCTTATTTTTTTTTCCACCTTATACTGCTGATCAGATAATTGTGTACTTCAAATTAATGTACAGATGTTCTATGGACAGCATAGGTTGTCTGAACCTTTGTGTTTGTAACAGCTTTCAAAATCAGCAGTGTTTCAATCCATATGTAATGAGATCCTTGGAGAAGACAATGTATTTAAGGAGTTAGTGACCCTGGGCAAGGCACGACTGCTCTATTGGGCCTGAAAAGCTTATACATTGGCATGAGTATCTGCTTTAAGGGAATGTGCTGGAGTGTTCTATTTCAGCCTGCACTGCATGCTTCTGAATGTTTTGACAGATAACATTCCAGCCTGTTAAGAGAAGATGTATGGTTTTGGTATTTTACACAAGACAAAAGTCACCACAATATGGGAGGGAAGTTGAATCTCTGCACAGATGGGATCTGTGCAGCATGCTATATGAAAATCTGGGTTACTAGCATCTGCAGAGACATATTCTTATCTCTATTTCTCTTTTTATTCTGTCTTTACTCCATTTATTGTCAGACCTTTGCTATTGAGGTGCAGAAAGGCCCTGTAAAACATTCCCCTCTCCTTTCTCTGTCTCCCCTTGCATAGCATCATATGCCTGACAGGAAAATGCAGACATAACCACTTTCTGCAAACTATAAACCAGAATATTATGCAGCAATTCCTGATTTAAAATTATCCTAAGTAAACATAAGTTAATTCTCACATTGATGTCAGGTTCCATTATTTTTCTCAAACAGTAATTGAGAGGTTGAAAGGAAATTCTCAATTGGCTTCAAACAGTAAAATTTAAAAACCTCAACCCCAAAACTTAAAAAAAAAAATGAAACAAATAACCCCCCAAAACCCTGCAGTATGGAACCATTGCTGTTTTAGTTCAACCTACGCTTTTGTTTTCTTTATCATTTCAGGAGTTGTGGTTTTTTTTCTCCTCCTATTCCTTTGTTTAGCTTGCTCTTCTCTTTCCTTTATTTGCAGCAGCAGCAAATGAAAGTGAGCTTATTGCATTCTAAGACGTTATTAGCTCCCTAAGGCATGATTAAAAAAAAAAAAAGGAAATATTTGGTCACATTTTGTAGGCATAATGCGCAGAGTTTTAGTTGAAATGTGAATGGAAAATCTTGAGGGGCTTTTTAAAGGTTATTCAGAGTTCTTTCAATGAAGTGTTTAAGTAGAAATACCTGGGGAATGTGGCATGTATAATTTTTTGTGAGTTTTTATTTTATTTTTGGTCTTTGTGAAATCTGTTGAGGGTTTTATACAAATCCCTAGAGTACTTTAAGAATATAAGTAGTCAAATATTAGAACTGAGGACAGAGGTGCTGGAAATCAATGAAGCTCTGAAGTTTTTGTTTTTTTTTTTTTCCACGAGGCTTTCCCCATCTTGCCTGAAAGCTAGCTATAAGATTTCAGTTTTTATACATAATTGTATCAGAATACATTTTTGTTTTCTGTTAGGAAAAACCTTTAAAGCAGAAAATAACCTGCTTTTCAGATAACAGAACACAAAACTTTTGTTAAAAGTAATGAAGGCTGAAAGGATGCCAACTCTATGTTATTATCATCCCATCTAACATTTTGAAACATTCCATGCATAAAACTCCACAATAATATTAGAAAAGCTGTTGTCATGAAGGGGAAGAGGAGGAAGGAAATGTTACATGTTCAAATCCAAGTGCGTATAGAAGCTGAGGGATTTTAGGGAACTTGCCAGATGTGTGCACACTCTCTCCTTCCTTCTACCTCAGTAAGTATTCAAATTATTCCTTCTGACACACCATTTCAGTAGGATGAACTGAGATAACCTACACGAGTATTTCATGGGTAGCTGGCTACATTTAAAAATAGGAGTGAATTGCCATGTAAATGCCTTTATAAAAAGGTAATAGTTTAAAAGTATTACTTACTCCTCCATTTTGTGAAATGACTTATCTATTTCATGCACATGTAAAACAGCATTAAAGATTGACATCCCCATAAGGATAAGAATCTCCTCTAACCTGGAAATGTACATAATTTTTATTGGAAGCTGCATACTTTATCCTACTCCTCATTTATCTAGCCTCTTTATCCAGTAAGCTCTTTTAAGCAAATAGAATGAATGCTGGAAAATAATTGCAGAAGAAATCATAATTATTTGTGTAATTATTAGGTCTTCAGAATAGGTTGGAAACTGTAGATCCATTCCATTTTCAGACTATCTAATATTCTGATTTTGGTTCACAGTTAGTAACTTTTTTCATCATTTCCTGTATACCAAAGAACTTAAATACATTGAGATTAAGTAGTTATAATACAGGATAGCAAACTTCCAAATAAATCTTTTCCAATGATTATTTTGTTGTAGGATTTTCTTACATTTATTTTTTATATATTTTTCTGTATTCATGAAATATTGAAGGCTTTTTTTCTTTTTCTCTGCTTAGATTGCCTATTGGTTCTTACCCTGCTCACATTAGTACATATATCATGTTTATTTTGTTTGCCTGTCTATGGGAAGGTGGAAATAAATAAGAAAAATTTTTAATCATCTTTTTAAGGAAATAATGTTCCAGCCTCTGAAGTAAAACTTTTATTTATTCTGTAGGCTAAATCTCAGTGATACTGAAGTCAATGGCAAAGTACACATCAGTTTACTGGGGCCATAATTTTGACTTTATTTAGACCTTGACTATCTGAAATGTTAATTATTGTCAACTTCTCTTTTCTGCAAAGTTCTCCCTTTTTTCTTTTCTACCAAAAAACCCCACCTTTTAATATATAATAATATAAATAGAATAAAGAAAGTACATTTTTATTAATAAATAATTTATGGTAGAGCATGAGACTCTTAATCTCAGGGTCGTGGGTTCGAGCCCCACGTTGGGCG
>BJBW01002989.1:0-13614 GCA_004320125.1 Scolopax mira
GGTGAGGGTGACAGAGCCCTGGAACAGGCTGCCCAGGGAGGTTGTGGAGTCCCCTTCTCTGGAGATTTTCAAGACCCGACTGGATGCAGTCTTGAGTGGCATGCTCTGACATGCTCTGGGTGGTCCTGCATTGGCAGGGGAGTTGGACTAGATGATCTCTATGGTCCCTTCCAACTCCAAAAATTTCAGTGATATTCAGTGAAACTATATGTGCAAACATTGAAACACATGGTAAATGTAGATAGTACGCCAGAAACAGAAAAAATATCTTCCTCTTGTGTGACATTTTGTAAAACAACCTAAACAAATGCAAAAACATATCCCACATTTCATAATTGGCAAAATAGCCATATACATATATATAGGCGCGCTATCAGTGCATACCTTTTTAGAATGTTCAGGCTGATTCAGCATTTTTTCAGCATCTTCTAGCCAAGCTTGTAGACCTGCCACAGTGCTGCTATATCTGTCCCAATTAGCAATTACTTCTTCCAACATGCTTCTTACGCTTCTCACCTCTACCGACAGGTTCCTCCATTGTGCTGATGTTTCATTCATGAATTTCATCACATTCTCAACTTCTTCCACTGAGATACGGGAAAGATATTCATTATTATTATGTTATGTTTACCCATTCTCACCAGGGAATGCTATTTTCCTACAACTTACGTTTCAGTTGGCTTTTATATATGTACATTCTGTTGAAAGCCCAATTTTAGTGCAAAATTATGACTAAGAAATTTAACCTGTGAATTAAAGACTAAGGAAAGTAGATAAAAAGAACTCTTTATTAAAACAGTCACATTGTATATTCAGTACAGTGTTCACTTATAATAAAAGAAATTAAGAGAGAAATTTTCCTTAAAAAAGCAGAAAACAATACAGATATATAATGTACAAATACATAGTATGTCTGCCCTGAAAAGCACTGAATGAAATTCTGATCTTCCTTCTGCCAGCTTTAAAACCAAACTGTGCTAATTTTTACCATTTAATTTTTCGTTTTTTCCTCCCAGCAATAAAGCAACAAGTGTCCCAGAAGAAAAATAAAAATAATAAAAAAAACCCCACATACAAAGAAAAACAAGGGCTCAATAAAATCCTGAGATTTTGTATAACATGCAGAAAATAGGCAATTAAAAAATATTTTTTAGCTAAGGTGTCTTCTAACTTGCACTACTGTTTCTGAATTCATGTAACTGAGTAGCTGCCCTTTAGAAAAGAATTTATTACCCGATTTTTTAATAGCATTGAATAAATCTATTCATTTTATTATTTCTGAGAATCACTTTTAAAAAATGGTTACTTTTTGTAAAATTTGAGTGTCACCATCAACTTTCACAACAAAAAAAGATATCTATTTTCTCTCCACATCTGCTAACTACTGTAGCAGCTGCAGCAATCCTCCACAGACATCATTGTGTTATCTCCTCAGCAGAGATTAAAGTGAATCTCATGTCTGTAACTATATAGATCAAAAATTGCCCTCGTGCATTCTCCCTGAACTCAGCAGTGTCCAGGAATTACAGGAGGCAGCTGTTAAATCAGCTACACATTTTTCTCATGTATATCCATACTTTAGCTATCAATTACGTCCCTCTTACAGCTTTTCACAGTTAATGAAGAATCTTCAATCAATCAGAGGATACTGTTGCTACTATAAGAACACTGGGACCATCTCTATTTTTCTCCTTTTCTAGTAAATGAAGCCAAGGCAGGGAGCATTTCCAGGCAGCAGAACATGATCTTCCCTACTCCAAGTTTAGTCTTTGGCGCACTTTTGGCCTAAACCAACAGCACTGAAACAATCCAGAAGTTAGTATGGACCATGGACTTCCTCCATTAAGAAGCCTGAATGTGACCGTCCTCTTCTGGAGATTAAGAAATCTTAACAGCAGGAGCACAGGTTGCTCTGTACCAGCTGGCTTCATGCTAGAGAATAAGTGAAATTGCTACCACGGGCTGTAGCCTTTCTAGTGAACTGCAGCTGCTGTACAGCTCTGCTGCGTGGAGGAAACAAACATTAGGAGATCTTTTTGGAGTATACTTATGTCTAAAGAGATTAAAATGGTGTCCCCACAATGAAAGAAACATAGGCATTTACCTGAGCCATTTGCTTTGGCATACATTTCAGCTGCTCTTTTCAAGATCTGGTAAGTAACTTCATACTGCTCAAAGAATTTACTATTTTCAATAACAGACTAAAAAGAAAAAAAAACCAACATTACAGACAAAATAAAGATTGATATTAAGAATAAGGATCATTTCCATGAAAAAACATCAGGAAAGTGATGAAAAGTTTTAACTTCAATATTCCTCCATTATTTTTTTCATAATTATAAAATAACATTTAATTTTTCATCAGTATAAAATAATATATAATTTTCAACTTTTCAAATTAATGGTACAGAAGAGTCACCCTTTATGAATAGTTTCTTTTCTTTGCATATAGAAAAAATATTTAATATGTTCTTAGTTAGTCTGCTACTTGCTGATTTCTCAAAACTTACTAGCATATAATACTTTGAACGTGCAGAAACTGAGCAATTAATTTAAAAGTTATTTAATGGAAAATGTTTTACACTGAGATCTAAGTGGAAACATTTTAATAAAAGAGAAAATTTTATTGATATAGGTCACCACAAAAATCAAATCCAATTAAACTTTTAAAATTGTCACTGTGTTCAGCCTTTGCAGAATGGCAGGTTTCTCTTCAAGAGATGAAAAACATTTGACTTATCATTCAGTTTTCCTTTATCTCCTTTGAAATCAGTAAAAATAAGATTAAGGAAACACTGCATAAAGGGATGCTGCTTTTCCAAAATGTGACACAGTGTTTTTCCTTTGTGAGTGATGTTTTAGCTGTGAAATGTGTTATAGCATGATCAATAAACTATCTGGAAATATTTTGGTCATGAAGTTATGTCTCTTTATCATTTATACGTCTATCCCTTATCGCAAATGACACTGACTTTTTTTCCTACGTGTCTTTCAGAAACGTTACTTCCTTTAAGTGTAATATATAATTATATCTCTATATTATGCAAGCATATTATATCTTGCATTACCACTGTTAAAAAGAGAGAAAAACCTGCTTTTCTACAGAGCTTTTATATTGCCTTACCTAACGTACTTATCTAGAGTTTTGGAATGGCTTTGTAGCTTATACTACCTCCCATGTCTCCAGTGACTGATCTACAAAATTAAGGCGAGTACATCCCACATATGTCTATACAAGCTTTGAAATGACAAAATAGACAAAATTCTATGTGTACAAGCGAAATTTTGGTAAAACTCAGTTTCAAATGAGTTCAAAGTTCAATGTACAAGAATTAGATTTCGTACGTTCGTCAACCCACATTATTTAATGCAAAAAACAATTTTTAAAATTAACTTGCCAGCCAGCATACATCTAAAAATCTATTTTAAAACCTTTTACTGTTGCTATGTCAAATCACTACAGTTATCTAGTACATGATTTAGAAATGTGTTTATAACCAAGGAAACTAGAGTCAAGGACAATCAGAATTTTTCTCTGCTCTACTGTAAAAAAAAAAAAACTCCAATAACAATCTGGCATATATACAGAACTACATGCTTTCCATGAATTATGTGACAAACTCCTGACTTTCACTTCTGCCAAGCCCATACACAGACATTTTACCTCGAACCAAAAACTGCAAGACTTCATATGAGAAAGTAACAGACTCTGTCAAACTATTTATATAATACTGATCTCCAAAGCAAGTGGAAATATTTTCAAAAATTAAATATAGACATATTACTGGTTAATATTGTCTACCTAATTGTAGATTAAGGGATCTAGCAAGATCCCTTAAAGAATATCCATAGCGTTTCCCATATCCGTACAGCATATGGTACTAAAAAAGTGCTAATACAGCCAATGCCAAAACACATTTCCGGGGTTAAAATCCACAGATAACTATACTCAGTATCTCCTTTAGAGCTGAGACTTCAGTGAAGTAAATTCTTCTAGGTTATTGGTGTACAATTTGTGCTGACCTTATGGTATATGACAGACAGGTGCAGAGAAGGTGGTATAAAGCAACAACCACCACTTAGATTTTTAAGCTACAGTACATAAATATTTTCCAGGCATATGTTCTATCCAGATCCTAATTACGCATGTTCCTAGAATGATGACATTGCTCAGTCTGCTTTGTCAGAAAAACAAACCTACATTTTTATCTCCTACTAATATAGTCTCTGACTCTACGTTACTGATTACAGTTTTCTTACGTAAGAATCCCAATTAACTGGAAGAGTAACACTTGGCTCTTGGTCTTAAAAAATTGCTCCCAGGTAAGCCAAAGCAAATAAAGTTTTGTTCCATTACTGGACACCTGGAAAGAACCAGATGTCAAGGGCATCAGGACTGAAACTGAGCTCTATTTATCTTCTTGTCCCAATTTCCTCATTTCTGATGTGGTGCAGTTTCAAAAAACGATGCAAGGAAGCATTTTCTTTCCCGTAATGACCATCTTAGCACTAGTGGTCTGAAGCATAAGAGCAATTGAGGCAATTGCAAAGTAATATACAAACTCACCGCTTAATGTTCTTTTTAAAGCAAAAAATAAGGTAGTGACATAAAATAATAATCCAAAAGTCAAGCTGTCCATTCCCTCATTATTTCCCTTGTCACCTTCTAGGAGCTTAGTAGTGAGTCTTACAGAGTATACAAATGGACCCACCACTTGGCACTGCACGGGTGTAGTTAACAAGATACAGCAGCATAAGACTGAAAGGGAACATATCAATGAGTGCATGTAAATCAATAGCTTCTGTTTCTTAACATGATAGACAGATGATGCAGAGTTGGAGCAAACTCTTTCCAGAAAATAAATAAAAGTAATGGGTTTAATATACTAATGCTGAGTAGGAGAAGAAAAAGAATTCATTGAAAGAATAAAATTACTACCCTGTAGCTACAGTATACTGAATGAGTGCACAGAGGCAGCATATCTTCTTTTTTTTTTCCCCCTCCATTTGGAAGACTTAAAAAAAAAAAAAAAAAAGTACTGTGGGGCACTGCATCCCAAAAACCTTCTCTACCTTTATACTTAATCTGTGTATAGTCGTTATAAGGCACATCTACACAGTTGTAAAGGATCAAATAAGTTCTTTGGAATTGCTATAAGAAAAGTAAAAATCTAGGATTTGGGACCTCCAGATATGCTTGATAAGTTGATGGTCAGGCAGGTAGCAGCTGGGACATTATTTCTGTTTTTGAAGAGAAGGTGCAAAGATAACGATTCTCATTTTTAGCCTTTTGACTAAAGTTCCTCTGTGAGGAAGATAGATTCACCTTTGAAAGGGTATTCCACAGAAATGAAGTCAAGGTTGATGACTGTCAAGTCTAACTTCTATTTCTGTTCTTTTATTAATTTCCAGCAATCTTAAATACAAATAATTAAAAAAATAATCATAAAAAGAAGACAACCTCAACTTACAATATAATTTTGAAGAAGTAGTTCCACCGACTCTCGTCTTCCATATTTGATAATCCACGATTTTAACTTTGATTCTGCAAGGACTAAAAGTGACAGTAGACGGTACTTCAGTTCCAGAAACTCCATCTTCAACAGATGGAGCTCAGATGAAGAGACAACAAAATTAAACCTATAAAATGAATCATAGTGTAGTAAAATACAGCCATATTCATTTTTACAGAAAAGACTAAAAGCTTTAGTTAAAGTTCAGGGTTTTTTTTTTAATATTTCACCTAAATCATAGTCTATAAGCATTTGATTATGCATGATGAATAATAAATTAATTGCATTTCTATTTATTCATAGAAATAAGCAGTTTGCATCTGTTACTAAGTTTTGCAAAGTCATTTTTCCTTATCTTTTTTTCACATGCATCCTGGCTGTTCTTACATAACATTTCTTCCAGAGACAAGTAATAACAGGATCAATGTAAAAAAGTATCCTCTTCTGAAACCCATAGCTTATTTTAATTCTCATCAATCTTTAAAGTATCAGAGTTTTGGGTATATTTTTATGTATATTCTAGGAGGTTTTTCCTTCCATTTTTTTCAAGCTTGCCACAGAGACACATAACTAGACAATGATTTCTACATTAACTGATTAAAAAGCAAACAGGTTCTCTTTAAATCACAGACCATTTTTATTTCACATTAAAAGCCTTACCTTTCTGCCATATCCTCTAATTGATCAGGTGGAACAGGCACTCCGTTAACAGACCTGGCCCCGTGGATCTCATGGAATGCTTTTTTGTGACCATCTATGTTTTTCAGTAGATCCTGATTTAATTTTAAGAAAGAGAGAGATTGAGACGAGGAAGGAGGGGGGAGGAGGGGGGAGAGAGAGAGAGAGACAGAGAAGGCTCACAGTAGGCTATCTAACTAATAAGCACAATTTTAAGCCTGCACTGATGACTCAATATAGTTAACTATTTGATCATGCTCTCACATTTGCATGCAAGGTTATGCATACCACAGAAGCGTTTACACAGGGAACCTCCTAGTAAGATGCTCTGCTAAAGCTGTTTCTAACGATTATGGAAGGTTTCAAAACAGAAGATACACTGCAAAAGCTTAACAAAACAAGAACTCTTAACTGCATTAAATCATCCTTGAAATGCAGTCTGCAAACACTCTAACATCACAAAAGCATAATCTTGCTAAATTTACTCTTTATATCTTTATAACAGGTACTAGCCTTTATAAAGTATAAATTCAAATTTTCAGCAACTAATCTACTCCTCTCTATATAGGCAGAAGATCCATAGCTCCTTATGTAAGTACACATTCAATATTCAGCGAACTTTTAACACTCCCAGTATCAAACGATTCCACATCACTCTCTCAATATGACAAGAATGAATGCAGAATGTGGTACCCGACCTGTGTTCCCGTGGCAGGAATCGCACCCGCAAAAACCTTACAGCAGAGCACATTTCAACCGTAACTAAGCAACACCACTTCAAAAGGCTTCCTGGAGATTACATATTAAAATGAATGACTGGCAGTAGTCTTTGAAGAGATACCATAACAATAACGTGACACGTCCCCAGCGGCTGAGAGGACACAGAACAGTGGGTATTTTACTGCATACCGACAGCTCCTGGCACAAACTGCTTAGAAGCCTATTAGCAAAAAAAATAAAATCATACAAATGTCCCCCCTTTCTCACCTGGGGAATCAAAATGCAGGCTTGTGTATTGATCACAAATGTCTCTCTATTCCTGTTTCTCCCCAGTGTCCCAGTGTTTGCACAGCAGAAATTAATGGTAATGCACTGGCTCACCTCACCAAGAGTCCCACCATCCTCATCAATCCACCTATATTTTCATTGTTTTCCACTTCAGCCAAAACCTTGTTGTGAAGATGAATGGCTTCTCTTATAAATAATATAAGAAGGCTTTCTCAGATCTAAGTGAAGCACTGATTTTACCATGGCAAAGTCTCCAAAGGCATGCTGTGACTAACATTCTCTCATATAGAGGAACGATTTGAAACAAGCATCTCAGCTAGCTGTATTTGAGACCTTGACAGACGAAAAGGGATGCCCCTAACATACACTGGAAGCCCATGAAGACTTTGATATAGTGTTCTCATGAAGTGAAATCCTGCTCTTCAAAATGACTCTCAACAAGCACAGGCATTGTCCTTAATTTCTGGATCTTGGCAGCAATATTAACTAAAATAAACATCAGCGCTTGCCTGATTCCATGAAGGTTTGTCTAAACAAACTGGTACATACTATATTAGCGTCAAAATGGCCATAAGCTATAAAGTGCACTAAAATAACCCATTGTCAGATAACACAAAAGTGTAGAGAAAGTGATTATATTATTTGAACTAAACCATAACAAACAAATCCCAATAATTTTCTAGGAAACAGGGACTGAAAAAAAACCCAAACCCCACTAACGCATTTTTTCTACTATCCAATAACACATTAGGATTCATCAATGCAAATCTGAGTGACAAAAAACCCTCCAGAAACAGATAATTACACATGCTTTTTTTTAAGCATTCCTCATCCCACTCCCATGGGAAAACTTCCCCGTCACAGGCCAACGTAAATCAAAGTTTATTTGTTGGCATAGAAATCCCTCAACATAGCATTTCTGATGCAAAGAAAAGACAGTTTAGGACACATTCTTTTGTGCTTCTTATGAATGTATCTAAAGGAGGTGTATAGTGTTTACATTAAAAGAACAAAAATATTTGACTCTGTTTAAGCAATCTTATGAATCCTGGAACATTTGATGTTAATATGAAAGCTAATTAAATTTAGCATTGACTACACTTGAAAGAAAGCAATGTCTTCCTCAAAGATTTTAATATTGTTTTGGTTAAATTTTATTAGGTAATACTTAAGTTAGAAGAGGAGCCACTGTTTTAAGAACGAGTAATCAGAAGACCCAATTGATCTTTCAGACAAACCACCAATGTCTGCCACAGCTATTCCAAGATGACCGTGAAACTTATCACTTCCATTATATAGCATTACTTTTTAATAAAACCATAACCAAAACACAAAAGTAACAAAACCACGATCAAGTTTTAAAACTGTAGCAATAGCAAAATAAACCAATATAAAATACAGTCTTACTTTCGCAAGTGCAGCCTTTTTCTACACCATGTTTTTAATTTCTCTATCATATTCACTGGTTTAGTTTCTTTTATCCTCTCACTAACAATTTCTTTCTATATTTTTCTCATATATATGTATTGCCTAAATGTACAATCTCATAGTATTGCTTTTAAATGAGAACGTGGACTCAGCAGCAAATAATGGCAAAGGTATTTAAATTCATCTGGAAAAGTTTCCTGTTCACCACAGCAGAGGCGACTTCTTGTGCTATTTGTCATCACAATACGATGAAAATTCACTTCATTCTAGTTTTTCCCCCAGTGTTTATCACCTGCACTGCCTACCAGCACACTTATGTTTGCTCTCTCTCTCCTGTTACACCTAATTAATGAATTCGTCTTGGTTCAAAAATGTACCCTACTTATGAACTCCCTATGGAATTTTACCGAACAGCAATACTAGAATAGAGGAACAATTAGGAATAAAGCAATTTTGAATACTGCTTGTAAGATACACAGATATCACAGTCCCAGTTTTCACTAAAAGACGCCTTAAGCTTTAGCTACCATCAAGATGGAACCACCCAAAGAAATTAGAAACAATAATCTTTCTTTGTACAGTATGGGTCACGTACAGCTTTGGAAACAATGAAATGACTGCATGCAGATCTACCTTATGTTGTTCAAGCTTCCGGTGTATTGTATTTGCTGTTTCCTCATGAGCTTGCTGAACAGTTACTTCTTCTCTCAGAGCAGCCTCTGCTCTATAAAGCCAAGCACCTATGGTACCCAGAGGTGCAGGAAGAGATTTATCAAGGTATTTGTGCCAATCGACTAGCTAGGAAATAAAAGTAAGAGGAATGAAACTCCTTCCTTGCTTAATTATACAAACAAGAATCTTGAGAAAAATCAGACTTTATACTGTAAGACCAAAAGTCTACATAACAGAGTATGTTTGAGACAAAACTAGGTATATTACTTCACATCAGTTCTGAAATTATAGGCAATTACAGGCGACAAAACCTCTGTAAGGATTCGCTGATTCGTATATTTTCCTTCCAGAATGGTAACTGAGTTACAGAACTGACCACATACAAGCTGGAACAACTGACATGCTAAAGAACTGGCATTTCATTAGTTAATAGGGATGTGAGAACTTCTTTCTCATGATGTAATTTATTTTATGCTCTGTCATAAAATCTTTTTATCTCTATTTTTGAACATATTTGTGTAAAGTCCAACTTTGAGACTGTGAGTCTCAAAGGACTGTGGCATCAAGGCTATAGCAGCAAAATACTGTGTCACATTGCCAATCCCAGTTACAAGAATGAAAATTATGCCAAACTCCGGAATATTTTTAGATAGGTCTTCTGTTAAATACACGAGATAAGACATTATTAAACCATTAATACTCATTGTATGTTAATGGATTTTTTTATTTGGGACAAACCCTATAACGCATTTGGGTTTTTTTCATTCAATTATTACAAAATTACTATCACAAATACTAATATTAATTTATTACTATTGCAACTTTGTCAAAAATAGCATTAAAGCCTCATTTATTGATAAAGTATTAAGAATTACACAGAAACTTTTTTAAGATAAATTAAAAATGTCATATTAGAATTTCTCAAATAACTAGCAATTTACATTAAAACATTGCATTTTGAAGGGACATGGCACATGTTTTCTTTTTATCAACTAAGCACTGTTAACACACTTTTAGATAAAGGGAAACCTCAAAGGATAGTCCTTTTCTTAAAGTTCATATTGTGTCTTTGAGCAATATTAAAGTAAATGTTCTCAGAATAAATGAAAAATAATTCAATAGTACTAGAAATGTGCTCCATTTCTAGGAACACATTCAATAGCAAACAGGTATCTAAATGTTTTTAAATCCTCATCGTTCATTTACTAAAAATATATATAGAATAATAATTTTCAACTTACCCTGGAAGAAACTCTGTCCCATGCTTGCTTCACCATAGCCTGATCAAGTGATAATTTACCATCTTTCCTTAATGACTGGGTTACAAGTTCAATTTGTTTCCTTTTTACATCATATTGTACTCTGAAATGCTTAAATGACTGCAGAAAGAGAAAAATCAAAGCATTGAAGTACAGAGTCAAAGAATGAAAATCTTCAACTTCTATGGAATACTAAAATCTATGAAAATTTTGTACTGATAGAAGTCCTAATCTTCCCAAAGAGTAGTAGCAGTAAACTTCCACATTTACACTGGAATGCATTTTATTAAAGGTTTTAATAAATTGGAAAATTCTCTGTGGAAATATAGATAGGACTTTTGTATTTTCCTTCAGTGACAAATACCTGAACCCTATATGAAAGGAAAGAATAATTGATTAAATAAACTAGTGGCTGTTTTTAAAAAACTCCCAAGCTTCAGGAGAATGCTTAGGCCAAAATTTATATTGCAAAATTACATATCAACCTTTGGGAAATAAATAAAGCTCAAAGCCCTGTCCTCTCCACCTGTCACCTCATCCAGCCTTCAGTCATACCTCCCATCTAAGCACCATGCAGGATCTGGAAAGACTGTACAAACACATGCTCCTTTCTAACTAGGACAGTCCTTCTTCACACTGCTAGAAAAAGCTCTCTGTCAGGCAAACCATCTGTGCACTGCTCTACGTTGCAAAGCTGGAGCTGACATTATAATTCTTCCACCAATAAAACGCAAGACAATTTGTGCCTTTATTTCTTTAAACGACAATGTATTGACTTGCATATATAGAGATTGCATAAAGTACTGCAGCACATGTTACACATTGATGATAATAAACATCTTACACAAATTTTTCCCTTCTGCTTACCTGATATTTCTCCTGTAAGCTTGTTTCTGCTACCTGTGCTCGGGCTATGTCTCTTTCAAATTGTTCTGCCCACACTTTTAGGTCTCTCAGCATCAGTCTATCTTCCTTCTATGATTTAGTACAATCACACACAAAAAAACCATTTCAGTCCATTAGCAGAAGTGTCAGGTATAGTCCAGATACTAACATCTCTCTAGCAAGTCAAGGTCATTTGGGCCAAATTCTCTCACCAGTTATCTTCATAAAGTCTAACAGAAAAGTACTTCCTTTTCATTAGAGAAGAACTCACATTGAGATACGAGTCTTACACTGGTGAAATCATGACAATTTGGGACATTGCAGTGATAGATATTACTTGCAGTTCTTATCTGAAGTTAAATTTACACAAAGTCCTTTAAATATACCTCAAGAGTTAATTAGAGTTAACCTCTAAAGCTTCAGAGTCAATTTTCAGTAAAAGTTAATTGAGCTGAGATAGAAGAGAATTTTATTATTTTTACCACCACGTTATTATCCGGTCTGCTATTACTTAAAACAAAAGGTATTTCCTGAGTGACTTCAGGGCAATCCTTGACATCAAGCTCCAAGTTCAGAAATGTCAAAATAATTTGATAGACAATGTTTAAACACAGAAAATGAAAATAAATAAAGAAAACACAATTTATTCGGTTTCTTTTCCTTCCATGCTATTTTATGGCTTTCAAGAACAGCATATTTGTTTTACAGTTTTGCTTTAACACTTCAGTCTGTCATGGCACTGGTGCTTTGCAAGGCTGCAAAGTTTTTTGCAGAATTTAGTAACCTGGCAGCGAACAGAAAAATACTAACAGGAAATCTCAGGTCTGTGAGCATGCACAAGAGGATTAGCAGACAACAAAAAAGGTTGGAGGTTTTTTTGTGCATTGTGTAAGCAGGCTAATCAAGCAGAATACAAGTATCCACCTCAGATTTCCAACCAATGAACTATATCTGTTGGCTCTTAATCAAAAGCTGCTCTTTGAAACCCATGAAGCCATATTACAGCAACATTTGTCAGGAACAGACCTATTACAGTGAACAAACGCAACACCACATCATATGAGTATAATCACCTAAAGTGAGTAATTAAGCTTCAAGCATTACATGAGAGAAGAAAAACTGGACCATATGATAAAAAAGAATATCCACTGACTGTATTTAAGAAACAACATTCTTTTGAGATAAGACCCAACCTGGGACAGGAGCCAATTGTGGTTCCTTTCTCTGAAAGCTGCCTCAAGTATGTAAAATATAATTTCCCTTTAACCATTTAAAAATGTAGAGCTATTGCTTCATTTCAGCTGAGGAAAGGACAGGATCCTCAGATAAGAAAGAAACCTTTCTTTGATGTATTTCTAGTAACTCTCTTACTGATCCTCTACTCAAACCAATGGTAGTTGGCTGGACAGAATTTACACAGTAGATTGTGCAAATATCACAAGTCTGTTAAGTCATATGTGTCTGTTAAGTCACTAGGTAAATTCTTAGCTGGGTATTTGCAGCAACATTAACGTGATATTACAGCACCTGTGCTGGATCAAAGTTGACTATAACTCATGCTTCTGTCTTCCGACACTGGCCAAAAGCTGGTACCTGAGAATCAGTACAGGACACGTATGACATTTTCCTGCTCCAGCTATATGTAATGCTGGAGAATGTAATTCAAAGAATTCCTTGACTTCTCAAATAATTTAAATATAGAGAAGTATTCTTCTGGTCTGACAGTTGGCTCTGTGTGGAAAAGTAACACCAAGATTCCTTGGGAAAAACAGAAAAGCCAGGACTACTCCCCTATGACTAGAAGAATATAAGAAGAGAGAATTCTTAATCCATTTTATTTATTTACTCATACATTTTCACAGATTTCCAGTTCAGCATAACACTTATCACCTGCAAACTTGGTTCTGTGGTCCTTTGCTGATACAAAAGCATTTTAAAGTCTCAGTTCAGGTAACTGATGTAAAAGATTCACTTTTAGACACCAAGGCACTTGTCACCAACACCTCCAAGTTTAATGACCTATCATTCCTAAAACAAGACTGTCATTAATGCCTAGTGGTTCTTACTCTTAGTAAAAAAAAGACTCAAAAGGATATTCTTATAGATATGTAAACTATTTTCTAAAGCCAGTGGTTCTCAGTGGTTGCCAGTGAGAGGACAAGGGGCAATGG
>BJBW01002989.1:13783-59725 GCA_004320125.1 Scolopax mira
CCAAAAATTTCAGTGATATTCAGTGATATTCAGTGAAGCCTTCACATCTGAAGTAGCATACAGATCAGAACATAAACCACCAAAGAAAAGTTATCTAGGAGAATTATAACTATTTCTGCTTCCTCCAGTATGAGGATCACTGATTTCTAAGCCATTATTTTCTGAAGACTACTTCCTAACAGCATTTTAAAGTGTTAATTTATCCTGACACCATTCTACGAATATTCACTGATTTCCAGAACAGAACTGGAGCACTCAACTGCCAAAGAAATCAAAGAAGGTAATTAAAGAAAAGTGTATCAGTATCCAGTATACCCGAGTACAATTTAAATTTACATAGAAAGTTTTCAGCTCAGACCAAAGCCAAAACATTATTTTATTAACTGATATGCCAGAGTAAATTTGAAAATTACATAATACAGAATATTTTGGTGTTTGAAGTGCTAAAAATACACATTTGTGTCTCGTGAAAAATTTAGTTATAGACTGTAAAAAGAGTACTTAGTTGGGTTTTCTAATATGTAATTATACACCAGGTGAACTGTTCAAAATCTCAAGCACAGGCAGATTAGAACTTTCAAATATGAGCCCTTCAATCTAAAAAAAAAATTACCTCTCCTTCAGGGATGTTGAACAATTATATTGCTTATGTTCTGAGAAAATCAAGTCTCTTTACAAATGCTTATAAATTAATTTGGTTAATTATGCTATCCCTTTTGAAAACACTGGCTTACATATATGTGTCACTGGACGTATACGTGTGAGATGTTCACTGACAACAGTGCCACAACATGCATGGTGAACACTGAGCCAAACAGCATCTTCAGGGTGAACTATTAATGCTTCTCTGTAAAAGCAGACAGTAAATCACTGGAAGAGCTCAGAAAGTTATTTTTGCAGTTGCTGCTCAGGAAATTCCTCTTACATTGGGGAACTCTGCTGCCATAAAGATGCGGTGACAGGATTATCTTCTGAATTACTTGCTCATCAGAACACAAAAAGAGAAAGACTTCATATCAGGAATACTTTGAAGTAAAGTGCTTCCTCTGTAGCTGAATTTATACCAAGATAAAGAAATTGACAGAGCTTTTACCGCTTCAAATCTTCTCTAGTTTAAGCAGCAACGTACTGGGGCCATGTAAGGCTAAGAATGTACAAGGTCCCACTAATCTGGGCAAATTTACTTGAATGGATTAAGAAGATGGGAATAATTCTGCTACCAGTCTTCAATTCAACACATACCACCAGTTACGTATAGACAATATGAGATGAACCCTTGATAATACTTGAAAATAACCTATTGCTTTTATGTTAAAAAGAGCAAGCCCTCACACAAAAATGAGCGTGGCACAAAGGTAATTAATTGGATCAGGTAAAACTATAAACACTATTGAGTGACTGCAGTGACAACTGACACTTTTTTCACAATGCATTCACTTCTGCAGTCTTCCAGTTTCAGCTCTGAATGTTCGTTTCAAATATCCCATGTTAGATTTTTTTAATTTCTCTCATTAATGCTAGAAAATTTTAAGTATCTAAATGTCCTAAATGATTCAAAAAGTATGTTTTAAAAATATCATTATTTATATGAATAGGAGCAGTGCACATCATGCAATTACACATGAATGGTCTCTCCTTCTAACACACAGTCCACATACACCACTTACACAATCATATATACAATCTAGTATCTACTCTATAACATACAGCAATATCCATCTAAAATGAGATTAGACTAGTAGAAACATCAATTTATTTTTTTCTGTGTTGATATCTACACTTAAGAAAATCAAAAGCATAGTTAGAGATTTATTATAGGAAAGTTTTGCTTTTCTATAATATTTCTGTGAAAGTATTTGCAAAATTAAGCATTAGGTTGTTAGGGTCAGCTCACATAAGCAGGGAGACTTAGACTCATTATGTTCATTGACTTGCTTTTTGGGAAAGATTAACATAAGGCTAGCAAGGCAATGTACCTTACCTTAAATTTCATAAAAGAACTGACAAAAGTTGGGATTGCTTCACGTTCCTAGCAATATGAACCAAATGGGAAAAAAAGAAGGAAATAAAAAAAAAAAGAGAAGCTAACAAAATAAAGCAAAGCAGGCAGAAAAATCCAGAGAGAACAATAAGAGCCACGTGTGTAAGAATACCAGATGCACTTAAAATACTATCAAGTTCATGTATCTGTATCATATCTGGTGAAGTAGTTTTCATAGTAGATCTGATTTCCAGATTACTAGTCACTATGTGATTTATCTTATCTACAAAATTAGTTACTTACCTTCCAGTTCCTTGAGATATGTTGACTATACACGTTCACATATTAGATATTAGACCCCTTTTAATTCTGGAAATGCATGTCCAAATAGCTGTTCCCTCTGACCACAAGTAAAGGATAAGCTTCAATCATTGCTCCAATTTTAGTGAAAATTCCTTATAAATTGGACATTGAATCAAGAGGGAATATGAATAGGAAATTTGTGTGGACAACACATCTTAAGGAAAACTTTAGGTCCCTTCCAACTCCTAGAATCCTGTGATTCTCTGAAACACGGTGACAGCTAAGGAGCTGGAGTACAGGGAGTAAGAGGTAGAAATCCTTTCCACCCACCATCAAAAAACACCCAGACACACTCCACTCTCAAGTAGGATTCTTCTAACTGAATGTAGACATCTGCAACCGAGACAGATGGTCACTCTTTCAGTCCTTTTTGACAGATGGAAAAAAAACCCGTTGCATCTAGCATCTATTGCCCAACTCACTCATTCTACAGCAAGCACTTAACACGGGTGAGACAGAATACACCCTAGAAGTGTTTAATTCTGGAAAGCAAGAAATGAAAAGTACCCCAGCAGTTTAAGGGATAAGAGCCTTGCAAGGCCATCTCTCCCAGGTACCCATGTATATCTGATATACATTTCCTTATACTAGACTTCAGGGAGAAGACAGAAAGGCTAAGAATTAGGGCATTATACTGGTTACAAAAATATAAAGCATGTTTGGATTACTTCTTAATCAACTGGCAACAACATTTTATCTATCATTACCTAAGGGAATGATTCATCTGAGGCAGTTTTAACTCTGTTGAAATGATATGCAAAACAAACTTCCAGAAGACAGTGTATTTAGGACACCATCTTAAGAAAGATGCTATCTGGAAAAGCATTTCTCTTGATGATTGCAGGTGGAGGGCAAATACCTAGCTTTTGGGTTCTTAAAGATGGATGAATCCCATCCTAAATAACTAAACTAAGCAAATGAAAAACTTCTAAGGAAAGTTTTATGATGGGCATGGATACTCCAGGTCAGTAAAGGGGATGAAAGAGGCAACAGATACAGTCCTATCTTGCATTGTTAGCTGTGATGATTACAAGGACATAAAATTGTTTTACATGGTTTCCACAAAGCATGAAAGGGCTATTTTAAAAGTAACAAATCTTATATGTTTGGTCTGATCTAGCATAAGTTTGAATACCTAAAACAGTACTTGTGGAAAACACTTGTTGAAAAATAAGAAATGAATTTTTAATCTAAATGGATTATAGGCATGCAAATATCTCATGTCTGATTCACTGAAGCATGCACTGCTTCAGAAGCCAAGCATGCACTGAAAGAAGTGCTCACTCCTTTATATTATTTTCTCGTCAATTAATTTAGCAAGGTGAATATTAGAATAACCATAGGTGCAGAAAGCGTTTTTAAAAAAGCACTTAAATAGCTTGTATAGTCAAGAAAGTCCATTTCCATACTATAATTCCAAGCAGTTATTCCATCAACAGAGATTTCCCATAAATTTGCAATGTGATAAATTCATTAATGTTTCCATAAGTACTAAAGAAAATAGTTTTTGCATTGCAAGACCTCTACTGTTGCTGTTTCATTAAAAAAAAAATAATTTTATATATATATACACTATGCTTTTAAATATTATTTCAGAATTGCAAAATCACAGAGTGATTGAGCTTGAAAGGGCCCTCTGGACATCATCTAGTCCAAAGCCCCTGCTCAAGCATGGACATCTAAAACCAGTTGCCCAGGATCATGTCTTTTGAATACCTCCAAGGATGGAGATGTCTCTGCAAAAATTGTACCAGTGCTCAATCATCCTCAAAGTGAAAAAGCTTTTTCTGTGTTGAAATTGAAACCTCCTGTGTTTCAATTGCCTCTGGTGCAGTCACTGGAGGCTGAACAGAGCCTGGCTCCATCTTTTTTGCACCCTCTCTTCAGGTATTTATACACATTGATAAGACCCCTCTGAGACTTCTCCAGGCAGAACAGTCCTGACTCTCTCAGTCTTTCTTAATAGGAGAGATGCTCCAATCTCTTCATCACTCTTATGGCCCTTCATCGGACCCTCCAATACATCCAGATCTCTGCTACTAAGAAGCCCAAAGCTGGACACAGTGCTCCAGATGTGTCCTCACCTGCTGACAGCCTCCCTTCACCTGCTGGCAATACTAGAAATTTGGTTCTACTGTTATGATAGCCCTACTTAAACTGTGGTTCTTTTCCTAATTTCCAGTAACCCAATAAGCAATTAAGATTTTGGGCTAAAAGATGTGAAAGCGTTCAGTAAAAAAAAAAATCCACAAAGTATTTATTAAAAAACATCTGATTGAGACTCTTTTTCAAATTTTCAAATTCCCAAATTCTGTATAAATATGGAATACAGTACTTTCATCTTTATATTTATAAACTGAATTGTTGAATTTTCAGCACTAGAATCTTTCCATAAGTATTTCATATAATATGAATGACACTCTTATTTTGCCAAGGATTGTCTGGATATCTTGTTTCCTTAGGTATCCTTTTGTCAACAGGATCAACTACATTAACTCCTGGCTTCTTTCCCCTTCCCTCCAGAACTGTGTAAACTAAGGTCCTAACATTTGATGGAATTTTTATTTGAAGTCTGCCAAACCTGTAATTATGATTTTCTTGTGAACAGATCAAATATCTTAAAATGCAAGTTCTGAGTATGAGAAATCTGATTATCTGTTGACAGATTCTCGCTGAAAAGTCATAAGTAAGGCAGCTGAGTATAAAGCAAGCTTCTCTCAGTGATATATGATAGAAATACAAAAGTTTACAGTAATGAAAGACTAAAGCGTGCTGAAAGTTTAGCCTTTTGAGAAATTTTATTTATCCAATCCTAAGCAGATGAAAGCATTGTGATGTTTTTTCCTATGTATTTCACTGCTTCAGGACCAGTGATTACTTGCGGTCTGGGACTTTTTGTGCATTGCTTACTGGAACGGATCCATCCAGATCTCTTTCACATCAACCAGTCACATGCCATGTGGTCACCATTTTGTAACATGACCAGAGGCTCAGGCATTGAAAGTTATGATGGACAGCACGAGGAAGCAAGGTATAGAATGACCAATGAATAACTTCTCCAGAGATGGATTAGCAGAATTTTTGTCAGAAAAAATTGAGGGCCCCATCACTATTTTTGACTGGAAAACCCACTGGAGAAGTGGAGCTTATCTCAAACTGCCATTCCATTAGGGGTGCGAGAGGGAATATATTTCTTCCTCAGGGAAACGAAGAATGATGGCATTAGAAATTTAGTGCAACATCAAACTCTTACTTTCTTCTTAAAGGATTTACTGATTTTCTGCACTGTGACACTCATGGGACCAGTGGTTCTACCAAAATTCACCTGGATTTCTACTGAAATATCTCAAGGATATCTAGGAAGAAGAGTGGCCTTGAGCTAAGCATTTCAAACTGATGAATTTGTGTTGTTTCACTTCCTAGTAATTCACTAGGAACTCTGAAGGCAACTTATTAGTTTCCCTTTCACAACTCATGTGCTATCATCTCTGTGAGTCTAGCCAGAGGCAGGCAGAGCATGGAGTGTCTGAGTCCTGGCGTTCGCCTGTATAAAGCTCAGGAGAAGGCAGTGAGGCTGTTCCTCAAAATCCAACCCCAGCACAAGCAACAGACCTGGCTGAGGCTGTTGGCAGCAGAAACTGCATCATGTGCCATGGTATGGGGACAACAGGACTGCCTTTGCCTGGCACAGGCCAAAGCATGAGGCTTCAGTGCTCACCCTCCATGCTTCAGCAGCCCCATTGCTCAGTGGCATCAGCACACTCATGTCCTCAGACCAATATTGCAGCAAGGAAAACAAAAAATTCCAATGCTGGAATCAGACAGCAAAGCTACAGCTGCCATAGTCACACATAGCCACAAGGAAGACGACTCAGCCCTTTCAAAGCTTTTCAATAGCTCTGTAGAGAATGCAAGGAAGCACATATAAAACACCTCCTTTCTTGCTGGAGCTGAGCAGATTGTCTCAGCAGTATTTCCTGTGTTTGCCATGAAGAAAGCAAATGATCAGGAAGTGAATCGTGATCACTTGGCATCACTGAGTATAGCCATTCGAGTGCAAAGCCAATGCACTTGAGCATACACAAAACAAAAAATAATAATAAAAAAAAACCAAGAAGAAAACATCACTGAAAGCAATTCCTTAGAGCGAATAGTCAAACACCACTGTGCAACAGAAAGAAACCTGGGTCTAAATTGTAACTGCCATCTGAGCCTAAAAGCCCAAAGACTCCAACTAAGCAATCTCTTGGACTACTCTTGTTCTTATCCAGAAACACAGTGTGATAAAAACAGAAGTGACGCATTGCTCCAGGTAAAAAATTATTGCAATCTCAATGGTGTTATGCTTGAAAACTTCTTAGGGAACTTCAGGATCTTTTGGTTTGTTTCTGTCTACAAGAACTGTTCATGTTCTTTTTGGCTTCTACTGCTGAAAACAGGGAAATCCCTGCAGGATCACCATTCTATTTTCTTCATTCACTAGAAAACGTCTGAAACACCAGTTCCTTTACTCTTAGATAACCTTTCCTCATTTTCTTATTGTGCCTGCTTTTCATTTGAAGTGCTCATCAAAAGGACACATAATGACTTATGAGAGCTATTAAATGTATTTATAAAGCTCCCCTCATGATAAACAGATTTGTATAGTTATCAAGAAAAACTTACGTCATTCTCCTGCACATCAGTCACTGTATGATGAGGATCAGGATAGTACTTCAAAAACTGGGCTACATAGGTCATGACAGACTTTTCATCTGGCTTGTCAACATCCACATCTAGACAAGTATAGAATATGGCAATTAATTTTTAACTGAATATCACAAAATGCTCCTTAAACATCTAAACACTATGAATTACTACATCTGATTGAACACATGTAAGTAGTATAAACATTTTTCAACTACACATTAGGTACCTTCTGGATCAAGAAGCCTTGGAATTCCTAGTTCTGCTTCTGCGATTGTGAAAGCTTCTTCTAGGTTTTCTCTATTTGATCTTCCTCTCACTTTTTCCATGTCCACTAAATCTGGGCGGATAGCATGAATAACAGAATGAAATGCAACACCACTCCTCCAACTTTGTCCAAAATCTTTGATTTCAATTCCAACTTGCCTAAAGAATATGAAAAGGAAAAAAAAAAAGTGTCTTTCAACAACATCAGGACTAGGTGAAATAGGGCAGGAGGAAGGAAGCTCCACACTTAATCCTAAGCCATTTTTTGTTCCTGTGATGCTAATCAGGTTGACTAGAGCTCCAACCACCCACTGCATGAACTCACTTCTGCCTATGAAGATCCAAGATGTTTTTTGTCATATACATGCTGTATTTTTCTCCAGTGGGCTTGCTGGTTGCAGTAAGTGAATGATATTTTGAAAAATTGAAGTGCCCCAAGGCTCTCAAGGTTCTTGTACAACACACAAGAGGCTGTAGGTACACACAGCTCTGTTCACTATTTTCTCCCCCACTATAAAGCACTTCCCATCTCCCACCATTAAAACTTCTGCAGTTCAGTTAGGTAAATCAGTGTCATAAGAAAAAAACACCCAAGACTGCATCAATCTGTTATCTTTTACAATGAAAGTATCAACAGCGACATCACTGCTCTTCAGGTGAAAATGTAACACACAAATTTCTTCATATTTCTTACCTAAATTATGAGTGATGCTATAATTTTATACACCCAGAACACTTTTGTGTCCACTAAAACATACACACAATGATCAAGAAATAGTAATATATAATGAGAAAGTAGTCAGAACTGAATCACACTTCTGACTGCTTCTTTCAAAGTAATTCTGAAAGGCACGGTGGTCCAGTTTTTTATTTTTTTGACTTTGAGCATCAAAACTTCCTGAGGATGCACAGACATTGATGTAGTATTGTCATTGGGTGGTTCACAGCAACAGTAACTGAATGAAGGCTTCATTCAGAGCTCAACTGATGAGTGAAACAGTTTTACTGACTTTAATAAGCCAGCCCTACAAATTACCAGGCAAAGTGTACCATCCTTCTTCTAGGCTTCTTTCAGTGCATTTCACTTACTCTTCCCAATGACATTAACAGTTTCATTTATTAATTGTATTCATCTATGAACAGTTTAATTTATGTTTGTATTTTTCTTGTTTATATGTGAGGAAATGGCAGCTGACTGCTCACAGTTGCCTGTCTCCTATTGACAACAGGAAGAATGCCAAATTAGACTGTACTGCACTATAAATTAGTGTGTTTACAGTAATTGGAGAAAGTCTGTATCTTTAAAATTATATTTCTTTTCTTTCGGGCACCATTCCATAACTGGCCATTTTGCCCCCTCATTTTGCACATCTCTTCAAATAGCAGTGATTCCATAATTTGAACAAATAATTCTATTTTGTTCTTTTACATCTCTGATTTTTATTTTCTTATTGTGGAAGCCATCAAACTCTTATTATCTCTTTGATATAATTTATGCCTTTTTTTAACACCTTATTGGAAGCAGAGCAAATGTGGGATAATTATACAAAATAAATGAGAAAATTCTTAAGGCAATAAGAGATGACAAGAAATAACTACAAAAAAACCATGGATTAAAAAGAATGAATATTCACGGCACTTTTTGTAGTTTTGTCCTTGCATGTCAAAACTGCAGAAGGATATTCATAATTTTTCTTCATCTGCCTTTCAACACTGCCAAAATTTAGTGCTTCAACAAGCACTGTCATTGAAGAATGCTAAGTCAGTGTGGGACTTACATTGTCACATCAAGTATTTTGGCAGCAGGACTAATACATTGTCATTCAGACACCTAATTGCCCTTTCAGTTCCTCATGCTGTCAAAGATAATCCCATTCATTATTCAGAAATTATAAAATATGATTGCTTGCAAAATTAATGCAAATTGTTATTTATTACTTGCTTGTTGTATAGTGGCAACAATTAGCAGCCTCAGTTGTCGAAAGGAATATAATGACAGATTGGTGCTACATAAACAGAGAGGAAAAGGACAATCCCTAACCATGAGTGTTTAGAATCTGAAGAAAATGTTTGCACTTCGGTATAAATTCAGATTCTTTTTAGGTTACTTACTTGGCTGCTGTGTACTGTATCCATTTTAACAAAGCCTTCCTGGCACTTCCTTGGACCTTGGTTACCACCTTCCGTTTGCTTGGGGGACTTGCAGTTTCTGAGCTGACAACACTCTCCACAGAAGAGGCGCTGCTAGACATCGGCTGCAGCTGTGGGAGGTTGCTGGTAAGCTCTTCAATCTGTGGGGGAAAAGATGGGTTGTTTGTAGATAATCTTATTAACTCTCACCAATTTCTTAAATAACTTCCTAACACAACTGAAAAAATAAAGCTGGCCAGAAGCTGTGATTAACATGCTGTATTTTATTTAACTGTACATTAAAGTAGCTTCAAACTAACATATGTACACAGAAAATGGTCTTAATTTCAAAAGTGGAGAAGATCTAGCAATCATTGACTTTCTTGATGCTCTACAGCTTGAGCAATAAGGTCATGTTATCTAGTATGAAAAATTACCATTTAAATAGGAGACAATGGTTTACATTTAGCTTGAATTCAAATTTTAAAACAATCCACTAATTTCAGAGGAGGCTTACTTAATTAAAGAATGGAATGTCCTCAATGACCTCATCTGGATAGTTCTTTATTTACCATTGTACTGTTTTGGCACAAATTCAATTATGGCTTTGCTTAGAGTTACCTTGTGAAGGAAAAATGAATGTATTGCTGGCAAAGTGCATTAATAGTGCTTGCCAAGGGTGTATGACAGTTATTTTCATCATGACTTTCATTAACTTGACTCTTTTTAAGAACATCAAGTTTACTAACAGTTTGGTTCTTTAACATGAAAAAGGTTATATCCAGAGGACGTTGCACGATTGTCTACTTAAAGGACAAAGTTTTGTCACAGCACAGAATGAGTCTGCCACAATGAGAACCTTCCACTTCTGCTTTCATTCATGTTAAAATGATGTCTCTGCCTGTGACAACTAAAGGAAAGCTCAAAAAGTGACCCAAGTAAAACTGAAGCAGAGAATTAGAATTTCAGTAACTCTGAGAAGCATAATTTTCCCCATTCACCTCAAACTATAAATTAAAATAAAAATATTAATATCATCCTAAGTAACTGTTTTTACTGAGAAGGAGATCTGAACCACTGAGGCATTGCACTGGTTGGTGCTTAGGAGAACAAGACCTCTCAAACATGAAAGCTACATTAAAAAAGAGACAAAGCCAAAAAACCACATAAAGAAGAGCAACAATCAGTTGTTTTTTTAAATTGTTGAGCAGTGACTCAATTTTTTAACTAATATGGACAGGATTTTTCCTTCCCACTTCAACTTCAACAGAATGCAAATGATTTTTACTTTACAAATTCAAACCACCTCCATATATACTAGTCACAGCTAAATTTTGTCCTTGCAAATATCTGCATTTCCTAGTGAAATCAGCATGTTTACATGTATCGTCTGAAAATAGTTGCTGTCTGACATCACATACACTGGAATTAGACATACAGCACAATCATCACTGCGGTTGCTAAAGGTACTTGTCCAAAGAATCCACAATTCTATTCTTTTATTGCTCTATTGTATTCATCAGAAAAAGTGAAATAACATGTTCTAGTGACAAAGGAACTCCATTCTAGGCCCAGACCGATCAAAACACAAGTATTTAATTTTACCAACTGTGAAGTGTCCCTACCATCAACTGTTGCTTTACTGAGGATCAGATTCTCAGTTGATTGTAAAGTAACTTAGCTACGGTGAAAGAGTGGCACTACACCAGGTCATATGAAATGATGATCTGAACCATTGCTTGAGCAGGCTACATTGAAATATAAAAAGTGTAGTACCTGAAAATATAAAATTATGGTCCACACCAAGCCAAGCACGATAGAAGGCCTGCCATCAGCAATATCAGTTGAGTTTATGTTGACAAGCTTAATCTATATAGGAAAGAAAACACATATTACTCCCCCACACAAGGAATGATAACAATTATTAAATATATTTCAAATATATTTTATATTTTTAATGCATTTTTGCAATCAAACAAAAGATTTCTTAATTAAAAAAAAATCATTGAATGGTTTTAGACAAGTATAGCTATAGGCAATAAAAATTTTTTAAGACCATTGCATGATATTATTTATTGAAAAAAAATTAATTTCAAATATAAAAAAACCAATAAAAATGACATAGAACCATTGTACAAACCGGAGATCCTCTGTATACGGACTAGCATGAAAAGCAAAGGAAAAAGATGAAAAAAAGGTTTTAAATTATTAACTATTAGGTAAATGCATTAATTTAATTTTATAATGCAAAGAAAACACATTTTAGGCACATTTTACAACTCAATAAAGAAAACAAATTAAATACTCCATAACAGATTTTAAATTTTGCAGTTGCTATAATTCTAATAGATTTGTAATGGAAAGATTAAAGTGAGTTTAAGAATAAATAAGAAAAGGAAAAGGAGGGGTGTGAAAATGTAAAAGAAAGATAAGAGAAAAAATAATGCCACAGTTTTCCAGTAGAGAGCCTTTTTGGGAAAGGATATTACCACCACTGATTAAAGCTCCTTTGCAAGTTAAACCTGTTTATAGATATTTTTAAATAGGAAAAGATTTGGAAAAAAATAGTTGTCCAAGGTCACATGTAGTTTATCAATAGAAACAGGAAGAGATTCCGTGACACTCAACTCCAAATCTATAGTTTGAATAAAGTATCACCCTAAAATAAGCTCATAAGATAAAAAACAGTAAAGGAGGAGATAAAGAGTATATCATAATGAAATTAACAGGTAGATAACACTCAAGGAAATGGAATAAATCAGGCAGTATTGGAAAATTAGGAAATACGTTAATACTTCTTTCCTCAGCAAAACTAAGAGTCTGCCATGAATCATGATATAAATATGACGAGCTGCTAAAGTGCTTGTGTATACTGCAAGCAGGTTCATAGACAATGGCCAAAGAAAAGAAGGAAAATTACTTTAGGTGACCTCGTTTGTCCCCCCAAAACAGAAATACAAGACTGTAGATCCCTGAAGCAACAGCTGGAAAGCCACTAGATAATGTTTAGAGCAAACAAAAGATTGTTGTTCAGGGCTGTGAAGCTTTTTACAAAATCAAAACTCCACAGGCTTCTTGGGAAGAGGTAGAGGAGAAATCCCCACAGGTTTTATCTCTAATCATCTCCAAGAAACCTGACAACATTCTGGAAAAATTGACATTGCTTGCCTCTCTACCAGTCAATAAGGAAAATTTTCTACTATGTACCTAAAGAAAAATATAATAAGAATCTCAATCTCTGAGCTGGACCAATTCTAACAAAAGCTTTTCTTTCTCTAGAAAGTGAGTCTTTTCTGACATGCATTACAGATCAAAAGATTTACAAGGACTCAGGTAAAGGTTCTTATTAGGCTACTGTTCACAAAAGCATAGCCTAGTTATCTAGTCTAGTTATCAAGTTACCTATGTCTTATATTCCTAAAAAGGCTCTAAAACTACAAAATAAACTTCTCCGAACCCTGAAATAAATAGGTTGGTCCCAAATGATATCTGTTAATCTGTTTCAATGAATTTTCACTGAATTTCACTGAATTTTTTAGAGTTGGAAGAGACCGTAGAGACCATTTAGTCTAACTCCCATTGCAGGAGGATTCCTAGAACTAGAAGAAATTGTTGCAGAAATCTGTTTGGACAGTGAAAATAGCAAGTTGATTAATACCTGTAATAACCTTTACTTATGGGAGAACCCATGGAGGAAGAACATCCTATTGGCACCCCCCAAAGCACTGAACACAGCCACCCATCTCTTCCTTCACCCTAGAGTGCAGATCAGGGACTGCACTCAGCTGCTGAGGAGACATTTCTGGTCTGAACAGCATCAACTGCCCCCTCTGGGAGGAAAAGGTTACAGGCTGGGTAGATAAATCCTTAAAGCTGGATTCAGCCTAGAGACCACCTGCTAATGCAGAACGATCTACCTGACACACTGCATATTTCCAACTCCCTCTAGAAGAAATTCTGATATCTTGATACAAAGTACATACACAAATAACTAAGTCCGGATAAAAATATTCAGATATCATAACCAAAAATACAGTGCTCTATTTCTGGCAATCTATCTTGATCCTGGGCAAGGGCAGTTATCTAGCTGCACCACTGTATTGTTTCTGGGATCTCAGCTGGGTCGTTCAAAGCTGTCAGCACTACATTGGACATTAAACTAGGGAAGCGTGGCTCTTGCTTGCCACCAGGCCTTGTCTTAGGTTATACAAGTCTTACGAGAAAGCAGCTCTCTTGTTATCTAAGCCTCCACTGGCAGGATCCATATGATACGGTTTGTATTAACAAACTGTACTATGTAAACTAGTGAAATTGTGAGCTAAATTTTCCTTTGGCGATAAATTTATCTTTACTTTGGGTAGTTTAAAATAAGTTCTCTTACAGGCATCTGCTAAGACTGTTTCACCTGTAACAGAAATATAGTTAGGTGAAGATGACACAGGGTTAAAGAGAAGGAAAGAATGACAAAACCCAACTCCTGGTGTACAGTACTCTAGACATAAAATTCATCAGGTGTAACACCTGCATTGATAAAAATATAACTAACTTGCAGAAATTAGAAGAACAAAATATCTTCAGTCTAATAAAAAACACAAATACAAATCATTACAACACAGAGAGAGAAAAGCCAGAAAAACGGGTAGAAGTTGATTGCTTTTATTTTATACTTCTACTTAGATCACATTGAGCTTTTAGGTTTTCTGTCTTTTGTAAAATTTATAAAATATTCTGTTTAATTTCCAAAATGGCCACAGTACTGATATTACCAGAACCAATCCAGGAATTAATCTGAAGTCCTGCCAGGCTAATAAGGGGTCACACTGTTCTAAATTTTCATATATATACTTCCAGGGAGTAGCATTTTACATGTACAACTTAGTGAAGTCCATGAATCTATATTCTTTTAATTATAAATGAATGTCTGCACTGAGTTGAAGATCACTGTTCTTTGCTGAGATCAGCAACAGGAAGTTAGGGAACATGAGGAGCTGAAGAGTACATAAAAACAGAAAAAGGAACAAGATCATTCAAGGTGATTGAAATGAATAAATAATTAAAAAAAAAAAAAAAAAACACCAAAAAACCACAGAAGTTTTATCATATACATTACTGATGACTGCAAATATAGCTCAAATTTTGGAGAATAAGAACAGGTAATTGGATCCAAATCATACATTTAAGGAAATAAAGAAAAAAAGAAGGAAAAAAAAACATCAAGGAAAACCAGGACTAAGTGCTACCAAACCTACCCGTCTTCCTTCTAGAAACTTAAGAGCTGTGCCAATGTTAGCAACCCAGTGAATTCTCTTCAGATGACGTCCTTGCTCACAAGGCTTAAAGAGAAAGAACAGTGTAAACTCCAATTATATTTATGACAATTTGCTGCAAAAAATGAAGTTCCAGATTATTACAGATGCCTACATATCTACCATAGTCTGATTTACACATAAAAATGTTCCTTGTTCCTTGCGTATACCAAAAGGGAGGACTGAGAGATATAGGGGACATAAATGTGATACTTCTGTTATAAAAAAGTTATATATGTCTTAATAACCTCTGGATGCAAGCTGTCAGCTTCTGCCCATAAGAAAAATATTTCTCTGATGAAGTTTATCTAAACTCAACTATTACTGTTTTTATACACAAACACATACCTATATGTATTTGAGAGAAAGTAACATACTCTCAGTAAAATAATTTTGCCTGCAAAGGAGAAGTCAAGGTGGTTGTTATTTTCAAAAAACTGTCTGCAATGGAGACATTCTACCTAGAGGATATTTATCGATTCTCTCTCATTCTTTATTGGTGACTGAAAAAGCCACTGCCACAAACCCTCCCTGAACAATGAATTTTGCTGAACTTCACACATGTAGGCTAAAAAGGACAAAATTCTGTGGATTAAAGCAAGACCTTCTTTTAGATTTCTAATACTCTACAGTGGAATTAAATTCCCTACTGAATCCTACTTGGAAATGCAAAGACCAGGTGCAGATTCTGAAATTCCTCTTGCAGTTACTAAAGAATATCATATTCTGCTATATACGATCTTTAAATTAACCAAACATCATTTTGGTTCTCATCTTTCACTAATTAATGCAGGCAGGGTAAAATCCAATGAAGTTCATTGTAACAAGTGTCCTCATTAAAATTCTTTTCCTTACTACTTCGGTTTTGCCACAAGAGGGAGACTTTCTGTCTCAGAAGAACAGAAACGGGTGTATTCAAACAGAGCAGAAACACGCTCTAAATTATAACTTTTTTTCCCATTTAGTAAAAGATGAGAACCAAAATAATGTCTGGCTGTAAAAGGCCTTTTGGCATCAGGTAAGGTTCTTTACAGCAGCAGAGCAGTTCTCAAGGTAAATGGATATAAAAACCCCATGAAATTTGAGGGGTTCACCTATTTTTATTTTTTTTTTCCAGAGAGAAAGATGCAAATTTAACAGGAAAAACTCTATCATTTCTTCAAGATGTATAGAAACAGCTTGCAGTTTAGACCTTGTTTGTGTCATAGTAGTAATACCCACATGAACTGCAAAGACTAATACAAATAAGCAATTTTTATGAACTAATAAGAAAAAAATTAATAGAAAACATGAAATCAAGGATGTAATCTGTAATCATCTTTTGGGGGGGATTCTACCCAGACACTCCACTCTATGAATAAACTTATTTTGCTGTGTAACAGTCAGCATTTTACAGTATTCAAATATAGAAATATATTAGAAAACTACACAGTAGAGAAGTTATGCAACTATCATGTATATTCAGAAAGAAGTTCTTACCAGCTTCTGCCCTGAAAGAACCTCCAAAAGGGCAATTAGCATTACCCCATCTTTGATATCTTCAAACAAATCATTCACCAGAATGGGAGGATTGCGCTGAAAGGAGAAGACTTCAGATATTATAAAGGCCCACCAGCATTACATCCTTTCTCATTTCCTTTCAAATAGAAGCAAAAAGAGTGGCTGGTTCCCTTCTTTACATTTTGTAGTGTTTAATATCAACATGTCATTTAACTATTGTTTTGCCACTATATTGTTTAGCTATTTCTAGCATAGGACTGTAACACTAGATCTTTCTAGGAAAAAGCCCTCATTGCCTAAACCAACAACTGCCTGTGAGCCTATAAAACACAAACAACTTACAGATGTACTATTACAGTCCCATTTCAACCTACCAGCACGTTGTGCCTAGTGCAACGTACGTCACAGAAATTTCACTCTCAGTCCAGGCAAAACAAGGAGCTGTGTGAATGAAAGATCCCTACAGCAGAGAGGCTGGTTGAGCAACGCTGCTGCTCTCTCACAGCTGACAGTTGTTACACTAAATTGCTGTATTTTCTCTCCTCTCCCCCAGGCCTTGCAGGCTTCTTTCTAGTGCTGTTAGCACCGTGTCAGCTTCTACTTGAGATAAATTGCTTAGCATATGTCTTTACGTTCACAAATGTAACAGCAATAATCCTGAAAAATAAGTAAACAGATGATGTTTTAGGAATTTTGAATAACAAGGTCACATCATTAAACTCTGTCTCCTTAAATACATCCCAGCTTGTGGAACTATAGCTCTCAGCTGGTCAGTACTTTAACGATCACAAAACCTCTCTTAGAAACAAGGTTAAACTTGGTTCAGCTGAAATAAATTAAATAAGCATCCTCAAGCTTTTATGAGCTTGTCAGCATTCATATATCTGCTAATTAACATAATAGTAATGTTCATACCTGTTAATTCACTGAAATGACAACCAATTTACAAAATCCTTGCAATAGGTTCAAGTTTATTAATTTAGTTTTGGGGTACTTCTGAAAAAAAGATGCTTGTACAACAACTTGATCTATTACTTGTGTTCTGAAGAAACACTGACATGAAAAGATGAACCTAACAAATAAAACACTGCTCCTGAAAAGGTAAAAATGCTATGACACATCAGGAGAAAGAAAAGGTTTCTAGTTCCCAAAATCAAAACATGTTGCCTTCATTATTCAGCTTGGATGACTGGTATTTCAATGAGACATAATTTTGGCATAGAGTAGAAACATAACTCCTCTACTGAAGCAGACTTCAGACTTCATCTGAGATTTGACATGCTCTAATAGCCACAATAATAAAAGAGTCTATTTTCTCATGTATATAAATAAGCAGTACTTCAACTAATTATGGGGCTATATTTAATCACAGATTTATTTTTTTTACTTGCCAGCAATCAAATAGATAATGGATCTTGTTCTTCCTTAATATAACACCAAATAAATCAAAGGACCAAAGAGGCCACCAGAGATTAATTTGTCCCAGTCTTGCATCACAGGCAGTTGACATAAATGCAATTAATTTTCCTTACCTTCCATATTATCATTTCTTGTTTGAAGTTTGGAGCTGCTTTGGTTTTATCTGTATTACCACATGATATAATACAGAAAAAAATTGTGCTAAAATAATTCAGCCATAAAGACAAGAGGATTACAGCAACTGACATCCTAATCCAACAGGGGGAGAACGCTTCAAAAATCTCAGCACCTCTCTACATGCCCTGGAGTAGTGAGGCTTGTCTCTTGAAGCTCACTTTACAGTAATGAAGAGAGACAGGTTCTTTTAGAGGGCAATTTAGGATACATTTAGATTGAAGGTTAAGTGAGATTTAGAGTGCCCCATAACTCTGGTGCCCGTAACTTGCCTGTCTGATGACCTGAACACAACA
Organism: Scolopax mira; assembly: GCA_004320125.1. Taxonomy (NCBI): domain Eukaryota; kingdom Metazoa; phylum Chordata; class Aves; order Charadriiformes; family Scolopacidae; genus Scolopax; species Scolopax mira. The sequence continues at coordinate 31,906 of BJBW01002989.1, forward strand.
CAGCTCCAATCAAACTTGAGCAGTTTGGTGTCCTTACTCCCAAATCAGTGTACAGGTCAGAATTTGCCTCATCCCAACACAAAGTCAAAAGTCATCTCGAATTCATACACAAACCAAACCTGGGAAGTACCTCTGGTTTCCACAGAGCACAGCTTCACACTATAGATATAACCTCTAAATGCCCATGTCAAGCTCTTGCTCTGAACCACAACCTTCACTGGTGGCTCCTCACTGACAGGTACAAAACCTAGAGTTGCACCCTAACAGCTGTGATACTAGGGTAAGGTCGTGAAGTATCCCTGAAGACATCATCCAAGTAAATTAACACCTACAGTACTTTCCTTTTGACATGAATCAAATACTGGTTTGGGGAAAACCAGGTGAAGTATGAGAAAGCATTGCAGAGGCAGCAAAGAAACCGTCAAATGACTTTCACCAACGCTGATAACACGGGCTGCTATGAGGTGTGAGAATCACAACAATTATCCATAAATCAGCAGGCTGAAATGCACTTTTTGTTGCATTTCAACAAGGTTGAAATAATTACATAAGGTAAGGTTGCATAATTACAAACACTGCCAGTTTTAGGTACACACCATGTACCTTAATGACAATAAGGAACAGAAGGCAGGTACAACAGCTGTGCCACAAGATCTCCAATCTGAGACTTCTCTAATATGTAAAATTTGTTAATTATACAGACTGCCAAAAATGTTCTGCATAATATGCTTTATAATATAATGTTTTACACTGCCCTGAAGATGTCAACACCTTATTACAAGTAGGTAAGACCCTTATTGTGTTTCATAAATTACTTTTTAATTTTTTTTACTACTCTGGGCAGATAGAATTTACCTTATTATTATGACTCCAGCCTGGAATAAATTGTACTTGCAGTGGCATATATAGTACAGATTCTTCTTTTACTTAAGGATTCCACAGATACTGATCTTATTCCCCATGCTGATATAATTCAGGAGGATTTACATACACTAGCTGATACCGAGAAATTCATACACCCTTATTTATTGTACATGGACCATCACACCAGATGACTGGTTTTCCAGGCAGGTCCTCTACTAATAGAACATCTTCTGTTGGAATAGGTATATGCAGCAAAGGAGTAGCTATTTACCATGTCAAACGAAACAAAAGGAGAAATTGAAGCTGTACGCTGCTTACTTATTAACCTCGAGAGAAGAAAGTTGCAGGCTTTTTTAAAAATCTATATTCAGTTAAAATCCATTGAATACTTTTTATTCTAGAGACTCCACAGGACTTAATACCTAATCACTTAGTTGCTTAATGCACTGCTGAATACTAGCTGTACACCAGTAAAAGCAGTGAAAGAATATTAACTTAAAATTTTGTAATCTTGAAAACATTGAATATACTCCAGGTTTTGGCTTTTTGCATGTAAATGTATAGCTCTCGCAGTGCAATAAAATGCAATCATCCTAATACACCATATTTTGAAAGTTGGAAAGCCTGTGCAAACAATTTAATGAAGTCATTTTTAAACCAGAAAAAAAGAACATTTAAAAAATACATGAAGTAACCTTTCAAAATCCTATAATATTAAAGAAATACTGATATTTATAAACTTCTTGAACAAAATGTTTTTCGGGAACTCAGAATATACTTTGATGAAAAATCAGACATTAAATCTACAACTTGTCAGATTTACACTGGGGTTTTAGATGCCTTAGTATTTGATTTTGGTTTTTTTTGTTAGTGTCTTCAAGGAAACAAATTAGCAAAATAATACTAATGATACGCTACCTACTGCATTGCATGCATTCTGTTAAACACTCATTTATTGCTATACATGCAATGCAGTAGTGTAGTTTATAGTGACAGTGACATTTAGAAACAGTCATGTCACAAAGAGGGAGGCACACTCAGTACAAGTAAATTCATGTGCTCTGTAGGAGGAATATGAATTAAGTGGGAATGAATCCTAAAGGTTAATGAACCAGATTTTTTCCATATTAAATATTTATTTAAAGTACTGTATTTAGAACTGATCACAAATGGGAACTGATGAAGAAATGCTTTGCACCAACTTGTTGATCTTACAAACTTAGCTAATTTGCTGTAGCGTTCAGGAAATATTCTGAAGGATTTAAAGAACTAACATCAGTACATATGAGAAGTGTTTGATTGACAAGGCTCAAAGAAGGAGATTCATAACAGACCTGCAAACTCTTGACATTCCTCCTCTGACACAATAAAATCAGTTTTGTAAAATCCAAAACTCAGATACGGAACCAATGTATATTTGTCAAGCTTCATTCTTCTATTCCAACACTTTTTCTTTCATATAATTTCCCATTTGCATCTTTGTTACAGGAATCTTTTCCTCACACCCTGTACTTAATTCCTCTAATGAATAAATTATAGTATACAAACATCACTAACTGCATCATAATTGATGTCAATGCAAACATTGGAAACTACCTCTGCTACACTAATTTTCAAATAATATTTCAAAAACTGATGAAAAAAATGTGTCAAAACCTGTCCACAAATAAGAACAACGCTGTGTAACTATTGAGTTTGTCCCTGCAGAGAAATACATGAGGGAACAGGAAGGAGAATGTGACATTTTGATGACTCTGTAATATCGGTCTCACTCCTCCACCCCAATTTAATTCCTAAATCCTTAAGCACACAAGTTTTCATTTTCTTTGCTGTTAATGCCTATTTTTATGAATAAAGTCTGAGGGACTCAGCCCTAAGTTTTACATTACTTGTTTTGTCAGAGAAATTAGTTTAGCTTTCACTGTTTAACATTAGAGATTATGTGCAATACTAATGAGAACATATAGTGACTGTAAGCAAACTCCCAGTCAGATTTTCCTCATCATGCAGTCAAGGTGGATATTAGCTTAATTTTTTTCTGTGTCAGTGAGTAAGATACTGGGCGACTCTGTTCTCTCATTTGACAATGACAAAAAGACACAGAATTACTTAGCTCATTGATGAAAATTGAGGAGTTTCTTGTATGAAGACCAAGTTACATTTTAAGAACAAACTACCATTGCTGACAGCACTGGCTGTGAGCACTGTAAAGCTTGATATAACCATTTATTTTTCTTCCTTTCTCTTCTATAAAATATATATATTCATAATTTTGAAAGTGTGAATTTAAATTTTAATGCACAGGTTTCATTTAGCATTATGAACACATTGCATAAGTATAATTTAAAAATGTTTATCCATTCTCAGTTTTATTTTTATTTTATATCCATCCTCTGCTTTTTTTTGTTGATGTGCTCATCCATTTAATGGAAATACAAAAGTAATAATAATTTCTTTCAGTACGTATTTGTTGTTCACTCTAATTGGTGGTCTTACAGCAATATTTTGTGAGTACAAGTATTGCAGTTATCCCTGCACCTGGGAACAAAGATGTTATTTGATAGGGTTAAATCAATTTACAGTTTGTGTTCCAATGCTTTGAAACTACTGTTTCCAACACTTTCACCAAAGACAACAAAGGCAATAAAAGACACATGCCATTGTTGTTTTACAAAGAGGCTTGCTTTTCATCTTCTGTATTCAACTAATCCACTATTTAAAAAATCAGCAAAGGCAGTGAAATGAAAACCATTTAAGTAATTGCTGTTCTGAATGGATGTAATGTCTCCTTTTTGACATTTTTGGTGTAACGCTGTTCTGTATTTTTAAACTTAAACTTTGAAAAGATGCCTCAAAAGATACTCAGAAGCAGACTTGAATTATGTCTGTATCTTCGAAGGTTGAGACTGAGATAAGGGAGGTCCTGTTCTAAAACCTTAGAGAAATATGAATACATAACATGAAATAAAAAACTTCTTGTCCTGTTACACATGTATATCTCATTTATCATTAGTAGAACTGCACAGATGCACAAAAATTACACTGGATGGCCAGAAGACAGATCACATTCATTTGGTAGTTTGTGACCCAATTTCTGCAAGTGGGTGGCAGAGAAGAGAGGTGATTTCCAGCTGCTGAATCTCACCGGACTCCAGAGTCAGAATCACAGAATGGATTCAGCTGGGGTTAGAAGACCATACTTGCAGCTCTTTCCTCTGTGCTCCTCTCCTGTAGGTGAGGGCACAGTCTGTGCTAGGGCTGCTGTGCCTCCAAAATTCTTTGAGGTGTCCTATAATTAGCTAAGTCCTTTATCTACCTTCTGCTTGTGAAAGACATACCTTTGAATTAGGAAACATAATTTTAAAAGAAGTAGCATTCTACTGTAAGGCAAGAGAGAATAAAAAATTCATACCTCCCTCCTGCTGCCGTTCATAAAGTTAAATTCACCTGTACTCTCATTTAATTTACCAATTTTGTTCATTCTTATTTATTTGTATCCATATTCTCAAACTCTTTTACAGTTAAAAAGCCAAACCCAATTTTCTAAATCTACTTGATGGACTTAATTTAGTTATTGAATTAGTTTCTCTTTCAATTAGAGCATGACTTTTTAGAATAAAAGCATACACTAAGAATTTAAAGATTAGCAGTGAATAATCTTTCAGTCATAGCAAACTTACAAAATATCACATCCTGTTTTATATTTTAAAATTATTGATTGTTGTCAGTTCTACCAACACAGTTCTGCATTTCCATTTCTTCACTACCCTTCAAGTATCAGAAACTGCTCTTTTTTTCATGCTCCTTTTCCCTTCTCAACCAATACAATATAAGGATGAAAACTCTACCTTAGTAAAGTTTCCTTTCCTTTGCCATCCGTAAACCCATCTTTCAAGTTGCTACAGTGAAACTCCATCAATCGTAACTTAAAAAACATTAATTTCTTCTAACTTTGAGGTTTCATGCATTTACTCACCATCACTTTTTCAAAAACATTCAAACTTATTCATAACAGAATATTTCTCCAGATGGCATTAGAGTTACAGAGACTTCAGTTATAAGTCTTAGTTTTCTTCTTATTTCCTCCTATTATTATTTTTACATAAATAATTTTACTAGATTATTAAAAATAGGAGCTATTAAACCTTCTTCCAAAAATTGAAAGAAAGAAATCCAAAATGTTACAAGTGTAGCCAAGAAGTAGAGAGTCAATTTGAAGTGAAGTTACTGTTAATTTTGAAACCTGTATATAATTGAGTCAAATTCAGCACAGTAACTCTGGATTGCATTTTGGATTACACATGCGTGCGCACAAAGTTCGGGAGCAGAAAAAGGCTATGCCTTGGAAAAAAGTAATTAAGTTCACCTATAATTACATAGGACCTATGTGTCCTTGTGGTGGGTTGAACTATACTCTCAACTCCCCACCTTCAACTGGACAGGGGGAGAAAAGAAGGCGAAGAAGCTTGTAGGTTGAGATAAAGACAGGGAAATCACTTACCAATTACCATCACAAGTAAAACAGGCCCTACATGAGGGAAAATGAACTCATTTCATTTGGTAATCTCAATGGTAAGAGAACACCTGCCCCCCACCTACCCCTTTTTTTTTGCCCAGGCCCAACTTCACTCCTTCGCTCTTGGCTCCTCCACGCTGCCACAGAGGGATTGGGAATGGGGCCTGAGGCCAGTCTGTAACAGCTCCTCTCTGTGCTCCTTCATCCTCACATGTTTCACCTGCTCCAGCAGGTGGTCCTTCCCACAGGATACAGTCCTTCAGGATGAATCTGCTCCTGCATGGATCACCTGCACTTCAACACCTGCACCCAGCCTGATCTGACATCTCCTTCCGTTTTATTTAATCCCCGTGTATCTTCCCTGGCTTGAACAGACATAGGTCCATGTGCAGAAGTATGTGTGTGCAGTGTGAGGCTAGTGCTCCACCGTGTCTCTGGCCAGGTACCACTTTAGCAGGTGCTCCACATTTCATTGGGATCAAAGACAAGAGCAGAATGCAAACAATACTGCCTAAAAGTGGGTCTCCTTCCAGGAATTTTCCCTTATCCCATTTCAAAGGCCTCCAGACAATGGAAATGTTATTGCTTTCCAATTTCTTTTGAAATAATAAAACCCATAATGATCTTTTACAAGAATCAAGTAACCCAAGTATTGAATTTGTGGGTTCCAATTCAGAACATGAGCAGAAGGGGAGCCCTGTGCATTTTACAGACCCATCAGTATGAACGCAGAAAATACCTTTCCACACTTTCTAAAAGATCTCTAACAAAGATTTAAAAGCTCAAGCTTAAAAAAAAACTTAACAATTTGGATAGCATGGGTCAACCCTGTTGGGTCTATTATCCCTGTAATCTATAAACACCACTTCTCCCATGGCAGCACAACAGCATAAATGGGTAGCAAAGCCAGCTAACCTATACATCCAGCTCAGGAAGCAAGGTGAACTTGCTGAGTGCCATCACTCAAAGTATCATAGAAACAACTTCCCTATTAGAGGATGAATTAATACTGACCTACTGTCCTGTTTGTAGGCAAGAGCCTGCTCAATGCTTATAGTTGTTGCTGTGGCAATCAGGCACCTGACTTGGTTGCTTACCCTATGGAGGGGTTGCACCTGTGGGGAGGAGAGGACAGTGACATCCCCCTGGGAACACGATACACTTTTGTGTATATTGTATATTTTTCATTGTTTCCCTTTTTATTTTATTATTAATATTCCATTAAAGTAGTTTATTTTCTCCTAAATTCATATATCTTTCTCTCTTTTCTTCCTATCCTTGGAGTGAGAGGTGGGTGAGAGCACCTGTCATCTTGTCATCACCCAACTGGGCTGAAACTGCAACACCTGCATTTTCCAGGATAGCTCAAGTAGCTAAAAAGTGAGGGTTGTGGCTAGTTAAGGGTTTGGTTTCAATGTAAGTATTTCATCAGCCTTTACGATAACAGACCCATTAAAGAAATGATTACACAAGTGAAAAGGTCTACCTGAGACCTCACAAGTATAGCAATGGTAGAGTTCACAACTGTCAATCCAGAGCAAAATCTTTTAATTGAGCTGCCACTGCAACTTTGTCTCTTCCCAAGGATTAGTCAGTCAAAACAGTGTTCTTGCAGCTATTGCTTGCTCAATTTTCAAGTTCATTAATCTTCATGATTTAAAATATGCATTTCAAAGAGCACCTCTGGTCTTTAAATATTTTAATTTGCTGGGCTAATTGATAACTACGGTTAAAGCTATACTGTTTGAAAACCCTGGGAAGTGCCAAATTAAATCTCATTGCTTACGTTGTCAGATAAAGTAGGTATTAGTTGTAGCTTAGTACTATTAAAATTGTGTCTAAATTACTATCTTTATGCTGCTAAATCCAGAAAAAAAAGAGGTTCAGTTTGTGCTAAAAAGAAGCAACAATAGTTTCATGACAAATGCCAAGATGCATCAGATAATTCATCTGGCACTGGGTTCAGGAAGCACTATGTGTGTTTGTAACCAGTTCAGGATGCCTCTATGAAACTACACAACTGACTCAAGTGGGTTTTTTTTAAATACACTGCATGTCATAAGGTTAGTATTTCTGTTTGACGGAAAGCAGTTCCAAATATTTTGTCTGGCTGAAATAGAAGCTACTGCACTACCTTTTGGTTTTGTCCAAAAGAGCTGGGTGGTTGCCTGCAGACAGCTCTCCCCATGCTGCAGCTGACCACTATTATGCTGGAACAGATTCATCCTCTATGGTGTACAGATAATGGGCATTTTTACGTTTATGCCATTCTGATCAGACAAATCTGACGTACTTTATACTCCAGGGCCTGTATAGGCATAGATAGAAAGGTTTGATCTAAAAAATAAAAAATTAAAATCAAAGCCATATATTACCTTAGCCAGATGAGTATTGATCCATTTTGTGAAAGTCCTTTTTTGCACTGATTCTTGCTCATCTGAGAAAAAAAAAAAGAAATCCGTTTGATTAGAAATTGCTGAATATTTCTGGATTTACAAGATGGAAGAATAGTATTCCCTCTTGACAACAATTGCATTTTCTATTTTTCAGAAATGTCACTGTATTTTCTTGAGACAGTTAATTTTACCTGTAACTTTCGACAAACACTTCATATTCTTATAATAATGCTCTGACATTTGGCTATTTGAAGAGTTTCACAGCAAAGTTCAAGTCTTAACAAGTCAATTAGAAGTAAGACACTACTTCAAATCTGAATGCCAAGATAAATTTGGCATCTAAGTCCATATTATATTTATCCAAGGTCTGAGCACCTATAATTCTCTGTTCCTTTTTGACTAGAATCCATGCCTCTGACAGTTAAGTTGCTTTTACTTAGAAAGTCAACTAGGGACTTAGAAAAATATGCTCTTAGCATGTCTAGTTCAAAATGTTTAGAATGTTGAATTAAAGATTTGAAATTGTTATCAGCAAGCTTATTTGTCCTCTGGGAGATCCTCCTGAGGAGGAGCCATAAGCTAGTTCAGGCAGTTTGTCTACTGCTACTTACTACCTCCCTTTAGTCCTGTCTTGAAGCACTTGTCTGATTTATAGTGAATTTCTCTGATTTTCAGATAGTCCCTCAGGGACCCTGTTGCCAGCTGCATGGACAAAAATAGCTTCTTAATGAGCTCCTCCAACTTCAGCAGCCAGGGTCATGGCTGCGGAGAGAAGAAAATCACCGTGCCATAACCAATCCACGACGTCCTGTTCCTTCCTTGTGGGGAATCAGATTTGACATATGGAATAATTTCACAATAGGGGCATTCAAGATTTTATGTTGGAGATTTTTCTTTCAGAAGGAAATGCCCATTTTACTGAGAAACAAAACATTTTATTACCATCATCAGCTCTGAATGAGCACCTTCCTTCCCTAACAGAAAATCCAAATAAATAAATATACCATTAAAGAGTTATTTTTTATAAGAACACATACATGTTCCAAAACATACACACAGCAAATCTAATTTTAGTTACTGCCTTTGCTACTGACTTGTGTAACACTGAATAGTGATTTGATCTCTTTTGCATCTGTAAAATTAAAAGGGGAATATTCTTTAATCCCCTTTAAGGTCCTGGAACAAATAACTACTAAGTTTGAAGCTACTAATAATAAGCTTCCTGATTTACACACATGCAATGATGCTCCACAATGAGAGTGCATAAAGGTACAAATCACCATACAAAATTCATCAGCCAAAATCTTAAGTGGGACAACAATGGCTCCCTCACCACATACAAGCTCCCAAAAAGTATTTGTGCATTATGACTCAGGGATGTTTCCTTTACATATAAATGATATGTCACATACAATAGGTACCAGAGGAAAAAAGATACGTATACATCCAGCATCTGTTGTTAGATTAGCACACTTTAGGCATAAGAAAATAATTTTGCATTCTTTATTTTCCTTTTCTTTGATTTCATTGGTAGGCTGTCTTACATCATTTTAAAAACATTCATTACATTCTCAGAATATACTTGTTGCACTGACAGGCAAGCTATGAAAAATATCACTCAAAATACAGCATTGCGCTTCACACAATACTATTTTTGGCAGTGGGTGTTTTTATACATGATAATTGTGTCTACATTCTGGAAAACAGACTTCTCACTCTGTGGCTCCTAACCATGAACAAGATGTTTCCCTTGTGCCATAAGCAAATGTCACTTCTGCTCTGATGAGCAGTTACACACAGAGTGTGTAATTCCATTAATTTCAATGGAATTACTTGCACACTTAAATTGGGGTGTGTGTTAGGAGGTGTGGGGATGGAGATTGAGCCCGCACAGAATCAGTCCAACTCTGGCTTCATTCAGACCCCTGTAACTTAAAATTCCCCAGCAACCCTGATACAACAACAGCATGCCAAAAGAAAAGAACTGGGACCAGAGAAGCCAAACTTCTGATCAATGAAATGATTGAAAATGATTCCCTAATTCATAGTTCCAGTGCATCCTGCTGATTTAAGAAGCAGCCTTCTAACAACAGCTGGAAATCAGAGAACCAGATCCTGGTTTCTAAATGTTTACCAACAGAAGACATGCTCATTTTCAGTAATATCAACAAACAGCAGAAATAACCTTTCAAAATAATCTGTTTCAAGGGGATATATGTAAGCAATATATTCTTTACGAACCAACAGCAACTATTAATAATAGTTTCATATTTTTCTAGCATTTATTTTGCATAGGCTTAAAATGAAAAGATCTTACCACTATAGAACCTATGTCTGAACATAACACGGGTAGTGCATTGATTTTTGCAAATTCCACAATAAACATGCTTTTTACAAATTTCCCTGGAAACTCACTGACCTGATATGAATCCTCCGCAGAGGTACCATTTCCCTGTGCTCACAAGACCTGTGCGTCATAGGGTTCCTTAGGCTCTCCCCACTTACAAGGACTGTCAGCTCCTTGTTTTGCACCACTTACCCTGCCGGTATGGAAAGAACCCAGGAAGCAGATTTGTGCCACCAGCACCTTTGTAGCGAGCCATAAGCACTGCTGCTGCTGCTGCTGCTGCTGCTGCTGCTGCTGCTGCTGCTACGCCTGTCTCGTGTAGTCTGCAGCCTTTCTTTAGAATACAGCCAGAAGCAATTTTTCAAGAACAATCTGCTTTATTTTTTTTTCCCCTTCAGGGGAAATGGTGGCCTCTTACACAAATCCCTCCACCTGCTCTTATCGGAGAGCTCACACAAAGCCAAACCTTAAACACATCTTTATATATTCTTCCAGAGATGCAACAGCCAGGCAAAGCCAGCTGTATTGCAAGGAGCAGTTCTGCTGGTCTCACTGCCATCATCCTTCTCCACTGTTTTCCTGTGGAAAGATTTTATTATCCAAGCACCAGCCAATCCGCTAGCGGAAACCTCTGATGTCAAGAGCCTGAATAATTCATCCAGGGCCCGAGACAACCCAACTACACTGCCGATATCCTAAAGCAGCAAGATGCGTGGCTGCAAAAAGCAATGCAGTCTTCTCACTAGTGCTTTTGTAGCAATACACTGCTCAGTAAGCATAAAAATGGCTGAATGGCATAGCCCTTCTCCAGGCTGTCATGCATATAAAGGAAAGAATCTTTTAAAAGCAACCACTTGGGTTTCATACTCTATTTAGACATGGATGTCCTTCAGCTTTGCAACTGAAACAGTGAAGTGGAAGAATTAGCAAGCAATGAATCTGAACAGAAATGTAGGCCACTTAGCTTTTAATAATATATTTGAACCGTTGTACAAGAAGGATGAAACAGAATTTTTGGAGTGCACCTAGATCAGCTTGAAACATACTCAAAGTTCTGATAGTATGCAGCACTCTCTATTTCATTAAATCAGAGCACCAGAGCATTTGAACAGATTTTGTTTTGCTCTGGTAAAATGAAGGCGGTTATGAAACTGTGGAGATTCATATGTTGTTCACCCACAGGGGCCAACAGAGCAGTACACAATATTGAAATTAGAGTAAAAGGCTGATTTTTAATATGCCACTACAGTAAATGCATTGTCATAGAGGTTGAATTCAAATTTCTGGTTTTGTAAAACACAATAACTATGAAAAGATAATTCTGGATATGAAAGAAATGTTGCAAAGAAGTTTGGTTTCATTTAATCAAATGTCTTCCTTTAATTGGCTGGAAATATCCTCATATTTTTACAAACCTTTTTTCTGCCAAAGCACCATCAACAGACTGCACTTTTATGTTGACTAGGAAAAAGGAAAAATGTAATCAGATATATTTACTTAAAAATATTTAGAACAAATAATTTTGAAAGATGAAAAAACCCAACCATGTATAACTCAGACAGTTATGGATATGCTGATGAAATATGCATCGCGCATGCATATGATAATGACTGGTATCATATGTATCACATGTATACATCAAGAGACAGAGAGAAGTGACATACTTTCTAGCAGAGCATCTCCAAAGACAGGCTTTCTCAGCAGCACAGTCCCTGCCTGCCCCCTGTGGCAGTAGCTCCATGTGCAGCAGATCCCACAGGGAGCACCTTCTGCCTCAGGTGCTTGGGGGTCAGATGGTGGGAAGGGGGCTGCAGCGCAGGGCTGCAAATATGGGGTTCTTCTGCAGGGTGACACAAGGAGGAGTCTCACGCATGGAGTGAGACACAACAGAGATGATTTCACACGTGTCTAATAAAGGTATCTGGATTGATTCTCAGTGACCTAATATTGTAGAGATTATTTTTGTTTCTTACTTTAGTGAAATTCAATTCAAGCTGCTTACAAATCACTTCCAGCATCCTTTTTTCTTTTCTTTGGTTTTGATAGATCAACCCTAAAAACACCAAGGATCTTCCTTGGGGTTTTTTTTGTGTTTTGTTTTGGGTTTTGGGGTGGGTTTTTTTTTTGTCTGTTTGTTTGTTATTGTTGTTTTTCAGGTCTTTGGTGCCTTTAGGAGTACTGCTAAAACAACTTGGAAGCGCAGAAGAGTGTGACAAACCACCTGCAATGCTCCAAGATGTCACTTGAGAACACAACACTGCACGGCAAGCGGCGCACAGCACCCTGCTGGGAAAGTGTCTTTGGTCAGCAATATGGCATAAATTCTCTAAAGCTTTCAATAAAATATGTTATATAGCAATTTCCATCTTCATTAAGGACATTCTTAACTTAAAGCAGCTGTAGAAAAGCTTGCAGAGCCAAAGCAATAGTAGGAGACTTTACTTGTGAAAAGGAGCAATGTTTTGGGCTGCATAGTTTAATCAACACCTCTGAAACAGATGGATTACCCCATTCAGAAATAGTATACAGAGGCACTGCAGGCTTATTTCTCTTCCTTTAAGTCTCGAGTTAATGTTTTTTATGGGACAATACCAGGATAGGTGTTTTTTTTTAAAAAATTACAACAAACAAACAAACAAACAAACAAACCCCTTTGGTGGTAGCTCTAAAGCTAATGTATTGTTTGTAAATCACTAAGATTCATAGTAACAGTATACACTTTAGGAAGAAAAAAAAGGACGTGGGAGCTATGGGCAGTGAGAGCAAAATAAGAAAGAGGGAAAAATTGATTTTAGCAGCCACTGCAATGCAGTTGACAAGAAGGCTTAGCAGACCTGGTGGAAAAAATGGGAATATATTTTTAAATACCTCATGCACTTAGGAATTTTTAATTTTTTATATTTTGAGGAGAAAGACAGGATTTGTTAAAGTGTGGCTTTGGGCTATATGCCTCTATTCCATGTGTTTTATCAGAGACAGTCTCACTAACAGACTGTTACCAAAATTTCCAAGCTTTGAGATCTAGGTGCACACACCAGCCATAACCTGCTCCCCCACCGAGCACCACTCTGCTTCCTATCAGTTTCTGCAGGAAGGAAATCCATGCATAAGGGTTAGAAGGTGACCAGTCAGTCATCCTTGGCCAAACTCCTACTAGGGAAAATGAAGAGGATCAGCTCTCTGGATTTCACACAGGCACAGACCATTGCTCAATCTAGAGGTTACCTTAGTACGCTGGTTTGGGGCCCAAAGGCTTTATGTCATTTGGAAAAGTGCAAATAGAGAACAAAAAAACCCCGTGTACTGGTGGAATAGTTAGAGGAAAATGAAGTGTGGACAAGCAGCCTCACAGCTGCAGAAATACCACTGGACAGCACGTGGCACGCTGCTGAGAACTGTCTCTCTGAAATGTATTCACAAAATATATATTTTAATTTTATACCTTTCTTATTTATTCCCTTCATTTCTAAGACAGAGAAGGTGTCTATCCATCCTCTAGTTAGAAAGGTATAGAGAATGATTCAATTTATCACCAAAGAATCTTGTGTTTCAAAAAAAAATCTGAGTATAATCAAAAGCAACTGAACAAATCAATGTCTCTTCTTTTGTTCTTAGTCAATATATTCTTATACAAGCACATTCACTAATCAGTCTCTCTGGAAGCACTTGCTGTAGACTGTGCAAGAGATTTAAGAGGTTTAAATTTTTGAAACCTGGAAACGCAAAAGTTTAGCCAGCGACAGAGAGGGTGTGCTTTAATTTGGGCTATTGGCTCCATCTGACAGCAGCACTTAGGCTGTCACAGAATATGTTTATACTGTGGGAACTGGGAGACTTCCAGTGCTTAAATGTAAGGTCATGCCTTGTTGTGCCCATATTCCCATGTGCACACGTCAAATGTTCCTGCTCCATCCAGACACACATCACCCCCCCCACTTTCCTGAGCTCTGGTTTTCACGGGAAGGAACAGAGCACGAACAGAGCACACTGTACTGACACAATCTTGATCCTCAGAAGCGTGACACAGTCCAGACATGACTCTGCTGCTCGTACCTGCTCTTCACATTGATCAGAAGGGCTTCCCTCAGCATTTGGAGAAACTATAGATAACAGCATGATTTCTGCAGTGGATTGGAAGATATGGCCAAAATGTAATTTTCATCCCTTTGTACATCTTTCCTGTGCACAGTCCCTGTAGCACACTTGCTCCTATTTTGTGTTTTGAGTGACTAAAAAAAAGAACTGTGATTAAATTGTTCTGCTCCGTATTTTGCTGGGATGGGGCTGCATTTTGGTCTTCTCCACATGTAGAAGCAGAATGTATTACGAACTAATCAATGAATGTATTTGGTTTTTACATTTACTGTGTTTCTGCCTGTGTTGCTGCACTATTGTTATTATCATCATCACCACTACATGTTGTCTTAATCTCCATGTGGATTTAAATATATTATTCGCTTCATAGTATCAGCTGAATACAGTCAGAAGTGAAAAGAATGCCTATTAGAAAACCATTACGAGCTCATTTAATTGAATTTTAAAAGCAGCATTCTGAAGAAGATATTGACTAAAATCAGTCATATTTGGGATGATTATCATAGAATCAAAGGATGGTTAGAGTTGGAAGGGACCTGAGAGATCACTGAGTTCCAACCCCCCTGCCATGGGCAGGGACGTCTCCCACTAGACCAAATTGCTCAAAGCCCCATCCATAGTGGTCTTAAACAGTTCCAGGGATGGCGCATCAATGACTTCCCTGGGCAACCTGTTCCAATGCTTCATCACCCTCACAGTAAATAATTTCTTCCTAATATCTAATCTAAATCTCCCCTCTTCCAAATTAAAACTATTACCCCTTGATCTGTCACTACACTTCGTGACAAAGAGTCCCTCTCCAGCTCTCCTATAGGCTCCCTCCAGATATTGGTAGGCCTCCCTGGAGACCTAATAGCAGTGATGGTTGGCCTAGATGATCTTAAAGGTCCCTTCCAACCTTGACAATTCTATGTGCAGTAGATTCAGTGCCTTCTGAAAGATTCAGGATTCTCTGTTCTACAGGTGTTTGGCATGGGTGACAGTGAACTTAGTGTTCACATGCACATACCTTTTCCTGGACCAATGCACAGAGTGAAAACAGCCCAATAAAACTGATCAGAGTCAACATGGTTCTTTTAATTATATATTTTTGTAATTGTATAGTTAAAGACATGTTTTGGATAGTGACAAATCAGCTAGAAATATAGAAAATCCAGTCCATCCATTCTAGCAAATAGGCACACCAGTTTAAGAACAAATTTTTCATAAAGGCTCCAATTCCATCTTTTACTCACTGTGTGGCACTTACATGAGCTCATAAAAAAATGGAAAGGTTTTTTTTTCCTGAAGATGACCATGTCCGGAAGGCAAATTACTGTAACAGTTGTCATTGATTTTCAGTAGATTTGCTAATATTATATGACATTAATAGACTGCTCACAACATTAAGCACTACAACCTGGAGTGACTTTGTGCAAAACTGTTTGTATTAGAATTCAAATGTTTAATGTTCCCATTTAATAAGGCACATAAAATTAAATGCACTGCAAGGAACAAATTTCTACTACCAGTGGTAAATTACTATTTTTCTATTCCTGCAGTGAGTTCAACAGCCTAAAAGCAGCGGAGAAAGTTTGACTTGGCAGCGGAAGAGATCAGAATCTACCAAAATAAATCAAAACTAATGGAGACATACTAGGTACACATTGTCCAAGAGATTAAATCAGCAAGTGGGGATGCAGCATCTGCAACTTTTACATAAATCTGTGCAGAAAAAAACCCTACATACAATAATTCTTGTCTTACAGAAAAGACGTTCTACAATCATATATCAGTTAGGTTTATGCCTAAACTCAGTGAAATTAGTGGTTTTACTAAAGGTTTACAAAAATGTAGAATCCTCTATTTATTCCATGGAAAGTCTGGATAGTTATACTCATGAGATCCTTTTTAGTATAGTTACACGTATCATAGACACGAAGCTCTGTGAAGTCTACCTAAGGGAAAGAATGCAATTACTATTTTTTAATGCTTGGAGGCATGATAATTTTAACTACATTTAGAATTAAATTATGAATTCTTTATTCACATATTCAGTTATTTTCAACTCAATAGGTTCAGAATTAAAAGCAAATGAAAGGGCCAAGCACTTAAAGGGTAGCTACCAAGAGGACAGAGACTGTCTTCACAAGAAGCCACATGGAGAAGAGAAGGGGCAATGGGTAAATGTTGCACTAGGAGAGGATTCACCTTGATATAAGATAATTGTTTTATAGCAAGAACAATTATTCACTGGAAAAACTTCCTCAGGGACATGGTGCAGTCCCTGTCACTGGAGGTCTTCATAATGTGACTGAGATGCTAGATAATCCCATCTAGGCACCCTTTCCCACAAAAGGTTAGACCAGATAATTTTTCAAGGACCCTTCTAGTCTGCCCTGTTCTTTGGTTCTATGACTTTATGGAAAAAAGTAATAGTAAGAAATGAAAAGTAGTAAGAAATGTGCTATGTTACTTAACAGTCATAACAATTTCCCACTGTATTTGTAAAACTATACCCATGCTCAAAATATCTTTCAACTCATATTCAAATCAGGACCTTACAAATTAGTTACTATTCCAAGTGTGAATTGTAATAAAACAAAAATATATATGAGCACATACTAGAACTCAATTCTGGGGGAAATGCTAACTCCTGTGTTTCATTGATCCTTTTGTATTAAAAAAAAAAAAAAAAAAAAAATTAAAAAATCCACCATATCCTGTTGAAACAAATTAATACTTAAAACGTTCCAAAAACAGGATGATGGCTGGGATCTGTGCAGGTGCTGAAGAGATGTTATGAGTGAAGAACTGTGTGCAAGCTACATGTGCATACGTCTTTCCAGCAGAGCTACAAACATAAGATGGCCTTAAATCATGTGGTTATTCTGCTCAGAGGGAGCCACAACCATCTGCTGTTTCTGAATGCCAGCCTTTACAAAAGACTTGAATATACTTTGTCATACTCATAAAGGTTTCATACCTTCACTTGATCTCCTTTGTTTTCCTAACAAAACAATCCCCCACTTAAAAAAATCATGCCACTGGTATTTTAAATGTGATACTTCTCTGCCAAGTAATACATGACAAATTCTGCCACTTTTACACTGAGCAATATCTAAATCAGACAGCTCTCCCACTATCTAGCTCTGAAACTACTCACAAAGCAAGTAACCGTGCAGGTAGAGAAGTGAAAAACAGGCTGTCTTAAATGCTTATGTAAGTAGGAGAAAAAGGTTGGAGTTCCTTAAAGCCTAGTCTAAGTTTTTAATATTTTCAGCCATGATTTTGGCAGGATAATCACAAGAGTACTTATAAAGCTTATAAAGACTAAAGAATCAGAATATCTTAAAAACTAAGAAATTGAGCAGACTGAAGACTGGAAACGGATTACTATTACTAAGCAGCTCAAAATGCAAGGCTACATATTTGGGGAGTAACACGAATTTCTGCTGTGACGTGGAAACTCAGTATATACAAACCAAACTAGAGGAAGACAAACCTTTGTTTTCTGCTACAGGAAAGATGTAAGCCACTAGTGACAAAAGGCAAATGGAATCTCATGATACTATCATCAGGTAAGATACAATCAGCTGAGCTGGAGAATAAAAATTATTATTGTTCCAGAAAAGCGCACACACACTCAGAGTACTTTACAGAGTTCTGACAAAACAGGTTCAAAAAATGTGAACACCCAGAACAGAAAACTATTCTGAGAAAACTAAAACTGTGTAAATTGCTTACTATCAGAAAGACTATAACTGATCTCTGCAAATACAGAGAGAGAAAGGAACGAATACCAGAAAAAGAAAAACTGATTTAAAAACCATGCAAAAGCACCAGAGCAAAAGGCTGTGATGGGATATCACTCAGAGGAAAAATCACATTTATGTACTTTAGTGTGGAATATAAACTGTGAAATCTTATGTATGATATCAATACAATATAATATCAATCCTATATGTATAGGATTTGATATGAATAAAGAAAGAAAAATAAACCGTAACAAAAACTGTGAAGTGCCCAGTCCCTAACTGTACATTTTCCTCTCAAGTGTGGAAACTTGGGGTACAGATTTCACTAGATCTTAGACAAAAGCAAGATTCAAATTAACCTCAGAGAATCACAGAATGGTTGAGTTTGGAGCTCTGGAGGTCATCTTATCCAATCCTTCTGCGCAATTAAGTCTACCTACAGCAACCTCGAATTGCACTAAAGGAGGTTTAGATTGAGTATTGGGAAAAATTTATTCACTGAAAGGGTTATAAAGCATTGGAACAGGCTGACCATGGAAATCATTGAGTCACCATCCCTGAAGGTATTTAAAAGATGAGTAGATGCAGTGCTAAGGGACATGGTTTAGGGGTGGACTTGGCAGTGTTAGGTTTACGGTTAGTCACGATGATCTTAAAGGTCTTTTGCTTTTAAATGTTTCTATGATTTTGAACCTTGGCCACTGTCACGCTCACTGACAATGACTCTCACATTCAACATCCAAATACCCTAGTGAAAACATTCAAGGAGCCCCCAAGGTGATAGGACAAATAGCCTGCTCTGTGTTTTTAATTTGGCCAGCCAAATTTAAAAGAGGCTACTGAAACTTCAAGACAAATTGATGATATGCAAAGTGCAATTCTATTAGGATTAGTTTCAGGATTAGGGTCCTATATACAATTCTGCTATGGTAAGTAAAAGCTGTCAAGGCCTGGAAGGTTGTATAATTGCTCCACCATGGAAAGGTAAAAGGAGCTAATAAAGAAGCTATCGGATAAAGAGCTACAAACAATGAAGAAATAAAAACTAGCTTATGAGTTACTGCAAGCAATTCTTTAACAAGGCAATGGAAATTAAATTAATTTTTGTCTATCCATCTACAAGCTATTTATGATGCAAAGAGTCTTAATTTTAAAATGGTGCTTCTTCACTTTTTTCTCAATGCATGAATGAATACAGAGCAACTTCAGAGTTATACCTTTGGCAGGAAGCAGAGCTCTGGCTATCCCTTCAAAAATCTATCCTAATTTTTCCAAATTACAAGCCTTTTCAAATTCTCACATATCCTTGAATTTTAGCACTTAGACTCTGCAACAACTCACCTTTATAACCTTGATGAAGTACTAAGCAGGTCACACATATACTATTCCCACAAAGAGTGGCTGAACATGCTTCAGCTTGGGGAATACATGGAAAAAATCAATCTTTTCTGCCCATAATTGCTTCAACTCCAAATAATCCCAGAAACTGTTCTGCAGGCTCAACACCTGTCCCCACTTTCCCTCCCATCCACATAATGGCAGCTAGATTTAGCTCTCTGTTTCAGACACAGAAGGGACCTGTGTCTGGCTTAAAGGGAGGAATGTGAGGAGGAATGAAAAAAGGTGTGAATTATCTAGAGAGCATGTACCCAGAAGGTGAGAAAAACCTCTGACTGGTGGCTGTAAAACTGAAAGAAACAGGCAGAATCTGCTCTCACTATGGAACATCTGTCCTGGAACTGACGATATTATCATCATTGCTTAGACAACTCACAGAAGTTATATATGCCAGATGTCATTATGCCTATGCAAACTTCATTTTCTCCCCTTCTATGATAAGATCAGTCTTTAATTATACAACAACATAGCTTTTATCCAAATGTTTCCTACCATTTTTGGTGCATAAATGGAAAATGTTCAATCAATAAATTGAGGTTTTTTGTATTGTTTACAATTTTGTACTCCTCATCAGACCTAATGATTAAACATGTGGCTTTTCAATTCTTTTATTATTTCTGTAATATTTCTTGTCTGTGACAAAATCCTCTGAAAAATAGCATGAGGGTTTTTTTTAAATTCAGTTTGTTTAACACCCCCCCAAAAAAATCCTTGAAGCCCGTACTAATGTTCAATAAAACAATTTAATCAGCTGAAAACAAATTTTAGGAATGGTGGACCTGATCATACATCAACATCAGAGTCTGTTCTCCAAAAACAGTTCCCCTCCAAGTTCCTAAGGCGTAAGCCGATAATCAACAACTACGTACCTTCATTCAAAAGTTTAATTCATTCATATACTATGCCAGTTTATTGACAGGCTGAGAGAGTTGGGGTTGTTCAGTCTGGAAAAGAGAAGGCTCTGGGAAGACCTTATAGCAGCCTTCCAGTAGCTGAAGGGGGACTTACAGGACAGATGGAAGGGACTCTATCAGTGAGTGCTAGGATGAGGGGTAACAGTTTTAAATTGAAAGAGGGGAGACTTAGATTAGATACTAGAAATAAATTCTTTCCTGTGAGGGTGATGAGACACTGGAACAGGTTGCCAAAAGAAGTGGCTTCCCCATCCCTGGAGGTGTTCAAAGCCAGGCTGGATGGGGCTTTGAGAAACCAGGTCTAGTGGGAGGTGTTGGAACTCAATGATTTTTAAGGTCCCTTCCAACCCTAACCCTTCTATGATTCCATGATTTAATGGAACTACACTGATCTAAACACAATGACCCTGGCACAAAACTGGACATTGTTCAAATTAAAATGTACCTGTCCAGGCATTGATTAGTATTTTTAAAGGTGATTTGACATGCTCCTGTAACACATCACAGTAAGCAATTAGAATTAAAAAAATTGGATAGAACTGGTGTTGTCACTACTGTGTTTGCCTTAAACAGTCCTTTCTTTAGCAGCAAATCACAGGCATCACCATGCAGAATATTTGTAGCAACTACATCTTTTAAAAGGACAAGAAGCAAAACTGAGCCATCGTGTTAGAATGATAATGTCCCTGGTCTTGTCGTAGGGCAGCAGCAGGGGTGCCTGTGCCCCGCGAGAGAGAAAGCAGCCTCCCTCCTACCTCTGCCCTCACCAGCTCAGCAGAAATCAAGCTTAATGGGTTCAGCAGGAGAGCAGCAAAGCGTAGGTAATGTTGCCAGGAAGGGAAAAGCAGCAGTGGCTTGCAAGGAAATAATCCTCCTCATCCCTAATAGCCAGAGGGAGGTGAGGCTCAACTTCAAGCATTTATGATATGTAGGGACGGCCCCTTAGACAAAGTGAGATGCTAATTTTGCATTGTGATAATTATTTTTTAAAAAGCCTACTAGGCTACTATCTCTTTTATATCTGTTCCTTTTTTTTTTTTTTTGTAACAATGGAAGGTTTTCTTAATCATTTACTTAAATATAACCATGACCTTAGTCATTATTCATGCTCTAATCCTGCACCATACAAACTGATGAGAATTCTGACAATGAATGACACAAGGATTTCTCATTGAGATTAAACCTCAGATTGGCAACCATTTCTCGTATGAAATACAAAGGTACACTTCTTTCATATTTTTGTTTTATGGCATATGCATTAGTAAAGAATTAAAAAAATATTTCCCTGTCACACAAGAAATTTTGTTGTTACTGGGCCTTGCTGAATAAACTCCTGCTCTTACCCCTTCTCATCATCACTTTTTCCTAGAAATAATATTTTATCAAGAAGACTAAAAATTGGAAGATATCCTGGGACATCGAGTCCACAACTGCTCACAGGAAGTTTCTCTCTGCTCTCCTGTGGGAACCCTATTCTAATTAAACTGACGACATTTTGATGTTGACAGATGTGTTCTTCTGTATAAAAATAAACAGAAAAAGATCCCTCATAGGGCATTTCACATATACTGGATATCCAAAAATGTATTAAAATATTATGAAAAAGAGGAGATGATAAGTACCTTCAAAGTAGGTTGTTCAGTAAAACAGAACAAAAACCTAACAACCATCACAATGAAAACAATCATCCCACAAAATACATGCAGATAATGACATCTCAAATTTCCCCAGGAATCATGCTGAGGCTAAGCACCGTTCACATTTAATATATTTCTTGTCAAATTGAGGATTTATGACTTGTATATTTAATCAGAAAAATTCTTCAAGGTTTCATCACAGCTTTTATATAAGTGAATGATTGAAGACTATCTACAAGAGCATCTGAAACACAGTGCAGGAAAACCCAACTCCACTGAAGCAACAGAGTGTCTTGCTAATGATAGTAAAAGTGCTAGAAATTAATCCAGAGTTGTTTTTCTAAAATCTAAAACTAAGGCACTATCACACTGATAACAACACACAATCTGAATACCCCAAATGGAAGGAAGTAACAAGAACATCAGTCTTAAGGAGGACCAGCAAAGTGCATTCATTTTGATTTGCCACAAGGTGCCAGAAAAAAATATCTTTGTCTTGGTTCAATTCATAATCAAGTGGAAAAATATGATAAGAATACATTTTCAAGAACAAAAAAGCCTCCCCTTTCCTTCAGCTGATTCATACCTTACACCAGATAATGAGCTTCAGAAGAACTTCTCTGCAAGCTAAATATACATGTGCATGTTGCAAGGCACTTACAGAACTATCTGCAACTAAGTGGGGTGAACAATAAGGCCTACAATGCCATACCCATAACAAATGGAAATGTTTCCTATTTTGTTGAACAGATACGCTGAAAATTATACTGCAATGGCTGTATTTAATCCAGCCTTCTATCTGCCCTGATGCAACTGCTCTGCAGAATGGGAAAGCAGAGTAGCATGAAACTTACTGCACATTTCTTTATGGTAAGAAAACTCCTAACAGACATTCCAGACCCTAAATCCATTTTATTTTGCTGGAATAGAATGAAAGTAGGTTCTCTTAAACCCAGGATCTGACCCAAAGATGAAGCCGAATCAATGCTGGCATAGTTTGTGTTTGCTAATTTGTCAAACACCTTTATAATGCTCTGGCTGTGCAAGTATACGCTGATTGCTATTAATGGCAATGACTACACAGCTAATTACAGGTTCAGAAGACATTAGCAATCACTATAATAACACCCATACGTGTTCCAATGGGCACAACACACTGTTTTTATCCATAATCACAGAGACAGTAACCTCGTGAACTGAGAGAGAGCATGGAAGGTAGAACACGCTGCAGGATTTCCATGTGTCTGTGGGGCCAAAGGAGTGGAGTGTGTGAATGTTCATTGGGGAGGTAAAATCTACTCACAAATTTCCTGTGAGGCCTCTAAGTGTGAGATGAATTACCGACACAAACTCTTTCACTTCTACCTAAATTGCAGCATTTGACAGGAAAAATGTTACAGAAACTCATTGGATATGTTTAATCTAGTGAACCTGGTGATCCTCAAACACACCAGACATAAGCACATATCGCAACTCATAAGGGTATAAGAACTTGGCTGCATTAACTTCCTACTATCCAAAGGCTGGCTTCATTAGGAAAGGGCAAGGATCAGAGAAGTCACAGGACACCACGCAGTTGACTTCTCGTCTGGGTAATCAAGACCCCAGGATTTTAAGACATGTATGTTCATCTTACTTGCAAACATTATTGATGACTCCAAGTTTTGTGTCCTCTTTACAAGCTTTACTTTGTGCTCAGT
Organism: Scolopax mira; assembly: GCA_004320125.1. Lineage (NCBI taxonomy): Eukaryota > Metazoa > Chordata > Aves > Charadriiformes > Scolopacidae > Scolopax > Scolopax mira. The sequence goes on from BJBW01002989.1 coordinate 55,510, forward strand.
AGAGTCAATGGGAAGTCTTTATTACTGTGTAATATCATACTTCATAGCACTCACTTAACATTAAAAATATTGTTATTGAATCACAAAAAATGCAATGCTTTGGGAGAAGCCTATATCTTCTAAGAAATAGACAGAAATGTTCAATAAGGTCAAAATAAAAATGCAGGTAGATCCACTAATATTAGCTTATATATATACCTTATAACAAAATTCATCGCTTACATCATATAATTTTAAATGAGAGAATTAAACAGTAGCCTACAGTTAGCAGCTAACATCCTCTCTAAAATTTGTACATATTATGGAAACGTAGGGTAAAAACACCTGAGAAAAACTTTATTAAACAAATTTTGAAGAAAACAATATCTTGTTTCATTATTGTCAGGTTTTTTCCCCTGTATCCTGGATATGTTTCTTTCTTTTGTTTTCTTTTTAGTTACTGTAGAATGAAAAAAAATAAATGCAAAGCTAACCTATATATTATGCTTGTTTTGTACAATTGTTTTTTCATTCATTATATTTAGCATGCAACTCTTCCTCTTCTGTGTCACTGTTTCATGACATACCTGAGGTGACCTTGTAGAAAGCTTAAAAGTTCTTGGCCTGATTGTGATTTCCCACTAAGCCATTCTACTGATGTTAGGACTGCACAAGAGTAAATTAAAGCACGATGGAAAACCACAGTGAGCCAAGCTTATGTAGATTGGAGTCTACACTCAGTTGTAAAGTCAGACTAAATGAAAGGACAAACAGGGCACACAGATTTATGCCTAACATTTTTAATTGATTTTTTTCCTTTTGGATACTTCTTGGGATGCTTCTATTGTATTCCCAAAATAGCAAAACAAAATTATCATAAGAACCCACACAGACACGAAGCATCTGAATTTCATAATCAGTAAATAAAATCACTGTGACCCTTCAGGATTTAGAAGAACACTTGTCAGTTTTGTCTAAAGATAACAGCATACTGAAAGGCAAAACATGAAGACTGTGCTGAATATCACGATTGTGATGATGAATTCAGTGAAAGGCAACTGCAGTTCGCAAAAGATTACCACCCCCAAACATTTGCTTATTTTTAGTTTTAAAATAACTTTTAAAAACACACTAAGATCTGGGTTATTAGGCAAAGTATCTAACAGTTAAGATACATTAACTGAGTAAGTCTGCCTCCCAGGTCTGAAGTATGGGCCCTATAAGGAGTTATTGCAGCGACCGTGGCTTGTAAAGAGTCACGTCCCTCCTGTTCCCCCAGCAGTAGCCACCACCCTGACTCCACAGGAGAAGCAGCAGCTCCAGCCTGGGCTTTCAGGACTCTGGTACAAGCAAAGTCGACAGCACAGTGGTAACCTTCTTCCCATCCAGCAACGAGCTGCCTTTATTTTACGTATGCCAAGTGCAGTTCTGTTCAATGTATGGCTTTCTCAAGAGGTGTTGAAGAAGCCCCATGAACACTGCTGCTGCAGGAGGATGCAGTGGCAACGGGAAGGATAGTGCAAGAGATTAATTTCATTTCCTGTTTAGAAATATAACTACATGGCCACATGCTGTAACTGAGATGCAACTGTGGTGCTAGCTCTCAAGCACAAGTGAACCCGATTTACAACACCAATAGGTATTTCCTACCAGCTTGCAGCAACTGGTAAAACTCATGCTAAACTTGATCCTGCAACACAGGAACAACATTTGCCGCTTACTGTCCTTCTGACAAGAATGGGAGGAATAGTTGGTATTTCTCTGTTAACATTTATTCAAAAAGAAGAAAATGTAATTTGTTCAGCTCCTCTGCAGTTTGTTGTAAGAATGTGCACCTGGCCTATCCATCACCTTATTAAAGATCTGTTCTGCCCTGAGAAGTCAGCTTTGTGCGTGACCACTGAAGAGGAAGAAGAGGCCTCAGGCTATTTTGAACTAATAAATTAATATCTAAATACCTACATGATGCCAGAAAAAGAAAATATTTGCTTATAGTAATTCATATTATGTGGTATTATCAGCAGTTCATATAACGGGTTTTCCTAATTTCAGTGTAAAGTTTTGATTTCTTCTATTGTTTTTGTCACAGCAAACAATCCATTATCATAATATTACTGGGTGAATTTCTCCCCTTTCTACATTTTTGGGGCAACCCAGCCTTTTCCTACTTGTTTTATAACTACCAGCGTGGTTTCTAGCTGGTGAAACAGACCCTTTAGTCACGAAGGGAAGCCATGCTCCAGATGAAGCACACAGTTCAAGTAATTAATTTTGGGGGACCTCTTGTAAATCCTGCTAGAAGCAATGGATGTGTAGCTGCACCCTGAGCGGGGGGGGGCAAGCAGCACAGCATGGAGAGAGCAGCCCCCAGAGGATGGTGCGAGTGTCTGGGTTTGGCAGCAGAGCTGGCAAAGGCACTGGGGAGAGGCAGGAGCTGGTCCTGAGAGGGATTAAACGCCATCAGTCTCCTCAAGGGAGGTCTGGCTGTGAAATAACTGCAAGACCTGAATTCCTTCCTGCCAGTTCAGTGTTGTGCTTCACACCATGTGTATGCAAACTCCTCCTGGATCGATGTGGTTACGATTTTCTCATTAGGACAATGTTTGCATTCAAAGACTCTTAGTTTTGAATTATTCCTCTAGCATGGGAAAGCAATATTTCTCATCGGTGACACAGTAGGAAAATAAAACGCTGTCTGGTCAACAAACAAGCCCAAACACGTCTGTCACAGCACACAGAGCTCAAATACTTCACTCAGCTGCTTAATGGGACGCAACGTTCACAGCATTACAACAAACTGTTTAATGTGTTTTCAGCTCACTTTGCTTTTATATCCTTGGCATAGATGTTGGACTACTGATATTACTTCATACCAGGAAACTAGAGAAACAGAGACGGAAATGATTACGTGCTACAACCTAGTATCTTGATCTGTTCCTCAGAAACTGATAGCTGCATACCACAATATTTTCTAATTGTTTTGGCAAAGGAGTCATACTTCCTGAAAGACACTGAAGATTTAAAGTCCTTGATCCAAGTCCAAGAAGTATTTATTAACCTCAGTGGGTACAAGCTTGTGCCCTAATCTGGAAAGAACTTTATAGTAAAATGCTGTGAAACATTCAGTTTCCCACTGCTCCTTTACACTAGTCCCATCTTACTGGTAAACTTTTTACAGTGACAAAAAGAGAACTAAAGATCGATTCTGAAGGCAAACCTCTGCAGATGTCCTGCAGACCACCTTTCATTAGGGTTAAGAGAAACAAGTAGGCCTTCCAGGCTCTCAGCAGATGAAGGACAATTCTGTCACCTTCCCAGTGTAAAATAAAACTACTGCACCAGTACCTTTGTAGGTATCTGCTGTTAAAGTATTAACACAATTAGTACAAAAACAATTAATGTAATTATTCAAGAGGTTTCAGTAAAAGCATTACCTGAGTGATTCATTGCAGAAAACATCTTACTCCAAAGTCTATGCTCATCAGATCAGTCTTATTTACTCATCAAGAGGTTAGATGAATAATCTAACCCCATGCCAAAAGCATGGTAGAACAGCTTTAACCAAGAATCAAATCTAACAACAGCTTCCACAGAAAGCCTCACATTTGAGTTGCAAACTGAATAAGAGGTTTCTTAAATTCTCTCCCACAGAGTCCACACCAGAGTCAGTTACATTCTCAGGATTATCTGAGATATCAGGATATGATATAAGGAACAACTCCCCAAAATGGTGATTTTTTTTTTTTAAATGATAGTAAGTTCTTTATCTTCTGGAACCATCTGGAGGCATCTAATTTTTAAGCCTTCCTCTTCAGCCATGAAGAGCAGAAAATGATTTGTTGTTTTATTTTAGTATTTTACTAATAAATGAATGCAAGAAGCATTAAGTATTATGCTGGCCACTCTGTAATAAAAAGGCTGAAAAAAGTCTTTTAAGTGTGTCTTGATGGTAGAGAACTTCAGCTATTCCAGAGCCAAAAAACTACAACAGAAACATGAAGGCCCTAAACTGAATATCTCCCAGACCATGTCTAGTTCTTTCTCCAATTACAATTCTTTCACTATAATTTGACTTTTGGTGCTTTGAAACAGAAAAAAACCCGCATTAAAATAAGACCATTACAGCTCACAATCAAAAATACTGAACTCTTAACACCAAGCTGTGTGGTGTTGTCGATACACCAGAGGGATGGGATGTCATCCAGAGGGACCTGGACAGGCTGGAGAGGTGAGCCCA
>BJBW01002989.1:59804-70309 GCA_004320125.1 Scolopax mira
CTGGAGCACTGTGTGCAGGTCTGGAGCCCTCAAGAGAAGAAGGTCCAGAGAAGACCTGATGGAGCAGATCCAGAGGAGGGCCACGAGGATGATCGGGGGGTTGGAGCACCTCTGCTATGAGGACAGGCTGAGGGGTTGTTCAGCCTGGAGAAGAGGAAGCTCCAGGAAGACCTAATAGCAGCCTTCCAGTACCTGAGGGGGACTACAGGAAGGCTGGGGAGAGTCTGTTTACAAAGGCCTGCAGTGACAGGACGAGGGGCATTGGTTTTAAGCTTGGGGGGAGCAGATTCAGATTGGAGATTAGGAAAAAGTTCTTTACTGTGAGGGTGGTGGAGCACTGGAACAGGTTGCACCGGGAGGTGGTTGAGGCCCCTTCCCTGGAGACATTCAAGGTGAGGCTCGACAAGGCTCTGGGCAACCTGGTCTAGTTGGGGGTGTCCCTGCTGACTGTGGGGGGGTCAGACTAGATGACCTTTGGAGGTCCCTTCTGGCCTGGATGATTCTATGATTCTATAATAAAAACCCACAACAATTATTTCTGTCTATATTATTATAAATACTACCTTTGAAGTAAATTTTAACAAGATATTTTCCTAACCCTTGAAAACATTGAGAATTCTTCCTAGATGGAAGAGGCTTAGGCATGTGAAAAATTACTAGATATGCTTTTATGTACTTTCTAAAAATCTAACTCAAAACTTTTGGATATCTGTTTTCTCCCTGGGCAAAAAAATCATAGAGCTTCACAACTTGAAAATGTGTTTAAAAAAAATAATTCTGAACAGCTAAACTGGGAAATATGAGCAACCGAATGTGCAGAATGATCCATCTTGTGCTAAGGCCCAGCCAAGTTGGACGACATCTATAAATTTTGGGTGTGTGCTCTTAGAAAAACCTGCAAAAGAATAAACAAACAGATAGACAATTGCTGTGGCAATTAAAACTACTTAAGCTTTCATACAGAAATAGGGAATGCAAAATGGTGGGGTTTAGCACTTTCCAGTGTTAAAACAAGCAGAGTCCTAATGTGCTGTCACATCCCATCAAGGTCAAAACTGATCTGCCTTCATGATGAATCAACATAATAGAGCATGAAGACAATCTGAGAGGCAGAGGATATTAAAACTGCGGTGTTTTAATGCCAGTGTGGAGTGCATGATGGGACATTTTGCAGGTACCTTTGGTTTTTATTATTATTGAAGCACAGGAATGTCAGTGATGTCAAATGGGGCTGAAGGTGCTCTAAATTTCTGAAAAGGAGGCCATTTGTATTTAGGTACAGAAATATGGATATGGCTCTAGGGATTCAAGTTAAAAATATAGCCTTTAAAAGATAAACAGTGGGGTGTATTACAAGTTGAAAGTATTGCAGCCATGCTAAGTAACCTTGAAATTATCCCAATTTAAAAAAACTGATTGAGGGCTGCATCTATCTGTAAAAAACAAACTGTTTGATTACAATTTCTCTTCATCCCCCACAGCAAATAACATTTTGGACAAGAATAGTACAATATGACAGTGTCTCTGCCAGTGCTTCTGGGTAATATCCTTCAGCATATATGCACACTTTCATGCATGTATAGATGAATGTACAACATAGATATATATGTGCACATCTACATGTTAATTCAGGAAAGAGATAACTATTTTAGTGACCAATTCAGTGTTAATAATACTTCAGTCAGAAATCCAGTACTGTAAAAAAAAAAACAAAACAAAAAAAACCCCAAACAAACAAGAGAAAAAAAAAAACAACCCTAAATCTCCATTGGAAAATGCAGTTTCTGCACAAATAATAAATAGGGAAATAGATAAATGTGCAATGGTTCTTCTTCAGCCTTTGTCAGTCTCTGCCTCACCAGTCAGGTTCTACCAGCAAATAAGAACTGAAAGCTGGGATAAGCCTTATAAGCCGGGGCTGTGAGCCTGAATAGAGGGTTTCCCCAAATGTCAGCTGAATCATTCCACCAGCTGTTCCTAGATGTTCAATTTGCCACTTGGCTCAAGCACTACTCCTTTTCCTTATGGCTTGCTCCCACCAACCTAGATCTGATCCTTGTGACCACTTACCCCATCCGAAGTAGCTCCAGCTTAACGTGCATTTTCTTTAGGGCTCTGCTTTGTTGTACATACTCCCTTCTGATTCCCTGTGTGGCTTCAGAGTCTCAGAAATTGGCCGACATCTCCTCAGCAGCAGGGTATCACTTCATGTCCTTAATTCCTGACCACAATTCTGGGGTCCCACTTTTTAATCCTTCCCATTGGAAACAAGCATCTTAAACGTATCATTCAGCTGCCTACTCTGTCACTGCATTTTCATACAGTAGCGATTTCTCCACAAATCTTGTTAGAAGGCCTCCCTGAGACAGTGTTTTTCAATTAGGATAATCACTACTGTGATGCAATTATATTTGCATATGGCTTTCTTGGTAGGGTTCCTATCACTGAACCTACAAGTTATGAACATCTTTCATCTATAACAATGGAGACATACATAGATTAACTAAGATTTTCAGCTGAAACATCTTTTGTCTCGATACAAATATCTTCTTGACTAACACACATACTTCTTTGCGTTGGTTTCTGAATGCTGAGATAGAAAAACGTGCCTCCAACAATGCTGAAGTAGCATATGGGGAAAATATAAACTTAAATATTGCTTTGTATGAAAGAATCTTTCCCTTCAAAATCTGCTGACAATAATTAAAAATTTGTAAATGATAATTTAGAAATGAAAACTTGATTTGATAATTTTAATTAAAGATTTGGATAATTAATAACAGTTTGCTTTCTAGAGGAAAAAACCCAGTTTTCAAATTCCCCTGAACAAATCACATACTGTGTTGCAGTATTATAAATAAAATCTGGAAAAACGTAAATGACTCAGTAATGAGTCTAAAAAACCAGAATATTAGATAAGTGTAACCAAGGACCAGTGCTGTAAAAGTAGCAATGCATAGACCTGGGACAGTAAATTACTGACATTACCTTCTCCAGAGGTTTTGTATTGAACAGCTTATTGATATTTACAAATTCTTAAAATTTAAATATGCAGACACACTGCTATTTAGAGATAAATCACAGTAAAGAATAGTAGTCATTGTAGTAAGAGACTAATCTTTTAGTATAGTGTTTCTATTTAAAATAAACCACTTTTGGATACTATAATAGATCCCAAGATTAAATAACTATTAAATACTCAGCTGTGATTTACCAGATACCACCAGTCTGGGTGGTGGGACTCTCCTGTAGGATGCCCCATCACCAGCTCTTGCAACAACTGCCAAACCACCAACCTCTCCTGTCCTTCAGAAGCCTTTTAGAGACCTCAGAGGTGCCCTAGAAGAGCAGCTCCAAAATTTTCACATGGTCCAGGAATAGTAGTTGTGAAAAATTTGTAGGACAGTCTCAAAAGTTTTCCATAGGAGATGCTCCTACCAAAAGGAGATCCATACACGTGGATATTTGGCCAAGAGTGTCAGGGAAGGTGTTGTCAGATCCTACGCATTATTTTCTAACAATGTACACCTTATTTAAAAACAAAACAAAACAACAACAACAGCAAAAGTAATATTTATATTGTCACTTTTCTGGATAAACAGCATGCTGGATTTTGATCTTCTCAGCAGCTGGATGATGAACACATGTACTCTGCAGATAAAGACAACAGAAACATCCTGAAGACTAAGCCAGTGTTTCTATTTCTGGGCAGATCAATAGCAGACCATGGCAGGCTGATCTGGCAGGGCCACGCAGGCCAAGCAGTCACCTTTACCAATAACTGCTGATTGAGCAGAGCACTTCAAGCAGCCTGAGGAACTGTGGCAATGAAACTGCTGCAGTAAAATAAGCTACACTGAAGCACAAAAGAGGCACAGAGGTGAAAAAGGTAACTATCATTCAAAATTAGGGAGGAAGTGTACATTGTGCACTTCCAGCATTTCCAAAGCTTTCAAGGTGGAAAATTCTGCATTCTACCGTGTTCTAGTTGCACTAAAAAGAAAACAGCATATTAGTCCCTCATGGCCACAATTAAGCTTCTCAAAAGAGATACTTAACTTCAGTCAGTTGGCTATAATACAGAAGTTATTTTTTTTTCTTCATTCTGCAGTATCACACTTTCCTTTACACCATCTTAAAATATCTAAGACATTTTTTCTTCCCCTAGACACCCATACTTGGTCTATCTATTCACCTATCCTACCCCACCTACCTTTTTGCATTTTGTTTCTATGGTCCACTGTGGTCTGCAATGGATGTGGCATGCAGCTATTAAAAAATTCTCTTAAGCACCCTACTCAACAATGTGATTTCCCTAACTGATACCTTCTTTTGTATTCTTCTGACATTTCAAATAAAATAACTTTTCTAAAAAAACAAGGCTCTCCATAATCTTTTAAATTCTCATTTGTTCCTGCACTGCCATTTACTGCAATCTCATCTTCCATATAATTTATTTCTCTTGCTTTGCTTTCAGGCTGCTCTCCCTATCTGAAATGACTTGTCCATCACACAGTAACAAGCAGTCAAGACTCTCAGCTTTGAAATCCCTCTTTGGAAGTTGCCTTTCCCTAAAGCGCTCATATAGGAAGAATCTATACCATTCATTGGTTTAATAAATTGCTTTGATAACAAAACACTATCTTTTTCTGTATCTCCAAATTCATCTGGAGTATTTATATACAGTTTGCAAATTCAGGCTAGATTCTTTGAATATTTTTTCATCTGCAGTTCCTCTCTAAACAGTTGATAGCATAAAGATCCATAGAATTTGATGAAAATGTTTCCAGATCACCTCTAGTAAAAAAAACACACACAAAACCACAACTCTGTATATACAGATTTTGCAATTTCATTAATATTGGTTCTGACTGTCATGAGAAGGTAAATACTGCCCACAAAATTTTTATCACAGTCACTGGACCCAGTGGCTAACTGGCACTCGAGTAGATCGCCACTATAACTCCTGTGATTCCTGCATTTCAAAATTTGTCCAAACCTCCAAAGAACTTGTGGCAGCTCACCCATTCCTCAATTTTTCTGCCAGTTAACACTGATTTGAAGTACCTAACATTACCATCAGAGGTGGCAGCATTTTTTGTAATACTCTAATAATGTTTTCAACTCTTCTCAGGTTACATTAAAGCAGCTATCAAACCTAAGTTATATCAGGATAGTATACAAAAAAAAATTAAATTTTATAAACACTATAAAATCTTTTAAAATGCTATAAAAATTCAATAGCCCTCTAAAATTGTCTTAAGGCTTAATTTTTTGTTAATGCATATGGAAAATAGAGTTCTACAACAGGACAGGATTTGTTATTTTTAAAAATAAGGAGAAAGAGACATTTGCCTTAAGGACACAGAAGACAATAATTTATGATCTCTTGAAGAAAGACCACCCACCCACATGATGGTACTAACAATAGAATAGTTTTGTTTTTAAAAAAGCCAATATCCAGAATTGGTAGTGCTTAGGACAAAAGCAACTGATTTATTCTATGTCTCCAAGTTTCACCAATACTATATTTGCTCACAGCTTTCCTGGCTCTGTCCAGTGTTCATTGTCTTTTGGTTTCATAAGCCCTAAAAATAACCAGCATCTGAAGAAGAACCTCCTTCCAAGAAAACAAACAAAAAATCCAAAACATAAATTCAACACAAGCATTATTTCCTTCTGATGTTTTTGTCATGATTTCAAGTTCTTCATGAAAACAACGTATGGGTGGAGTACTGTGTGGACTGGAAAGGGCAACAATGACCTCAGTTACAACTCTTGTAAAAGCAGGAGAGGGGTCGGTGCCTTTTCCACAGTTAAGTGTTTATGAGCTGTGGGCTTTTTATGGGATCTCACTTCCTCGTTGTTGTTGTTGTGGTTTTTTAAAATGAAACGTCACTGCACATTTCTGTATGACAAAGATGCAGGAAGAATACAGAAATGTGTTTATCGTGTTTATTTATAGGTCATAATTTTTAAAAAATAGGTATAGAAAAGCATGGAAATCTGCAGATACTTAGCTTCTGCCTGCACCTCCTGTATTTGATCTACTTGTAAACAGGTCTTTACTGACTTTACAAAAGTAAGAAAAGATGGTTTTCTTTCCAAGCAGGGACTTTATAAAGTTAAATGCCTTAGAGACTTGGAAAAAATTAAATAACGTGGTAGCAAGGATCGTACAAGTGCAATAAAATGCTATGAATTTGCTATAAGTATGTTGCAGTTTCTGTTCAGCAGAGCTCTACTTCATAAAAAGGTGAAAAAGGATGTTTCAATTGGCTTTAGTACTTAATTTAAACATAGTATCACAGCACTTTCACACTTGCCATGTTCAGGCTTTGCCAATTAGGTAATGAACTATGTACTCCATTAGGTACTATTATTTTATGTTTGGGATGTATTAAACATATTTTGTTTAGATAATAAATCAATTAACTAGACTTGAAACATATATGTCTCTTTCTTTATTATGTATGTACATGTATGTAAACATACATAGAGTTACATACAAATTTGTTAAATGAAATCTCCAATTTCACACTGCTTAAGATTTTAATTCCAGACAGAAGATCTAAAAGTGACCACCAGGAACCTAATACTTGCTGAAAGAAACGAGCAGGAGCACAGTATTATATAAAAAACATCAGTACAAAAATTAAGATGTGTATCATACTGCATATCATATTCAAACTTCAAGATTCAAGCTGTCCCAAAACCTGATTAGCAGAGGGGAAACAAGCAAAGGGATCTTTTCCTGATTGCCATCCATACAAGCACTTTCCCTTCCAGTATTGTTTCATTATATCTGGCCTCCACTAAGTACACGTTGAGAGGTGCTGCCTTTGAGGAGAACTGCTATTTATGTAAATTTACTATATTAGGCAATCTTGACTTACAAAATGCAAACTGATTATCATAAGAGGTAAAAGGAACTTGTTTGTTTGGACAACTTACTCTTTTCTATGTCCTTATATGTTCCCTTTTTCATTTTCCCAGCACAGTCTTGTACATTTTGTCTGGATGACCCGACAACAGGTGCTCAACCTGCAACTACCTTGGAGCAGGCACAAGAGAAATCAGTGAAATGCACCACGCACCAATTTGAGAGTTTGAGGTCTGATCCCTTCACAGGCATCCAGCCTTTCACATCTACGAACACACACATTTACTTCAGTGTAATGTTAATCAATACGGTATTACCTGCCAAAGGGAGAAGAGGTTCTTTGTGCCCTTTTCCACGCTGTTTCTCACTTTTATGTGCTCACAAAAGACACACTATCACTCAGGACTGAATTCTTAAATTATGTAGGTAATCAGGATAAGGTGATCACAGACTCTTCTGCCTTCACAGTTATGAAATATTTCAGGTTAGGTCACAGTCTCATCTGGTTCCTCTTGTGCCATCTTCTCCAAAATATCTATCTCAGCCTTCACCAAACTACCTAGCTTTTTTCTCAAGGACAACACAGCAGCTGCAAGCCCTGCATGGTTTTTAGACAGCTGTAAGAGGCTTATACTTGTATTTCAACTAGATTTTCAGTCTTTATTTCAGGCTCAGTTGCAGGAAAAAGTTTAGATCTATACATTCTCTTAATATTGATGCTAAAATTGGAGGACAAAGGGAAACTAGAGAAATTAGAGGATTAGGTTATACATTATATCACTAGCCAACAACTTAATCTGATTTCATCTTTATTGGTGAACAGCAAAGCACAGTCAGTCTTCACAGTGGTTACAGAGACCTAGTGAATTTAAAAATCTTAAGCTTGGGATTCATTTGCCATAGTGATTTTTTTTCTCTTGAGCACTAGGTTTATCTTGGTCTCATTCTGAAGGTTTGGTTAGGTTTTCTTTGTTTGTTTTGCTGGAGGGGGAGGGGGGGGGCAGGCGGGGGAGGAAGGAGGGAGGGAAAGGAGAAAATTTTCCCTCCAAATAAAGCACGGCTTTAAAAGGGTAAATCTGCCAAAGCAGCTTATGTCCAGCATTGCTGGCAATCAGCCACCAATTCTGTCCAGTCATGGAGGAAAAAAGATTTCTGGAGAACAGATGATCAGCATCCTGTAGCACTGGCTTGAGACAGAATGAAAGAGGTCATGTAAACACAGCATATGGCTTTCAGTAAGAAGCCATTGAGTTGTATCCTTAGATCTCAGCATCTCAGGTTAAACGTTTCTATGCCAAGATATAAAGGTAAATGACAATGCTTAAAAAATAAATCTGAACCAATAGTCATTGCAAATTGTTAATTATAGGCGAATATCAGCTATTAACAAGCTTTTAATTCCTTCTGGTTTTGCAGCAAAAAGGTAAAAAACATTGAAATTTTGATAATGCTAAAATAACTTTCTCTCATCCAAGTTGTTTCTTCATAAAAGATGTAATTAAATTGACAGTTTTGATAGTGTCAAGGAACCCAAGCAATAAGTTTTAGTAAAAGAGGCCAGAGAAAATGAGAAGGTAACAACTGACTAGACTGAAACTAGTCTAATTAGATGGATTCAGAGCTCCAAATTATCTGAAAACTGAAGTAATGACCTAGAAAATTGGGCCCCTTTCTCAGGAATGTAGAGGAAATGTACTTCTTTGTAACAGACTAATAACAGCTCGGAACTTGTCCCCAGAGCAAGTGCAAGAGAATGCTTCATGATCGGGGAAGCATAACACAGCGTCCACCCATTGCCCAGTAATTACCAAACAGTCAAATCCTGACAGAGAGCAGCAAGTAATAATGGTTTAGACATTTTGACTGTACTCAGAACTAAAATTACTAATTCAGATGAAAGACGCCTCCTTTTTGAGCGTACAGATTTTTAAACAGAATGCCCAAGACCAAAGTCAGGAATCTAGCTTTAATTTCTCACTGAGATAACTCCTCAGAGGCACCCAAATACACCTTTTGATAGCAGGTAATGTACAGTGCCTTCACAATAAACTATGAGAATTAAACCAAGCTTTAGGACAAACATGCCCTTAGAACATGATTGAGTCAGACAGTTCATAACCACTAACACAGTTAAAACTCTTGCCATGGTATTTTTTTGTTTATTGATGTAGAGCAGTTCTCTCTCCATTTTCATTTTTCAAGGCAATGTTATTGCTGTTCTCAATATCTAGTCTCCTTCCCTCACTGTTTTTTTTTTTTTACAGCAGTTCTACATGGGTACCTTTTGCTTTCACTTTTTCTTTCACTTCTACATGTATTCCTATGTATGCGTTTGTTCTCTTTCCTTGAAAACATTATTCATAGCTTTTACCTAAATTTTAATAATAAGTTTATCTTGCTGGTAGATGCAAATAAAACATTAAAAGACTTTGTGTGTGTGTGTGTGTATGTGTGTGTGTATGTGTGTGTGTGTGTGTGTGTGTGTGAGAGAGAGAGAGAAATAGGCTTTTTCTCTTTAAGGCCATTTAATTTTCCCTTGAGCTCTGATTTCTGTGCTTTACTCTTTCTCTCTTAGCAACAAAAAGCAGTGAAATGTCCAGAATTCTGATCAATCGACTCCAGCCTTTTCCTTCATTACAAAGAAAGTTCAATTCACGTAAATCTGTTTATCTCTTTATTTTGCATTACCTGTGACATTACCATAATTCAGCTTGGTACTTATAAACTTCATTAAAGCCTGTGGGAATAACCCAAGCTCCTTAACCACTGACACTAATGTTATGTTAATTAGCCATGTCACTGAAGTCTACAAGAGAAACAGCATAGATTTCAGATTTGGTCTCATTCAAAGTATAAATCTGCTGGCAGCTTGCATTTCAGTCAGAGAACAATTACTGTATTGTCATGCCTGTTGTTATAAATAGCTGCATATTTGCAACTATGAGGTTTGCCATTTTAACTCTGCCAAGAATAAATTGTTTTATTTTTTTTAAAAAAACACTGCAGCCTATATAATTTCCGAAATGTTTGGTTACACAACCATATATGTAACCATACATAATGGTTAATAATGTAGAAAATTTGAAGAAAATGTACTTTGAAACTTACTGTATGACTCTTCAACATGCTGCTGAATGCTTAACTTGCAATTTTTAAGCCAAATTTCAAAGTATTTCCTTCAATAGGAACAACCAGCTATTAATAATACACAGAAACAGCTATTAGTAGCTACTGGTAGGTACCTATGCACCTGATACCCATTCATAGATAAACGTGCACCTGAATTGTAGTTCCAAACTGGAACTTAACCAACTCGGTAGTGTTTTATGAACTGATTTATTCTTCTTGACTGCAGTAAAGGACATGCTGCATCCTACATTTTCATAGTGGTGGGTGAGAATGAGACCTTCCTGTTTCAGTTCCCATCTGGAAAGTGATATTAACTACCCTCACCATCCTCACAGGTCAAAATGTGGTACTTCATTACATATTTGCATACCTCTTTTAAAATAAAAAAAAAAAAAGAAAAAAAAAGAAAAAAAAAGAAAAAAGAAAAAAAAGAAAAAAAAGAAAAAAAAGAAAAAAAAAGAAAAAAGAAAAAAAAGAAAAAAAAAGAAAAAAA
>BJBW01002991.1:0-44266 GCA_004320125.1 Scolopax mira
AATATAAAATTTCTTCTCCTTTTTAATTTTTGTTTTCCTTTTCTCTTCCTTGGTCGTTGTAAAACGAGGGAAGGGAAGTTGGAGTGACCGATAATGATCACTTAATCAAGGGAAGGGAAGGGAAGGGAAGGGAATGGAAGTTGGAGTGACTGATAATGATCACTCAATCAAGGGAAGGGAAGGGAAAGGGAGGGAAGGGGAGTTGGAGTTGGATAATGACCACTTCATCAAGGGAAGGGTGAGGATGGGGAGGGAAGGGAGGGGAAGGGAAGGTGGAATGACTGATAATGAACACTTAATCAATGGAAAAGGGAGTTGTGGTGACTGATAATGACCACTTAATCAAGGGAAGGGAAGGGAAGGGAAGGGAAGGGAAGGGAAGGGAAGGGAAGGGAAGGGGAAGTTGGAGTGACTGATAATAACCACTTAATTAAGGGAAAGGAAGGGAATGGAATGGAAGGGAAGGGAAAGTGGGTAATAACAGAAAAGAATCAAAATCCCATACAAAGACAGGACAGAAACAGCATCTTAGACCATAGCTGTGTTCTCCAGTCAGGCCCATCGCAGTCAGCCATAGATTGGCGCTGGCCCAGACTTTTCCATCTCTAAAAGGCAGCAGAGAGTTGTCCAGAACGACTTACCAACTCCTGCAAGCTGGAAATACTTCATTGGCATAGCCCTGTGGTTGAGCTGATGAAGCCTTCTTCCCAGTAGTTAGGAGCCCAGTGTCACCTTTACATTAATTCTAATTCTTCCATAAAATTTAAAGTATGGCTGTATTTGAAGGCTCCACTGAAAACAAAGTAGTTCCTTTCCAACTTTCTCCTTTATGCTGTTGGCATTTCTGCCAGTGAAAATACTGCTCTTTTGGCACCTTGGGATGAGCCTCCTGATACTGCAGCTTATCAGTGACCACACGGGCCTGGTCAGGAAATGGTGAGATCAGCTGCAGAGCAGAACCAAGGAATATCGGAGCAAAATATATAAAGTGAAAAATAGATACCAAAACACTTAATTTCACTCTCGTGGAAGGTTTTTAGCATGAAATGTGAGTGGCGCAGACCGTGTTGCAAGACTAGTCTGGGACGGATAAAAGAAAATGCCTCTTCTCAGAGTATGTGGGAAATTCATACCCATAGGAAGTCAGAAAATGAAATACTTGCGGACAGATTTTAAAGGATCATAACGTTTTATAAAGAGTTATAAAACCTCGAGTTAGGCCTGAGCTATTGAGTTCAGCTCAAAACTACAATCAATATACGAATGTGGCTTGGGTTCTACCATTAGAAATTAAATGGGAGAGTTACTTTTTGGACCTGTGTGCTCAGAGGTCAGTGAACATACTTGCATTCAGTAAATAGCCATTCTCCAAAGCTTGAAGAATCCAGCAGAAAGGATTCTCACCTTCTAACACCATCTATGAAGAATTACCAAGTAGCGGTGAGTGACACGTGTCACACTGAATTCGGGGCGAGAGAAAGAAATCACTGAACAGATCCAATGTGGAAAAATAATATTTTCCACTGTCCTAGCATTTTCAGTCATACGTGTTGGGAAAAGCGTTTATTTTACATTTCCATTATGAAGCAGATTTTGTTTCTGTGCACTCGTGATGAAGTGCACGAGGACAAATAGGCATCTGAACTGGAGGAATAAATGGAGCTATGGAGTGTTGCCATATCTTGGTTTTTACTTGGTAAAACTATTCATAATCCTTTATATATTTCTCAAAACCCTACCTTCATTAAAACCTCAGCTACAGTTTCCAGCCCTTCTGATATAAAAATCTTTAAAACTTGATACAACGCACAATAAATGTTGGAAAAACAGAGAAAAAAAATTTTTTTTATGTAATCTTATGATTTTACAACAGTCACGAGCAGGAAAGGGCTATTTCATGTTTATTTAACCTCTAGATAAGGCCTCACTGGAGAAAAATACTGTGAGTCTGTGGCTGTACTTCCTTATGCTAGAAAAAGAGAATATAATGAGTTTAGCAGTGTATATATAGAACTCATTTAGATGTGGAATGTAATTAGCTGGCACGTGTCCTGGTTAAAAATGCTCAGTTGCTGTTTGTCTCTTTTCTGCGTGTGATTTTCATGGCAATTCATCTTTGTCTTTACATCCAGAGTAAGGTGAGGTTAACACCTCGTCTGTGACCTCTGTAACACCCCATCACACCCTTTGCAAAGCAAGTTGAACCTGCAGAACATTTGAGTAATGCTTTGTCATTTCACGTTTATTAATTTCTATTCTAAAGGCAGAAAGAGGTGCAGAAGAATACCCTTTTTCAGCCCTTCTGAAAAAATAAGATGAAGATTTGCTGGGATTTAAACTCTCTGATTTTTAAGGTAAATAATTTAACATTATTTCCACCGTTATCCTGTACTTGTTAAGTAGTTACATGTCAATATAAGCGTCCATTATGTACTATGTACTGAAGGATTAAAAAAGGAAGTCCTAGGTGTAGTCCCTAAACATGCAATGTCATTCTTTTGTTCCGGGACAGAAAGCTGCATGCTTAAAGCTACTCTGCAGACAGACAGAAACAGAGATCCATCCTGACATATTCTTAGGGACATGGCTTATTGTACTTTTTTTCCCAATTCCTGTCACAATAGATCCATTTTGTAACCCTGCTCCTTGGCTGCTGGGCATGCCCTCCTCCTGCACCCGGCAGGAATTAAAGGAAGAAAGAAATAAGAAACAAGAATTAGGGACCCATGGAACAATCCATCCCCCTTACCCAGCAGGTGAAATACCTAAACCCTTCCATACTTTCACATTTTTACTTTCTTGTTTTAGATCACGTGTGTGTTTTCTTGATCTTTATGCTTTGTTTCCATTATAACAAAATCCGACTGTATTTTTCCTTTCACGTTAATCGAAAGATGTTGGGACATTTGCTGAGAGTAAAATAACATTAAATTGTTAAGCGAGCCAAAATGGGAAATGTCAGAATTAAGATTATCTGTGCATCATCCCCCTCTTGGTTGTATGCATTAATTACACAATAAGGCATTTATTTCAGACGTCTGCTGCTCGAGTCAGTACATGGAGCATGTGGTGCTTAAAAATTAAGTTGGGAATTTATGAAGTACAATATCTTTTCTCTTGACTTGATTGTCCTAATGTACACTGCAGCGTGTGATAGCATTTAGAGACACTGACAGGGGTTGGAAGGAAAGGTAGAGCCTGTGGTGGACATTCATGTAGCAAAAGATATCCCTTGCCCCCAAAACTTCCCAAGTTTGACAAACAGAAGAGCTGTGAGTTAGAAAAAGAATAAAAATCAATGCGCCCAGGGGCCTGTCCACTCTATTGGCCACCATGAGGCATTCGTGCAGCGCTGGCAATAAACCCCATAGCTCAGAAGTCAGTTTTGGGGACAAAGTGTGGTTGTGGACAAACCCAGGAGTGCTGGGTTGTTCTTTGCAGGAGGAAAGCAAGAAGAGCAATCCCACTGGTGGTGATGCCCAGGAGTTAGGTCTGTGATGGATGTCACACGTTGTCACAATATAGAGCAGCCCCCTAAAATTAAGAAGATAGAACAGATCTGAATCTTCATTGCTTCTCTGCCAATGAGGCACACAGAATGTTGCTGTGCCTCACATAAAGCTTAATTATTTATTTACATGTTATCAACACCAATTTCAACTCTATCCTGGGCCTCTCCTTTGACAAGGGAAGAGGCAACATTTTTAAAATTAGGAGTTTTTTTACAGATGAAAGCACAGCCTGGTTGGCAGAGATAGCTGTGACTATAACATCGAGCTTCTGCCAAAGAGTGGTCCTTTCTCTAATGGATTCTTAGAACAATTTAATTGTCCCCTTTGATGGCTTTACATTTGCATACACACAGACACAAATCAAGCATGGGATGAAATTGTACCTACGTATATAGATGAGGCTGTTCCTATATGGACTTGTTAAAGGAAGAAATGTCACTAAACCCCTTTATTACTATAACTGAATGACCCAGAAGGGCTGGGCTACGCTTTGCCTTGTCACTTGTGACACCCACACGTGGCACCGACAGAGCACACCCAGCCAGGACTGACCACTTTAGACTCTTCCCTCCTGCTCATAGATAGCAACAAGTGACCTTGCTTTTAAAAGCAATACAACCCCACATTTTTCCCAGATTCCTGACTCTGTCCTGCAGCTACCTCCAGCGAGCAGAAGGGCTGGGGTAACAGCTCTTTTTGGACTTTAAGCCAAGAATCTGTTCTTGTGTGTCTTTGCGTGTCGTCCTGGGGCTCCGAATGCTGACAGCTCCCACGGGAACAGCCTCAGCTGCATCCCACACCTTCTGATCCTCTCACAAACTCTTTATACAACGGGGTCTCGAATACATTGTGGGCAGAAGAAAACACCCCCCCCCTCACACACACACACACGTTCTATTTTGGTATGTTGAGCCTAAAGTCTATTGGCTGGGAGCTGTCATCAGACATGACCATATGTTACTCAATGGTATTACAAGTAAATCCTAATTGAGTGCAAATTATGAAGATTAAAGTCACCTCAGATTTAGCTGTATTATGTCGAGGCAAATGTATTTCAGAGTCCTGTTTAAAATGCTGCAGTTCTCAGCACAGAAATTAACGGGCTCTCATACCTTGGGTTTTTTGAGCTCTTCTAAAAGTCTGGAGTTCCTCATTTGGAGCCCTTAGTCACAGAATCCTTTGCAGCTCAGAGGGAAAAACACCAATGTATTGTCAACAACTTTTGGAAAAAAAATTAAATATTGATACAGCTAAGTCATTGCAGAGTCTCCTGGTATAAGCTTTTCATAAATAACAGTAAAAGACTGGGTGACTGCTTTTCTAACTGGGGCTTAAATCAAAGGTTTGCATTTAAGCAATCCACTGCCAGGATAAAGCAGGAACAGTTTGTAACAGGCAATACCGTACATTGTGGAAACAATTAACTGCCAGAAAGATCTGCCTTGATGATGGGAGTTTATTACTGTTTCATAAGAAGGCTGTAATGTAGTAAGGAGCTGAACTTCATCTATTGGCGCACTTCGGATGATGCACTCCATTTTAATGAGATTAAAGGTTTAATGCAGATAAAAGACTTTTATCTGTTCAGTGCACCTGCATTCAACACAGGGATTTCAGAGTGATTCACCAGCAGAGAGTCATCAGACAGACACATCCATTTTCATCGACAGGAGCTTCTGACTTCTTTCCTTCTTTTTGCTATCGCATATGAACCCAAAATGATCAGGACCCATTTCCTCCTGTTCTCAGCACTGATCGTGTGCAGGATACCCGCCGAGGAGATCTTTCAGCCAACTCTAGTGTTGGACATGGCTAAAGTCCTTCTGGATAACTACTGCTACCCTGAAAACCTAGTGGGAATGCAAGAAGCCATAGAGCAGGCAATCAAGAGCGGGGAGATCCTGGACATCTCAGATCCAAAAATGCTGGCCAGTGTCTTGACAGCTGGCGTTCAAGGTGCTCTGAATGACCCAAGGCTGGTGATTTCCTACGAGCCATCGCTTCCTGCAGCTCCCAAACAAGAAGCTGAGGCTTCCCCAACTCGTGAACAGCTCCTGAGTCTTATTGAGCATGTGGTCATGTATGACAAACTGGAGGGCAACGTTGGCTACCTGAGGATTGATTATATTGTAGGGGAGGAAGCAGTACAGAAAGTTGGAGCTTTTCTGGTGGACAAGGTTTGGAAGACGCTGATAGAGACATCTGCCCTGGTGATAGATCTTCGTCACAGCACTGGGGGACAGATTTCTGGCCTCCCCTTTATCATCTCATACTTGCATGAAGCTGACAAGAGGCTGCACGTTGAGACTGTATACAATCGACCCTCCAATACTACCACAGAGATATGGACACTGCCAAAGGTGCTGGGAGAGAGGTACAGCAAGGACAAGGACGTCATTGTCTTGATCAGCCGCCACACCACAGGAGTGGCTGAAGATGTGGCTTACATCCTGAAGCACATGAACAGGGCTATCACTGTCGGGGAGAAGACAGCCGGGGGCTCTCTGGACATCCAGAAGCTGCGTATTGGCCCCTCCAACTTCTATATGATGGTTCCCGTGTCACGATCTGTGAGCCCCTTGAGTGGGGGTGGACAGAGCTGGGAGGTGAGCGGGGTGATGCCATGTGTGGCTACTGAGGCAGAGCAAGCCTTGCAGAAATCCCTGGACATCCTGGCAGTGCGCAGAGCAGTGCCGGGCACCCTCAGCCACCTCACAAACATATTAAAGGACCACTACAGCTTGGTGGAGCGGGTGCCGGCGCTGCTGCGGCGCCTTGTCACCTCCGACTTCTCCTCCGTGCAGTCAGCAGAGGACCTGGCCTCCAAGCTCAACGCTGAGATGCAGACCCTATCTGAAGACCCCCGCCTGTTGGTCCGAGTCACGATGCCGGGCGAAGCTGCTGCCCCCCCTGCTGAGAAGCCAGTTGCAGTGGCAGCCGACTTACCTGACAACGAGCAGCTGCTCCACGCCTTGGTAGATACTGTCTTCAAGGTGTCGGTGCTGCCGGGCAACGTTGGCTACATGCGCTTTGATGAGTTTGCAGATGCCTCTGTGCTTGCTAAGCTGGGACCTTACATTGTCCACAAAGTGTGGGAGCCCCTCCAAAATACAGAGAACTTGATCGTGGACCTGCGTTACAACCCCGGTGGCCCTTCCTCCTCTGCTGTGCCTGTGCTCCTCTCCTATTTCCAAGATCCTGCTGCTGGCCCCGTCCATCTCTTCACAACCTACGACAGGCGCACCAACCACACACAGGAGCACAACAGCCAGCTCAAACTGCTGGGCCAGCCCTATGGGGCTCAGCGTGGCATCTACCTGCTCACCAGCCACCACACGGCTACAGCTGCTGAGGAGTTTGCTTACCTCATGCAGTCCCTGGGCCGTGCCACCCTGATTGGCGAGATCACAGCTGGAAGCCTCTCGCACACCCGTACCTTCCCTCTGCTGCAGCCTGAGCAGGGAATCACCCGTGGCCTCACTGTCACAGTTCCTGTCATCACCTTCATAGACAACCATGGGGAGAGCTGGATGGGTGGAGGTGTTGTGCCCGATGCCATAGTCCTGGCTGAGGATGCGCTGGAGAAGGCTGAAGAGGTGCTAGCTTTTCACAAGAACATGGGAGTACTTTTGGAAGGTACCGGGCAACTCCTAGAGGCTCACTATGCCATCCCAGAAGTGGCCAGTAAGGCCAGTGCTATGCTTAGCACCAAACGGGCCCAAGGAGGTTATCGATCAGCTGTAGACTTTGAGACACTGGCTTCCCAGCTGACCAGTGACTTGCAGGAGGCCTCAGGGGACCATCGGCTTCACATCTTCTACAGTCACGTGGAGCCAACGCCAGAAGAACAGCTTCCCAACATGATTCCCAGCCCTGAGGAGCTGGGCTACATCATTGAGGCACTCTTCAAAATTGAGGTATTGCCAGGCAACCTGGGCTACCTTCGCTTTGATATGATGGCTGAGGCAGAAACGGTGAAGGCCATTGGACCCCAGCTGATACAGATGGTATGGAACAAGCTGGTGGACACGGACGCCATGATCATTGACATGAGGTACAACACAGGTGGCTACTCTACCGCCATCCCAATACTTTGTTCCTACTTCTTTGAGCCCGAGCCTCGGCAGCACCTCTACACCGTCTTCGATCGCAGTACCTCCCGCAGCACGGAGGTGTGGACTCTCCCCCAAGTCGCCGGCAAGAGATATGGCTCCCTCAAGGACATCTACATCCTAACAAGCCACGTGAGTGGCTCTGCAGCTGAAGCTTTCACTCGCTCCATGAAGGACCTACACCGGGCCACGGTTATTGGTGAGCCCACAGTAGGTGGTTCCCTCTCAGTGGGCATTTATCGGGTTGGTAACAGTTCACTCTATGCCTCCATCCCCAGCCAAGTGGTGCTCAGCCCAGTCACCGGCAAAGTATGGAGTGTGTCTGGCGTGGAGCCACACATCACCATCCAGGCCAGCGAAGCCATGGCTGCAGCTCAGCAGATTGCCAGCCTGCGTGCCCAGGTGCCACAGACACTGCAAACTATAGGCAAGCTCGTGGCAGATAATTACGCCTTTGTGGACATTGGGACTGTTATAGCAGCCAACCTCACACAGAACATCAACAAAGGGGTTTATAAAAGGATTAATACAGAAGAGGAACTGGCCAAGAAGGTGACTGCCAACTTGCAAGCTCTTTCTGATGATGAGCACCTGAAATTACTCTACGTCCCCGAACACGCCAAGGACAGCATCCCAGGGATCATGCCAAAGCAGGTACAGTACTGATGCCAGCTAGAAGGGGGCACTGGGGCACATAGCTCATCTGTTTCTGGCCCATAACCTGTCCCCAGAAGAGAAGCCAGTTCCTGGGTGGGTTTTGGAGGCTGAGATCTCTCTGACACTAAAGCAAGTCAGGGCTGTAGCTCGTGGCAGCAGATGGTAGTTCTGGATGCATGCGATTTGGGAACAACCTTCAGGCTTTAGATTTCTTTCAGCTGCTGCCTCACACGAGTAAATATGCAGGGCTTCAGGGTAAGAGGGGACACCCCGCATTGTCTCTGTGAGCCCTTCTCTTTCAGGGTTGTGGCCCTTTCCTATAATAAATCAATGCAGAACCCCACTGGTTACAAACCCAATTTGTAACTTAAGAAAAATTTGTTTGAACCAGAGTAAATGCACGAATTAATAATCTAAAATAAAAATTAATAAAATGCACCCCTAAAACACAAGTGATTTTTCTGTATAAATTGCTGTACCTGATTTCTGTTAACACCAGCATAACGAGCAGCTCCTTTGCTAGTGACAGTGGAAAATTGTTCTGATTCAGCATCAGACGGTTTCCCACTGACCTAGAAATATTTTGGAAGAAGTATCTGGATGGAAGTTAGGTGGCCCCAGGGAGAAATTGATTTTTAATCATCTACTTTTGCCCTTGCTGTGTGGTTTGCATAACAGTCTGTGCTTTGTTCTGAGCCCAGGCATTTATACGCTGCTCTGCCTTCCCAATCTTTCTTCTTCATTGTTGTGTTGGAGGGAGCTCCCAGGAGCACTTGTTAAAATTCCATCTTCAAATTAAAGGGAGGGTTGGGATAACCTGATCCCTTTCTTGGATGGAGTTAGCTCCTTTCTGGCTACTGCTCTCGCAGGGCTATCAGAGACGTCTTTTCCCCAGGGACTCATAAAATTACTGTTTGAAGAGAATGTATTTGCCTTTGCAATGAACCAGAGTATACCAAGTGTCAGGTAACTAGTAAATGTTTCCCGGGGGAGGAAATCGGTGGGCTTCCACCCTCTGAAGTTTTTGGTATGCATGATTTAAAGTGGGTATGACCTTTGTGGTATTATCTCCAATGCTAAGGTCAAGGGCAAAGTCTAAGCATTGCCAGGGAGGACATTTTTTTCAAGTTTGTTAACCAAGAAATACCATTTCTTGCCTCTAAGCTTAAATCGAAATAATTAATTAAAAGATTTTTCTAATCAATCACTCTCTTTCCCTCCTACATTTGTTGGGTTTAGAAAACTTCACTCCCAAGGTGTTTTTGAGAGAGCTCCCTGCTAAACTATTAGCAATGTATCAGTAGTGATACACGATCATTTCTCCCCATTCTACAAAAGTGGGCCCATCTCACAAATCAGCGTTTGCACTGAAAGCTGTTAATGGTAATTGATGGCTATTTTTACTTGTTCAAACCTTACTTACTTTCCTCAAACCTTGAATGTTCAGAACAGGATGTACAGGACAAATACCTGATTTGTCACATGACATGAGATTCTGATCCTGGTAGAGCTAGTGAGGAAAGGCCATTATACTAATTAATGCCTCTGTTTACCTCAGCTCATTGTCAAGCAAAATGATTGGAAAAGGTCAGGGATCCATCCATAAGAAGGAGATCACATCCCTGTGGATGGGTGAAAATCAGGACAATTGTGAGCTTTCTCTGAAGGGAGATAATGAATAAATAGCAGAGGAAAAGCATGGGTCTCTTAGGAGGCTGAAATAATTTCCAAAGGTGTATGCCTTCCCTCCTAGTGCTTAAGGAAATTGGGAGGCAGAGAAACAAAGGAGTGGCATTAAGACGTTTTAAGGAGAAAGAGAGTGAATCCTGCCTTGGGCATGCTTTCTGTGGAAAATTTCAGGAATACCCCATGCCAACACAGAGCAAATGCCCTGAGATTACAGTGGAGCTTACATGGCAGCACTAATCCATTTGTATATTATTTTTTTTTACAGTCTTATACACGGACAGAGTGGCTCTTTTAATCTGTATCACACTTATTCCTCAAAAACCTAATAACTAGTTTTTCTCTTGTGCTGCCTACCTTCCGAGCCACCCTTTCCCTTGCCACTGGGATTTTCTTGATAATGACCTTGACAGTGAAGCAGATCCAATGCAATTAAACGAAAGTGATGATGAATAACTGCAGGAAGGATGGGATGGGACGTAGGAGACAGACAAGTGAAATGCATGTAGACCTTTGCATCTGCTACACTGGAGTAGCTGCTGAAGCATAATATGGGGTGGTGAACGTGTCTCCTCTATGACAGCAGCAAGGTCAATCCCAGAGTTATCTGCTGCATAAATGCCTTTTTTTCAAAGTCAGCCTTCCCAGAGGCAAATGTTGTATATATTGCTTGTGATTCAGAAAATAGCATTATGAGGCAGAGCTCTGGAAACTTGCTGATGCTCAGTTCCATAATCCCTACTTCTCACTCTTCTGTTTGCCTCTCTCTCCCTCCAGTCAGACCTTCCCCTCTGTACCAAACATTTGTCATCGTGAGTATCTGAGTATTGTAGGCTACCTGATTTTGGTAAATGTTTTATGTCAAATTTAAGTGACAAGAATCTCCCCGAGTGACTCTTTTGGCTCCCTGGTAACGCCCAAATTCTTTTAATGCAGTTTTCACACCATGGAGTATTTTTTTGTTAATGTTTTAGATCAAGGGCTGAAAATGATGATCAGAGTAAAAGACAAAAAGGAATCCTTTTATAAAGAGGAATTGTTCCTGCAGTTGAAGTTCTCCTTTTCCCAGATAAATCATATGTATCTATTGCAGAGTATTGTACTTGCTCAAGGAGGCAATAGTTACAGACGTTTCACCAGAAGGGAGTATGATTTCCTGATGTCCCTTCATTAATGAGTGAAATCAAAATGCTCAGCCTCAAAGTGTCAAGACAGATAATCAAATTGCTACATCTATTGCCAGTGGGTGGGAAAAAAATTATTGTGGGCCCACATGATGCTGATTTATATCAACATAACCACAGGAAAGGCAGGGGAACTATACAAGTTTATGCAAGCCCCCCCAAAATGTCTTATGTTTAACTCTCACTCACCTTTTGCAGCTCGTGCTTCTTCTATTTGGTGTGGAAAAGAATATTACACTTTGTTAATCACTTTTGGTTTTTTCCTAGTGCCTTTCATCACTTTTAATCCTTTCCAGAGCAGAGTCACAGAGAGTTTCAGCTTTTCCTTCTGGTAAACCCCCCTGCCCAGTCCTAACTGTCTGGGTGCAATGGGGGACAGGATTAGAATTCAAAGGTACAGGTCTGAGAAAGCTGGAGAAACAATCTGTGATAATCAGGATGAGGTTAAATAAGAAAGACCAGGCTGGATGGGGCTTTGAGCAGCCTGGTCTGGTGGGAGGTGTCCCTGCCCAGGGCAGGGGGTTGGAACTCAATGATCTTTAAGGTCCCTTCCAAACCATTTTGTGATTCTAAGAACACGTGCACGGTTCTTACACAGTTTGTAGGGTGATAGTGATTGACTGCACAGCTCTGGGAGAAAAACAGCTTGTTTAGGGGGAGTTCTGTAAAAAAGTATATAGGTTCTTCAGAGTTCACAAGCTGAACATGTCAGTAGAGTCAAGTTATTGCAATAAAAAATAATAACCATCAAACTGGAATGGATAAGGAGGATTATAATCAACAAGACATGTGAAGTCTTTTGCTATATTCATCACTAAAGAAAATTCAGGTAGAGTGTACTATGTGCAGTCTTAGGCAATGCTTTTCTGGGAGGATGTGGCTTAAGTGGTGAGACAGCAGAAAAAGAGGAAAAGGAGCAAAGAGAAGGCTGAGAAAGAGTCATCTTGAAAAAGATTAAAAGATACGGGTTGTTTATTCCAGAGAGAAGAAACCTGAGAGGAGACATGAAAACAGTCTTCAGATACGTAAGAGGCTGTTTCAAATATGAAGAGAAGAAGCTGTTCCCTTGTCCATGGAAAACAGGCCAAGGAGTAATGCACTTAGACTGCAGAAAGTAGTCAACTTAGACTGTTTACACTGGATGTTAATAACATCTTTGTATTAGTAAGGCTAGTGACGTACTAGAGTGGATTGCCTGGAAATCACCCAGTTTTATGGGTGTTTTTAAGAGCAAGTGAGAGTGGGCTGTCAGGGATATAGCTGATCCTGCTCAGTCTTTGAGCTGGGAGACCTACTGGTGAGGGTACACGAGGAACCCAAATGTTATTCTAAAAAAGAAAGGTGTAAACCCACCACTCAGCCCCCGAGATCTCATAAACCAGTCTCGGGGATCTGCAATGGCACAAGGGGGTTGGCTGATAGTATTTTAACAGCTGGAAGCTGACAGCACAACCAACCTTCCTGGAGCTCAGAGTTAGGGTACAATGGTCAGCACAACGTTAGCAACGAAAATACAGTTTCCCTCAAAACAGGCAAAACAACTTAGGGGAGAGGTGAAAGGGGAGAAAAGAGGGGAGGGAGGCACAGCTGAAGAAATAGTTTGCCCATGGTTGGGGTACGTGTCCCAGGGCAGTGTTCTAGGTCCAATTTTGTGTTACATCACTTGTTCCATTTATGCCACTTCCTTGTGGAAGGAGACTGTAGGGTAGGGCTGGAGACCCTACATAGTTAACAAAAACCAAATCTTCTTTGGCTTAAGTGGCGCTACCTTGGAGGTCCTTTAGCCTAGCCACATTGCTTGTCCTGCTCTTCCTAAGGCACCTGAGGGTTTATATTTAACATCAAGTCATTTGTATGTAAACATTGTCTGACTGAGCAGCAGGATCTTCCTTTCAGCTGCATCCTGTCCCAGCTTGTCCTTGGCCTGCAAACAGGGCCCTGTCTTCCAAAGGAGGACATGCTGCTGCTCTTTGCAGCCACACTCACCTCCGTGGCTACCAGCAGCCAATGGCCCATGTGCCTGTCATGAACCTGCACTTTTCCAGGACAGCAACTTTACTGTCAGTCCCAGCCTCCTCTCCTCTTTTGCTTAAAAATTAGGAAGCTTTCCCCAGCCCCTCAAAAGCCCATTCTGAGTGCTTTTCATCTTACTTCTGGTCTTAAAGCCTTTAGTACAGATATATTTTCATACGTTTTCCTGCAGCCACAAAGATGAAGAGTTTCTTTGAGATCCGTGCATATTCTTTTTTTCCCCCATGAGACCTGAGGCTTTAGGAGCAACCTGCCCACCTTGAAATCTGTAATGGATTTCTGAGAGTTGGCAAAACTGCTGGCAGGTACCCAAGTCCTGGGTGGACAGTGATGCAGCACAGTAGAAGAACAAGTAGAAAAAATAAATTACCAGACACAGATAGAGAGGTTATTCTTAATGAACGTGCTTATAGATATGCATTTAGCGATTATTTTTGGAGACAATATTGTTGGAGAGCTAAGAAATCTGTGTGTTCAGTTAAATATCATTAGTAATTTAGGTAAATAGGCTGAGAATAACACATCAATTTTATTTGTCGTTGTTACCGATGAGTGATGATTTTTTTTTCTCCCGGGGGGACCAGTACTTCTGAACTGGAGATAAGCTCTGTCAGAACAATGCAACGCGTGCTGGATATATTCTTCAAAACTGTGATTTGTTAATCAAAGTACAGTGGGCAGATCAAGTAGCATTGCTGTCACTGGGAAGTGGATTGGAAGTGACAAACTCAGCAGTGCTGGACTGGTATGTTTACAGTCCAGACACCATGGTTATTTTCACAAGGTACAGTGAGAAAGGAGGGTACAGAAGAGGACTCAGCAGAGTTTGCTTTTACAACCAGATCAATAACTACCGGCCAACAGGGCGTTTAAATTAATGTGTGAAATTTTGGCACAGAGAAGGCACTGGATGATGAAGATGCCCAGGGCAGCCAGAAGTGGGATGTGGTGGGTAATTTTCCCCCAGGTGAAGGGAAAGTGCTTGAACTGTGTCGAGTTCGGGGGACTCTGCCCCCTCCTCGGGGACAGACCTGCTTTTGGCAGGAGCTGAACCCCAGGCCTCCATGTAGGGCAGGAGATGGCTGACTCCTCTACCATTGCAAAAAGCCTAAATGTCTCCCAAATTCTGCAGCAAATTCAAGTTGGGAGAGAGCACCTTATAGCACGTGGCTCACTGCCGACTCCTCGTGCTTTTGGGTGCAAAGGTATGGATTGTCTGAGGCTGAGCTGCTGCAGAGGGCAACTGATTAAAAAGCAAGCATGAAATCACTTTCAGAGCAACCCTGAGGAGAAGAGGCCAAAGAGCTGAAGGTCACGTAAGTCGTCTATATCTCAAAGCTTTATCTCCTTAAGCTGAAGGAAAATCTTCCATTTTCAGACACATGCATGTGAAGTGTAAGTTTGGCAACAGGAGCAGCCAATGTCTCCAGTGCATGTAGAGCTTATTAGAGCAGCTTTACTAGTTGGCTACACATTGCTATTTAAAAAAAAAAAAATAATTAAAAATCTGCTTTTAATAACATAAGCTAAACAAAATGAAATTAATCACAGCCTAACACGTGAGACTGCAGGCACATGGCCACCATGGGAGAGGTTTAACACCTCCTGAGTGTCCCAGCACGTGCCAGGCTCCTCGCTAGCCCAGGGACTGGCTCCTTAAGAGGGGCTGGGGCCACCCTCACCTGGAGCAGCTGCTCTTTGTCAGCTGAGGCCAATCAAGAGATTAGCAAAGTCCTCAATTCCGTGTTTAGAAAGAACTACTAAAAAAAGCAAGTGGGCTTGGGTGGCAGGTCTGGGATAGTGGTTTGTGGTGTAGGCTGGGGGATGGTGCTTGTAGTCTGCTCAGCCTCTTCTGCCCATGGAAAATCCTGTATTTTTTAAAAATAAACTGAGCCTCAGCAAATAGGTGCCTGATCCACATTCTGGGCATGCTATTGATGCACCCATTACTGAGCAAGCAATGCAGCAGCCAATGCTAACCTATATTTCATATGCAAAAATCTTAATATCATTCATTATGTTCTTTGAACTCGGTTACGTTCCTCACATATGTCCCACCTGGACTAAACTTGACCCACATCATTCTTTTTGAATCTTGTGCCAAGCTCCCAGTGCCAGCAAATGATTTGCTTTTGTTTTTCCGAACTCTTTCAGATCCCTTCCCCAGAAGTATTTGAAGATCTGATTAAATTTTCATTCCACACAAATGTATTTGAAAACAACATCGGCTATCTGAGATTCGATATGTTTGGAGACAGTGAACTTCTAACCCAGGTGTCCGACCTACTGGTAGAACATGTTTGGAAGAAAATTGTTGACACGGATGCATTAATCATAGACATGAGGTAAACCTTTGAATGGCAAGTAACCAAAGCTCTCTCAAACCAGTAACCCTGAATTAGCTGTACATGGCTTACTGTCCTGTTTACAGGCTAACATTGCTGGGATTAAATGAGAAAAGGAAAACAGCCAAGGAAAACAGTAACAGTCTGGAAGTATCTCAATATAATTTGTACCATCACTTGAGATGTTTAGAACTAAATCAGCAAATTTAGGGAATGTGTTCAGAACGCAATCCTGGGTGTCCCCTCTGTTTTCTTTCTCTCATTTCTTTCTCTCATATGAGAAAAATCTCTCATTTTTCTCATAAAATCTCAAAGTTGTGATTTTCTCTCATAACTTTGCATGTGCCTTGTATTAATTATATATATTTATATATATACAGCCTAATTAAATCTTTTACTGCAGGCAGTGGTCAAGAGATTGAACAGTCAGAAAACCACACCATGCGTAAGGCTGTGTTACAACATCTAGTTTGCCATATCTGTGGTGCTAATTATCCTGGGCAACCAGCCCTGCACAGAGTGACACCAGCCCTGTACAGAGTGACACCAGCCCTGCACAGAGTGACACCAGCCCTGCACAGAGTGACTCTTGTGCACAGAGTGACACCAGCCCTGCACAGAGTGACTCTTGTGCACAGAGCACAAAGGTGTTTGAAAAGTGCTGTTGCCCCAGAGGTGCTGTAGTGGTCCTGGACCTTGCTGCCTGAAGCTACAGCATCATCACCTGCTGTCACCCTAGGGTTCTGTTGGACACTTGTGTGTCAGCAGTGCTCCAAAGCCAGAAGATGGCACCCGTTTGTTGCCATCTATCAAAGCAGATGAATATCCCAAATACGCATTTCCCATACAATATTTAGGTAAGTCATTCCCTTGTTTTGGTCCAGAGCTCATGTTTGTGAGCCCAGAATACTGCAAATATCAGCTAAAGGAAAGAAGGCCTTTTCAAGAACTTATTTTTAGTGCTAGAACCACTTATGTCCATTGGCATCACTGGGCACTTAATATTTGGTAATCTTCTTAACATTCTTCTGGGATTTGCAGCATGCGCAGGAAGGGATGAGTGTGGAGATGAGAGCAGAGAGAGAGGTCTCACTGTGTGATCACAGAGGAGAGAGGGCAGCAACCAAAAATCCAATTCCAGTTCAGCAAAGGCACCACTCTCTTCCAGTAGGCTTGAGATAGGACTGGGGCTTTTCTCTTTCTTGCCCCAGTTTTCTCCCAAGCTCAAACTCCTATTAGGACCAGGGGCAATAAAACAGCAAAGGTGAAATAAAATCTGAGCTACCAAATTCTTTTCTTGGGTTGCTTTGGTGTTGTTATCTATATGTTATATATTTGGTGTTGTTAGTTATATTTAATGTATTTCCAGCCCTTTGAGTGCATACAAAAGACCCAGTGTCTGAAGGCATATAAAAGAGAGCCCCAAACATTTTACTTTTTGAAATTCTCCCTAGACCAATGTTATTATTTTAAGGCAAGGCTGATAATTTCAATTTTGCATGGGATTAACCATAAGGAATAACGTTTCTCATTTTACAAGTATCCCTCCCTGGAAACAGCTGGTCTGCTCATGAATTTCATATTTTGATCATTTCCATTTTGCATGGGATTAGCCATAATGCATAATGTCTCTCACCTTAATAGCTCCCCTTCCTGGAACAGCTGTGCCACTCATGAACTTCCTATTTTCAACCTTCCCAGCATTGGGAAGAGACACTGATAACTAAACAGCTTCCCCACAAGTGTCACACAAGCAGTCATGAGGGAAGTCCTTAACGTATCAGCACCGTTTATTTCACAAATAATCTTCATAGATCTGGTATGAAATTAAACTCCAACCAAAGGTTTCAAACATGACTGTCCTCAATGAAACAACCAATGCAATTTTAAGGCACAAAAAGAAATGGCCTGGTTTTATATGGTGCCAAACACCAAGTATTCTCATTGTGTGCAGCAGGAAATAAGAACACGACAGTTCTACAAACATGTATTGCTTAGATTAGGATTTGCATTTATATATTGGGGTTTAGGTATTTCCTCTCTGCAGATTAAGTGTCTTTGCTTACTTTCTGGATTTTTTTCTGGGTTGGATCAAGAGAAAAAAGACCGTTCAGTTTTATGTGTGTCAGTTGTGGGCAGGAACAGTCCAAGACTCTTAGACAGGATTTTGCTTCTCTGACAAATGTGCAAATGATAACAGGGGAGAATTAACGCAAATGTATCCGTAAGGCCTTTCAGTATTGGTGTTAAGGAACAGTATTTGGAAGGGGGATTTTAAATTCTTTCCTTAATAGTTTTAATTTTTGAAAAGGTACAATGTTGGAGGCTCCACCACTCCCATAGCACTCCTCTGCTCATACTTCTTTGATGAAGGACACCGAGTTCTCCTGGACAAAGTTTATGACAGACCCAGCGACTCAGTAAAGGAAATTTGGACCCAGCCACAACTCAAAGGTAAAATGACTATTTCTTTTTAGAGTAGCTTTTCCTTTCAGATGTCCCTCCTTGTGTAGTTTAAAGCGAGCCATTAGACACCGTAACTCATTTGGTGAAAGCACCTGCCACAATTAGCTCAAGCTGTGCATTTGAAAACAAAAACATACATTTCAGCCACATCCCTCAATGCCCTCTGTAAATAACAATTTATCATTCCTAGGAATAGCATATATTTGACACGGAGATTTGTAAACTAGTCCCCAAAAGTTTAGCTGAATACTGTGTGCAGCGGTTTTGACTTGTTGCTTTTAAAAATTGCCAAAATCAAAAATAAATCCTGTGCTGCCTGGACCTCTAGTAATATCTCTTCCAATATCTCACGTAGTTTCTTATGTAGCTTCTCATTTCCTACCTGTGTAATCCACTGTTTCAGTAGATGAAAACATCCACAATAGCCCAGTTTGTCCAGAGAATGGAAGAGAGAAAGAAAAGCACTAAATTTTCACATTTGGGTGAGTTTGGAGCACTTGGCAATGTGTCACACACACCCCCTGCCCCGCCGTTGGAGGAAATTGAAAAGATGCTGCAAGGTGCAGAAACAGAGCTGCTCAGCACTCATAAAGTGCAGTTAAAGTGCTGAGAAGCCTTAAACATTGGTTTTAATTATTTTCCCCTTTAAAGCTAAGACAGAAGCAAAAAGGGTGTCACAGTGGGGTCTGCAATTATTGGCTTGGAACACGCTGAAAGGGTTAAACTTTGTCAGAGGCTGCAGGGTCCATCTGTCTTCCCAGGCAGTTGGAGGTGGGCTGTGCTAAGGGATACGGTTACTATGGACACATTCCAGTTCCCATCAAAGAGAACAGGCAGAGTCATATTAACTTCAAAGGAGCTGGATCTGGGCCGGTATTATATATGTGTGTATATATATATATATCTGCTGTGAAAGGGGTCTTCTAATGGACATTATGTCTATAGTGAAATGAGAAGAGCAAAGACGGTGTGAAAATGAATTACCATGCCCCTCTCTGACAGTTT
Organism: Scolopax mira; assembly: GCA_004320125.1. Lineage (NCBI taxonomy): Eukaryota > Metazoa > Chordata > Aves > Charadriiformes > Scolopacidae > Scolopax > Scolopax mira. Next base: position 18,999 of record BJBW01002991.1, read on the forward strand.
AGTATGAGAATTGTGTGTCCTACTGTAACCTACTTAAAGAAGGACATTTTTAGAGCAGTTTAGAGTAGTTTTCAAGTTATCAGGTGCCAGTTATGACATGCTGGTCACTTTTTCAAAAGAGCTAAGCTCTCAAAAAGCATCTAATGTGTTCAGATATATTGAAAATGAGGTGCAAACAAACTCCTTCTCCTGTTCCTGTAAGAAAATGAGATAACTTGGCTCAGATCCTAATAATAAAAGGGTAATTGTTGAGGGATTTGCAACAAAGGCCATGGAACAGCTTCCACTTACGGACTATAAAAAGCCTGTGGGAAAGTGCTGTAATTATAATTTCATAAAATGCTGCCTGCATAGTTTGCAGGGATGGGAGTGAAACCTAAGAAGATGCTGCTGGCTGAGCTTTGAGTATTCCTGTCCCGCTCCTCTGATGGGATGTAGAGCTCCTGTAACAGTCAGAGCCATGGAAGAGCCAGCAGAAGTGCCCATGAGCTCCCAGCTGGAGCCTGTAACCAGAGACTGATGGCACAAGAGCACCACGTGGGGTGACAGTGTGCAAAGTGCTTTAACATCAAAGGTAGAAAGTACATTCCCAAACTTCTTTGGTTGTTAAGAGCAGGTGGGGAATGAAGTGTGTTGTATCTTGGCTTCTCTTTCTCCATTATGCAAATAGATCTCTGAAAAGGGATGCATTTTTTGGATGCTTTTTGTCCTTTCTGGCAGGGGAGAGGTATGGCTCTCAGAAGGGGCTGATAATCCTCACCAGCGCTGTGACGGCCGGGGCTGCCGAGGAGTTTGTGTACATAATGAAGAGACTGGGCAGAGCTCTCATCATTGGGGAACAGACCAGTGGGGGCTGCCATTCCCCACAGACACATCGAGTAGATGATACCAACTTCTACATCATCATCCCCACCTCCAGATCGGTCACCTCTGCGGGGAGCTCTTCTTGGGAAGGGAAAGGGGTGTCTCCTCACATGGAGACACCGGCTGAGACAGCGCTCATCAAAGCCAAGGAGATGCTCAGCACCCACCTGCACAGCTCTAGATAGCCCAGGGGGGGGAACGTGCCCCTGGAAAAAAAGGTAGGCTGTGATTTTCAAAGGAGCCCACAGGACTTAACACTACTCTCAGGAGCTGAAGTAATAATGGGTTTGGGAACCCAGAGCGGGATTTAGCCATAATTTAGGTAACTAATGCAAAATTGAGAGCTCAAAAATCTCACAGCATGTGCTACAAGTGCTCCTCCTTTTGTTGTATGTCTAGTCAACTACAGGTGGTTTGCTGCACAAGAGCCCAGTTCCAACAGCAGAAGGTTCCAACAGCCTGGAATGATTCACAAGCAGGAGCAATGGTGCTCTTCTGGGCAGCAGAAGTGCATTTGAGACTCATTCTTTGTGTGAGTTTTCTAGCAACCAAGTTCTTAGGGAAAGCAAGCTGCTTCCCCAAATGTCAACCCTAGAGAGAAGTGGGAACTTCATTCAATCTCTGTGCTCAGGGCTTGGTTCCCTGTACACAGCTCAAAGCGACTCCCTTTTCAACCTGCTGATTTTTTTAGCCTGTTCTGTGGAACCCACCTCTTTCTGGGCATGGCTGAGGTACTTGGATAATTCACTGGGAATTCTGTATTCCTCTCTTGTGGTCAAATGTCAATGTTAGTTGTTGCAGTGTCTATTTTTTAAGATTTAGCTCTAAATTACAGTGATTTCCATCAGTCCCATCGTGTTGAAGTCACGTGAACCACCTCAAAGCATTGATGCAAAAATAGAAAAGGCACCTCTGCTCCTTTGGAAATTGTGTACATTCCTACTTACACATATTAAAGGAGAATTAACAGTAGTTGGGAGAGTCTGTTTTTCAAAATGCAAGACCTAAATTCAGTCTCTTCTCCATTTCATCATTTAGATGTACCAAAAATAACCATTCCTGGTCTATCGGCGTTGCCCCAACTCCTGGTATTTCTTAGGTACCTGCGGCTTCTCCCCTGGTGTCTGGGAGAGGGATGGGGGTGAGCAGGAGAAAGGCCATACATTGACTCTTTCACCCAGTGCCCAGATCAACACTCAGGGAAAAGGATCGTGTGTTTTTACTTAAGGCAAATACCAGATTGCTGTCTGCCCTGCCCCAAAGAGGAGAAGAAAGCAGAGAAGCATCCTTTGCACCCTGCTAACAAGCTACTAATTAAGAGTGTATTCCAGGGTAACTAAGAGAGTTATTGACGTGAGTTTAATCAAGGCACAACATTCCTTGTCTTTCTTGCAATTTTTATCTAACCACCTGTCTTTGTAATGATTTACAAATACATATAACTCAAATCTAGATCTCAACATTTCTCGTCTCTACAAAACATCAGCTGTGAGGCAATTAAGTTAGGAAAATGGGCCCCCCAAATGTAGTCAGTTGAGTTGATAGTATGTACACATTGCTGTTTGCTCACTCAATTGTAAGTTACTGCTGTGGGCTTTTATAAATCGTGTTTAAACATCTGACTGCAGAGAATCTCTTTCAGTATTTACAGGCAAACAATTTTAATAACCAGACAGACTTTCCATCTTTTTACTACTTGTTTGTCTTATCAACTACACTCAGTGCAATCGCGAACCTGGACTCTTCTGGGTCATTTTCCTATTTTGATTTTTATGCAGTAGCTAGTTGTTGAACTTCTCAGTGTTGTGGAAAATATGTAAATGAATTAAAACTCATACAGAATTTTGCGCAAAGTGATATATGTATGAAGAATATTAAAGATATGTAATATGAAAGAGTGTGGAGTAGTCAACAAATGAGTAAACATTTGTTTACTCACTAATGTATTTCTTCTAGTGTCTTTTAAGCCTCTTTAATGTCTAAATGATCCGGATATACTGCTTTATTTTCCTAAACACAATCAGTTGCGCTGTCAGGTATGAACAATAGAGGTTGTTAAACATTTAAAAACTTTAGCCATCCATTCAGGGACCAAAAGCTACACCCTATGGGCACAAATAGCAAATAATTCCTTTCCGTAGTAATAGGGTAAGTACTTACGGAAAATAAATATGTCTAGAAATTGGAATCCAGTTGGGAAAACAATGAAGCTGCATTTGCTGGTGAGTCCACTTGAGATCAATAGTGCTGTTAGTACACTAAAGTGATTGATTTCACTGGCAAATTAATGTGCAGCCTTCACAAACTTTATTAATTGACAAAATATTTGTTATTTCATAAGTCATCTATTGTCTAATTGGCATTAAAACTATCAGGCTTAAAAAAGTATTTTTTCCTGTCTTCACAAACTGCTATGTTATATTTATTCCGATCTCATTGAGCCTAGGACCTGGACATGGTGTGGTGTAAATTGTGTTAGATTGTACTTTTTGCTCAAAGTAGGGTCACAGGAAACAGGTTGTTTGAAGATCCTGGAAAGACCAGGTTTCTTATCTCAGAGCAGAGAGATAACAAGCAGGATAGATTAATCCTAACCTACTCTATCTCACTTTATTCCAGTGAAGCTGAAAGGGAGCAAACTCAGACTGACAAAAAGGAAATACCTGTCAAGGCAGAGCAAGGACTCCCTGAGGCAAGTGGCACTGAACCTGGTGTGACTGTAGTGTTTAGGAGAGTACCAAACACGTCTAGAACAGCTGGAATTTTGACAGGTAACAGAACTTTCCTTGAAACCTAAGCCTATACTTTCAGAATTAAAACTGATCTCTATCATCTGTGCAGTCGAGAAGACTGGTTTTTCCCTCACAGCTGCTTTCTGTGTGGATCTTCCACCTTACTCTCCAGCCTCAAGGAAGACATAGATCCCAAGCTGCATGTCCCACTGTGTATGTGCGTGGACAACCTGGACCCCCAGGTTTGGCTCCACCTGGCACTTGTGATGTTTTTAAGTGACTGATGAAAGTGTCAGCTCAAATCACCAGAACCTCCTATGAAAACCCAACCCACCCATCTGTGAGCATGGCACAGGGAAATCAGGAGATGTCACAAAAGCACAGACTGTGATTGTGTAGAACATTACACTCCATCGAAAGGTTTGAACATCACAAAATTATGAATGAAAATCACTTAGGGAAAATCCATGGTTTGTGGTTTAAAGAGTGAGACAGAAGCTTTCTTAGGGAGTAGCAAGTGATTTTGGAAGCACCCTTCCACAGCACAACGTGCTGAAACTGCCACCCTTCTCTCTTCTGAGAGCTGACACGGACATTCAACAGTTCATCACATCATTTCCTCACCTCGAATGACTTCCCAAAGGCTTCATTCTAATCATGTTCCTTTTAAAGGCAGCAAGAAAGGCACTGGTGTATCAGGCTTCCTGGCAGGATGACCTTTCTCCTTTTAGCATTCACAGAATCACAGAATCACCCAAAAAAACCCCACCAACACCCCACCATATCACACCTACCCACAACCCAACAATCTCAGGCACTAGAAGTGCACATCTACACGTTTCTTAAATACTTCCAGGGATGGTGGCTCCACCACCTCCCTGGGCAGGCTGTTCCAGTGCCTGACCACACCAGAACTCAGACCAAGAAATGCCAGCCAGCTTATTCATGTATTAATTTTTTTCCTACAAAATGTTGCATTCTTGCTCTCTGGAGAGTGCTTCTAATGCAGCCTTTGCTGATCTCACCACAAAAGCTGTCCTAGTGCAGTGATTTTCCACCCGTAGAACCAACAGGAGCTCACAAACTGCATCGATTAGTGAAAAATGACCCTCCAAAAAGCAAGGAAATATATATTTCACAAAAACCTATCTGGGGGCAGTTTCAATGGAGGAACACACAGTCATTAGAAGGTTGTCAGGGGTCAAGGAGGGAACAAATACCCTAATCTGGCATCGCCTCTCGGCAGACTCCCAGCTCTCTGCAGGAGCACAGCCAGGACAGGAACACTTGGCCACATCCTGATACATCACTTCTCACTCATCCAGGAACAGATATCACCAGAAACAGGGATTTGACCAAAAAAATGACACAGGCAGCTGCTAGCCAAGGTAGGGACAGAACCGGTCAGTTGGCCTCAGGTTGTCTCCTTCTCTAGTTTTAAAAAACAAAATCCTGTTATTTTTCACTTCTTCCGAGCATTTCTCCTTGTGGAAAAGACATGGATCCCTGCAGGAAAATCACAGGGTTGCTCTGGGGCTGAACACAGTCTTTTGTGAATTCCTAAACTCCCTTCATTTCTTTACAACCCCCCCATTCTGGTGGGGGTGTGCCTTTCCTCCGTCAGGATTTCCTTTCATCTGCACCAATTTAAATGCTCAGACTTCTAGACATAAGGAAAGAAAAAAGAAAAAAAAAAGCTTCCAGCGTGACTCAATTATAGGAAGTTTGTTTTTCTTTGTCTCGTTAGGCTTCCTTCTGCCTGTGCAATGTTTGGTTCGCTCAGCTTTAATATGAATATTTTTGTTTCAAGACATAAAAATCTGCAGGAATTTTGGGTAAGACCCCCTGGTTTATGTAACCCAGCTTAGATGAGACACTGGCTTAAACCCAAGACTCATAAAAGCCATTCTCTCTGCCGGCACGAGGGGCTTTCTTACCTTTTTTACACATGGGGAAGCAAGTCATGGTTGTGTTGGCATCTCTGCTCTGCTCTTAGCGCAGGTGGAGCAGGCAGCAAGATGTCAGGGTGCTCACCTGTGTGTGTGTAATCGAGTCTTAGCTCACAGAACTCTTGAGTTGAGTATATAAGGAGCAATTTGTTCACCCAGTTTTTATGCCAGTGCCCACCTAGGAAGGAGCCAGGGCAGTATTGCACAGGTTTTCCCATGCTGGGATTTCCATGCTGCAAGAGGAAAATCCCCCAGTATTTACATGCTGGGACCAAACCACACCATCCCCATAGCTGGGGGAGGTGGGGACAGCATCAGAAATAAAACTGATTAAAATCTTTCCTTCTTTTTTTTTGCATTTTGAATCAGCTCTGCCACTTTTCGTCACTGGTTCTCTTGCACAGAAGGCATTTATATGTTTATTTATTCACCACTTGTCATCCCAGTAGGTACGTCCCTGAGGCTGAGATAACACCCACAGAGAAATGGGGTAAGAATTCTGATTTTCCCCCTCCATACCCCAAAAAACCTCTCGATTTCATGACATAGAGGAAAGCTGTCTCTCCCTGTAGCCTTGCTGCTTGCTAAACCCTCGTGTCATAAGCAGAGTGGAGAAATTTGATTGCTGGTGAGCCCTCTAAGGATGTAGATCTAACACAGCACTGGAAGAAGTGTTTTGAGATTCAGCAGATGATTTTTACCAGCGTCAGATTTCCCCCTCTTTTGGTAAGTAGAGAAAAGAACCTTTTGCAGCGATGGCACCAAAAAAGATCTTGAGTCTTATTTATACTGGGCCTGGCTGGTCTTAAAGTAACTGATGTAAATGGGGAGCAGGGACGTGGATTTGCACTGGAATAAGTGAGATCACAATCTGGCCTAAACTACTAATGGGAACTATAACCCCAACCCTCGTTACACCATCAAGTCCTTCATTACACTTTATGGACTCTGGCTTCATGGCAAACTGGCCGGCACCCAGAGAAAATCAGATGGAGTGAAATTTGGCCCATTAAACCTTGCCATAAATATATCCTTGCCCAGCAAGCGTTACTGGGCACAAACTGGAGATGGAAAGATTAGAAAGAAACCACATCATCTCCTGCTCAATGCAAGGTTGTTCCTCCTGCTCCGGGTTTCGAAGCTTTTGTTCATTTGGGGTTTTTAATGACTCCAGTGAAAGGGCTTCCACGGCTGACCTTGGAAAGCTGGGTTAGAATCCAACCAGACCTCCAGTCTGGGTTTATGTCTTCTGAACTCAAAGGCATAATGTAACCATTTAATTGCTTCTTGTTTGGAAAATAAAGCCAGGCTGCACAGCCAGTGGTTGGTCTGTAATAAGTCCAATGTTTATGTTAATAGGAAACAGCCAGGTATTAATGTTCAACAACAAAATATTAGGAAGAATAACATCTCCTGACTTACAGAAACCTCCCGAGAGACGACAGGGGGTGTAATATGTTGATCCCAACTGACAGCCTAAAACTCTCAGGCTGTCTTTTATCACTCAGATGTGTATACTTGACCATACTTGCATTCCCAGCCCAGGTATCCTCATGGAAACTCAGAGAAAACCTCTGCCCAGTGTGCAGCAAACAAACTAGACAGGACTGTACCATCAGTGTGGTGGAAAATAATGAGTATATTGCAATGTCCTTTACTCTCGGCTGGGAAATGAGTGGTTTTCTGATAATTACCTATCTGAAAGGGAATAATAGCAGATGAGGTTCAGAGACAGGCCACAAAAACATCAGGCAACCTGAAAAAATAGTATACAAGAGAGAGAAAGGCCTGCTTGAAGAACATGTCATGAGCTGTCAAGAGCAAGTCCCTAAATGGATTAAAAAAGTAATGAAAGGGTAATTAGATGAGCTGCAGTAACAATAGAGAGGATTGTTGCTTCCCCCACACACCCACCCAGAGCAGTATAAACTCATCTGCTTCTGAGACTAAGCAGACCAAGCTTCTAAGAGCTCAAACCGAAGTAGGCAAGAGAAAAATGTCTCATGTGGCCAGACTGTAGAGGGAATCTGGCACTTTCTTTTACAAAGAAGCTGGAATTGGCCCACATAGAACCCAAAGGACAGACAAGCTATTCTAATGCAATGCAATTCCTGGGTCATCCTTCACACACATTTTGTGAAGGACATTCCTCTTCTCACTGTTAGCAGAACAGAGCCCCTCCTGCACAATTAAAGTGTGAAGATTCTATCTATCAGTAGCCAACAGTAACTCAAATACCCCAGGATTTTCTGTAGTACGCCCAAAACCTGAAAACAACAGCCCAAACTCAACCCCCCATCAGATCTGTACCTCTTCAGTCACACAGATCTTGCAAGATCGGGGTAGAACTTCTGCTGCCTGTGTCTACACAATAATGTTGACAACGGGTGGCATTTTGATACAGATCCAAGCTGATTTGGATTTGTAAAAGATGTTTCAAACGTGGCAGAGCCTAGAACAGAACTTGGATAAGCCAATTTACAAGTCACATCCTCTTTGGTAGCCTCTCGGCCAGTTGTTGACGATCACAAATTTCAAGACAGAGTCTTAATGTCAAGTCCCTTTTGAAGCCAAGGAGACAGACATACCAATTTTTTACTCAGACTCAGCAGATTCAGCTAACAGAAAGGAGTAAGAGTCCACCAAAGCTGCTAAACCCAGCAACTTCTTTTAGCAAATCAGCTCTGGTTTGTTTAGTGCTTCAAGGCTCCTCGCTCCATGAGGCGGTTGTTACTTCTGTATGTACTCCACAGCCACCCAAAAATCAAACACAAGCAAAGAAAACTCAGTTTGCCAAACAATAACTTTGTTCCCAAGTCTTTGGAAATCAACACCACTTCTGCATTCATTTCACTATTTTATTTCCTTGAAAATAGATTGACACGGGCTAGGTTGAGTTTTCAAAACTTACAACCCACTCAGACTCTTGTAAACATTTTAATTTTATTTTTATTTTTTTGCAAAGCATCTATTATAAATTATTGTAAACAGTGATTTCCTGTAAGAAATCTATGTAAACTCAAAGAGAAATGGATACAAGCGAATTATGTTCCCCTTCTTCACCCAACCTGCCCAGTCCCTCGGGGGGGTCTTCCTGGCAGCTCTAGTTATGAGAAGTCATGTGCCGGGATAAATGGTGGCGTTCTCGGAAGTACTCGTGACAAATGGGACACGTCAGCTTCTCCTCTCGCCTCCTCTTGCACTGGGACTCGGGCGAGGAGGACTCCTTTTTGTGATGCGACCTCATGTGGAAGACCAAATCTGACGTCATGCGGAAGGAGAGGTTGCACTTGGCACACCAGTTCTGGGCAGCTACTCCAAAGGAGGTGAAGGTGGGGGGAAGAAGAGTCAAGGAAGAGGAAGAGGAGGAGGAAGAAGTGGTGGTTGTGTTTTGTAACTGTCCTCCTGCCTGTTTGGGCCACGCTTCTGAGGTATATGGGAAGACGTTGCTCCGAGTGATGCTTGTCTGCAGCATCTGAGCATGACACAAATCACTGACAAAGAACTTGGAGCTGAGGAGAGCGCTGCAGCACATGATGTCTGTGGTGGCAATGAAGCCCGACAGCTCCCCCAGGCTCTTTGCTGACTCACTCATGGGATGAGAAGAATTTACTGCAGCTCTTTCTGCTAGACACTTACTGGGCTTGCTGAACGCGCTCTTCTGCTCTCCTCGGGCTCTGGTGGGCCACACAAAGGAGAAGGCGCTGCCGGAGGAGTTCAGCCACGCTTCCTTTGATACCTGCTCTTTACCAGTCAGGGCCGTGCCATCCGCCTGTCCCAGCTCCTTCGGTCTCTCGTTCCTCAGCTTCTCCTTCATCCTCCTGACCTCGGTGAAAGCGCTCTGCTTCTGTTCCAAAGCGTCTTTCCGAGCTGACGGCCGCCCTGAACTAAGCTTCCAGAAAGAACCAGCCAAGGCATGCTCTCCCCCAGCCTCTTCCTTGCCCCCACAGTTACGTTCCTCGCTCAGATTATTGGTTTTCTCCAACAGCACCGTTTTCCTGCTTCTGTTATTCTCAGCCTCTTCAGATTTTGCTCTCTTCTCTCCTGGGAGACCGTGGGCATCATCTTTACAAGCTGCCATTTTGACCTCTAGGTCCCTTGCCAGGCTGTGGAAATTGGTGCTCTGCTCAGATAAGCTGTTCTTTTCAGTCTTAGGGTCCTGGACGTTCCTCCATTGCAGGGTGTTCTTCTCAGGGACACACAGGAAGCGGACGTGGGAGAGATAGGAATGCTCACATTTAAAGACTCGGCTACATTCTTGGCACCTCAGCTCTGCAGAAACAGAAAACAGACAAATGAGTTTTGCAAAGGTACCTTTGTGGGCAGATCCTCACCCTGTCGTTGGCACAAATAAAAAACCCCTAAGTATTTCTTGTGTCAAGATCACACAGGCTAAAGCCAGTGCAGAACCAGGCCTCTGTGTGCTACCTGCAGAAAGTGTTTTGTTTAGACTCTCCAGCCAAGTTTGCATTACATAAAATGGCCAGTACACAAAAATCTGGATTAAAACATATCGACTTTTATGACAATTTGAAGTCTGAACCCAGATTTGGGTCTACCTTTCCAAAGCCAGTCCCTGGCTTTAGTACAGGCTGAATCAAACAATCATTGAATGGTTCAGGTTGGAAAGGACCTTAAAGATCTTCTCTTTTAGCTGATCAGCTAAAAGATGGGTTTAGATGGGTTTTATTTCCTATATTCCAGGATCACCACATTCTACGGGAATTGCAGATTGACTTCAGTCCTCAGTGACCCCCAAGTCAACAATTTAGTACTCACCATTCTGGGGTCTCTGAGCTTTGATCTCATCGAAACCCAAGAGGCTGGAAAGCTCCTCGTCATACCAGACGAGCAGCTCCTCATTTTTGTTGATTCTCCTGGTGGAGCGAAAGTATAACTGACTGTTTTCTAAGTAAGCTTCCAAGTTCTGCTCCTTGCTGTTGGCAGCTGCTTGAACCAGCCTCATCCAGGGCAGTCCTGTGGGGCTGTGCACCGCCGTCACATCCACCTGTGAGACAGGACACCAACAAAAAAGGGAAGTTTCAGGTCTTGGGATCCAAAAGAAGAGATTTCCATCAAGTTCAAGACCAAAGCCTGTTCTCTGTCTCACACAGAGCAGGAGGGCTGTGGCCCGGGGGGGACGAGATGTGAGGAGTCCTGGACCAGCGTGGTGTGAGCCAGGAAATAAACACAAACTCTGGGCAGCTGCAAATGGAGTTTGTCACTGACATACAAGGATATGGATCAAGAGGCATAAGAATAATCTCATTTTTTTGATTCAACACCCCAAGGAGACAATATCTGCATATCTAACCCTTTGGCTAGATTACATAAAAATTATATTTTAAGGAAGGCAACTAAGAAGCACTTATGTGATCTCTTGCCTTCTTCAGAAATAAACCCATGTATTCCTGTCCCCGCCTTCGATAAATCGGTTAAATTAATTTCAAGGTATCTAAACAGATAAAAACTCATCAGATGAATATTTTTCATTAAATTATTTCTGAGAGTAGTGAGGGGGTGCTGTTCAGTATATGTGCATCTGGAAATACCAAACAGATTAAATTAAAAGATGCTGCTTAGGTTGCAAGGTCAGGCACCCAGAAGTTTAAAAAAAAGAATATTAATTCTACTGCCCAAATTAAATTTCCCTTCTGTGTGGATATTACAGCATCGTCCTCAGTCACATACAATCCTTTCTGCACAGGACTCCTAAGTCATTTAGTCACAGATTGACCATGCTTTGGAAATAATATAATTATAAGCCACTTGGCTTCGTCTTCCTCATTCTCTGTGTGGTTCCCATCTTAGTTACTTTATGACATTTGCTCTGAATAAGGAATGATTTATTTCTTTCTAGGTTTTTCTTTGGTGTTTACCACAGCAGATCTATGTCCTCGGCAGCATCTGAAAGATGGGGGAAGATTTTAATCGCTCGGAGGCTGAAACAGAGGGCGACCAAGGGCAACGTTTACACACATAAAAAGCTTCAACTAATTTTTGAAGCACTAAGTCATTGTTTAGAAAGGAAGAAGTTTGGAAATGACAAATGTCTAATGACAAGTGTGATCTAAATCTCACCCCGAGCAATGTATAGCTCTTTGTTTTCCACTAATTGCAGGGTGGCCATTCACTGGTGTTCGGTATCAGAAACGCTATTTTGGTTATTTCTCTGATTTTAACTCTCTCCGACTATTATCTTCCAGGAAAAGCAGGAGACGTTAGTAGCTTGAATGCAAGAATGAAACATTAAGGATAAGAGTTAATTAGAATAAGGGAGGAAAATAAATAAGCATGCCCTGTAACTGCTTCTCGCTAAACGCCATGGTAATTAGCAATGATTGAGAAATAGGAAAGTCTGACAGCAACACAAGCACACCCTCCCCCACGCGGGGGTCGTAACTAATAGCTGTGAGGAGGCTGTCAGTTATCACTCTCTGTGTCTCACAGACACCGAGCACCCCCCCGGAGCTCTCAGCAAAGTCAAAGGGAACGCGGCTCCTCCGGGATCCGGGACTCCAGGGGAAGAGCTGAGGGAGGCTGGAGAAGGTAAAGAAGGGGAGGAATAAAGGACAGGGCTGTGGGCAACAGGAACCCCAGCTGCGAAGAATCCACCTTGCCAAATTATTCCTGTCTATGTTCTATTCATACCATAGCCAGCAAAGCAAAACACATTTATTTTTCGTGCCTCGGTGCTGTGATAAAAACATAGAATCATGATTGAATTGTTAATTAACTGTCCAGAGTTTGGAGCTTAACAATAGTTCCTGATTTCTGGAAGGTTTACTCTTAATTAGGAGTAACTAAGAGGATATGGGGCCACTGATGGCAAGTGAAATAGCTACTTGCAGAGAATTTGATGTATTTACTGCCCAAAGATGGAGATCTGAGCCAACCCGGGCATCCAGTTTCGTGGCTGCACAACAACCACTGAGCTCAATTGTAGCAAAACGCTAAAGCCATCCCTCTGGAGGGCTCTTCCAGTGTAAAAACCCTTTGAGGCTCTTTCTTGAGTTGACTGTCATTTGTCCCAGGGGAAACACAGCAATATTCCACAAATAAGACCTTGTTTCAGGAGAGATGCTTCGCCAAAGAGCTTGTAGTTCTCCCGGAGAACTAATAACACGGTCCAAGCAAGAAATCTGGTGCCAGGGACTCAAACAAATAGTCAGGAACTCCCTGAAGCCTCTTATTTTCTTTCTTAATTTTTTTAAAGCAAAAATGCCAAATGGGTACCTCCCAACAGCTGCATCTTCCATATCACATGAACTCCTTGGGATTGCTCACCTCCGGAGCACAGAAATCTTAGGAGAACCTAAGATCTCTCCTAGATCCATCCACACCACGGCATGTGGGAAATTCGCTTGCCTCACATTGTAAGACACAGCCTCCATCTCGACCAACGGTGACCAAAATGCACTCCAAGACCCAGAAAGCCCAGGTAAGAGGCCACCCTGAGAAATATAGATTGTCCATATGAAAATGTTATGATAAACAGTGGCTAAGGAACAAAAAAGAATTGAGAATTAGAGCTGGAGAGTTAAAACTCCATCACAGTCCTGGGGTTTCTGACCTTCCTTACAGTTCCTCTTGTCTCACTGCCATATCCATGTGGCTTCTCTACAGTGACTGAGAAGTGCAGCTGTGACACAGACAGACAGACAGACATATCTGAGGTAAGTTTAGGAGGTCCATGTACTAACAGCAGTAAGATGTGGCCTGAAGGTTGTGTGGACTCGTTGCCTGACTGACACCTCCTACAGTTCATACTGTAGGTCACTGCCACTGAGAGTTTACTTTTATGGATAATTTGAGCAAATTGGGTAAATGCTGCTCAGATCTGTCAATAAATCTGTCAGTTTTCACTGAGGTCCCTCCAGTCTACAGCCCATAAATCAGAAACACACTGGCTGCTTCTCCACTTTGAAGTAGTCAGTTGGGCTGAACAAACCAAAACTCTCCCCCTGGGCAAAGTTACCTCTCAGGGATGGCACATCCCATTTTGAGGTGCCTCACCTGAAATGCTGCTTTCTCCTACCTTAAATACGTAGTGGATGTTCCGTCTGTCAGAACACTTGAGAGCAATAAAAGCTACGGTGTCCAGCAGGGTGTTCTGGAGCATGCATGGTCCAAAAACAACTTCTTTGGGAATGTCTTGGGTGGTGTGAACAGTAGCCAATGTGTCGGGAAAATGGTGATGCAAAAGTTTGTTGTCGCTTGTCCAAAGGAATTTAGGCAGAGATGTAAGTTCCATCATAAACCTGTAAAATAAAGAAGAAATGGCATTTGGAACAGAGGTGGGGACAGAAAAGGGCATCACCACTTAAGATATAAGATAAGCAAAACAGTAAGCAAAATTTTCAGAGAGTAGAACTCAGAATATCCTTGTTCAGCATATTCTCAGCCTTCTTGTTTAATATTAGCAGTTTGTAGAAGTGTGAAGAAAGGTAGAGGAGAAGAAAAAACAAACAAACAAAAACCAACCAAAAAACCAACACCCCAGCAAGCACTTTCTGAAATGGCATTTTGTAAAAGCTGTGCTTTTTGATTTGGGAACGCCATGTGAGTCTCATTTCTGGTTAAGGCAGCACAAAACCAGGAATAACGTGAGCCCCCAGTTTATCCAGCTTGAATCCACAAAATCTGGGGAGACGGACAAAAAGATTGTTTTCTTCCCATCTTAAAACAGACGCGAGATCTTAATTATCTGCTGCTGTTGGGAAAATCAGAGCAGGCTGTGACTCTTGGCATGGGGATGCTCTCAGCGTAACGTTAGCAGGGACTGCTCTCTTCAGAGGGTGAATTGTCCTGCCCTGAACATAGAATATTACACTTTTTTGGAGCAGAGGTGGTTTCTGCAGCATGAGCCACGATCTGAGAACTCTGTACGCGGCGAGGAGGCAGGTTTGGATTATTTGTCATTCTGAGCTTCTCTAGGTTTTTAATAAAGATATTGCCATCTCCAGCTCCCAGCTGGAGGTCATAGAAAAACCCTCATTTACGCCACCAACAGCTGGATCAGGTCCATCAGGCAGAGAAAATTAAAGAGAACAACAACAAGCCCTGAAGAAGCCTCAGCCTAATAAATATGGAGATGGAAGGGCTGAAGATCCAGTCTAATCCTTCTCCCTCTCTGCCAACACACTTGATTTGTTACTCCCTGACTCATGACTTAAACTGAAGTGATGTAAAGCGCTCAGGAGAGCTGCATCAATTTAACTAAATCAGTTTATAAATCAGTACAGCTAATTCAGTATAATTTCTTCCTGGTAGGCAAGGTCTAAGGCCCTGCCCTGAAAATACTGAAATACATGGTTACGTACGCAGTGAGTAGTAAAAACCTGAAGGATGGAGGCCTGAATCAGACAACCAAGGCAAAGAGTGGGATGTAAAAGGAAAAAAAAAAAAAAAAAAAAAAGGACAGAGTGGGTTTCTGCTTTCTGTTGATGATAAGTTTCATTGCCTGGTTTCCCAATAATCTCCTGAAGTTACTACTGAGAGAGAACATATTTCTCTTTCCATGTAAACTATACCCATTTTTAATAAATGGAAACACTCAAGGCCTATTTATTTTAACTACTACCGAAAATAAAAGGTCCAAACCAATCATGTTGCCCAGAGAAGCTGTGGCTGCCCCATCCCTGGAGGGGTTCAAGGCCAGGCTGGATGGGGCTTGGAGCAACCTGCTCTGGTGGGAGGTGTCCCTGCCCAGGGCAGGGGGGTTTTGGAACTGGATGATCTTTAAGGTCCCTTCCAACCCAAACCATTCTATGACTCTATGAATCAGAACTTAAATTTGAGATCTAAAATGCTTAACAGTGTCTCTAAATAAGAAAAACTTTAGAAACAAATTATAATCTGAACCAGTTTTCTTTTCTAAAGAATTCACATTCAGGAAAATCCTAGTCTCTTCTGACATTATTTCATGTACCCACTTGCCTAGAAGGCACCTCCTCTCACTAAGATTTCCCTTTCTGTGAAATTAGTCTGAATTTATCCCGGTAACCGAAGGGAGTGCTGTGCCGTGGACACTGTGGCCATTCCAGAGGAGACAGAAACCCAGGGCCTGGAAGCTGCGTTTCCCGTGGGGAAGGATGCTGGATCCGAGCACACACACTTCTCCTGGGAAGGGCAGGGGTGCTACCTCTGTGTGGTCGGGCTCTTCCTCCAGAAACCTCAGCCCAAGCACAGACACGAGGGTCTGAAGAAGTCACACTCTCTGATACTTTTCTCTGTTTCAGCAGCTTTTCAAAGAGATACCTTAAACCCAACCCTAACTCTCCAATGCCTGAAAATGTGCGGTTACCAAGAAAAAGTGAGAATTCTGTGTGACAGCACCACCTAGTGATTTATGCCATAATATGTCCCAAAGAAGGATTCCCAAAGGGGCAGGAGATGCTGTTGCCCCACTCTGGGTTTGTTACCTGCAAGACAGAGTTTCAACCATCAGCTCTCTGTGCTGCCTACTCCCCTGCCCCAAATCTGGAGCACAGAAAGTCTTCTACACACCCAAAGGGAAGGGCAGGGAATAATTAGGCTCTGGACATAGAGATCTCTGCCCGTAGACACTGTCCCACCAGCCTGCAGGCTCATCCCCCCTTCTGGAGAGGGGAAGGGAAGTCAGGGCTCATCCTTAGAAGCGCTGATCCATGGAAAAGACCACGGGGAAAATAAATCAGTATTTATTCTCCAGCAAATAAAGCAGTATGTGCACATCTTCAGTTCCAGTGACTTCGCCTAGAAATTAGGAAATGCAGGTTAATAAGGAGTATCACATACTTTCTAACAGATCTTTTCCCTCCTCAAACTCAAGCGTCCCTCAAACTCAATATGTCAATTAGTCAAAGACCTGTGATGGGCAAAAAAGCGCCCCCCCACACCTACAGGGCATTAAATGCCAAAGTCTCAAAGTGCAGGCTTGGCAGCTGTGGTCACATTCAGGTCTCACATGGAAGGGTTAACTTTGTGGGAAGTTATGAAAAGGCTGCTCTGTGTGTAGACAGCAAATGTTGGGGTCAGCCTTGGGCCAAAAGCTTCTGGTGGTGGTGTGGGCAGACCGATCTCTTCCAATAATTTGCTGAACGCACCATCTAGTGTAACATCTCAGTATAACACAGTGTCCCACGGCAAAGTGACAGTGGGACATCCCCCGAGTCCCTGGTGGGTTTAGTCTCTTCAGCTCCACAGCTTCTGGGCGCCCTGTCAGGCACCAGTCGCTTCCCTCATGAGTGGGTCATTCCCTTTCGCCAGTCTCTGCTCAAACGGGACATTGGGGGCCTCCAAAGGGGTTAGGGGCCTCCAAAGGTGCTGGTTTTTATAGGGTTTGGTCAGGGTGATGTCAGGGAGGGAGCGTTGATTAAATTTACAGCAGTCTCTTTTTGAAACAGAGAAGGCGGGGGTCAGTCTCTTCTCCCAAGGCGGGGAGATGGGACAAAAGGAAAGGGCCTCAAGTTGCCCCAGGGGAGGTTCAGATCAGATATTAGGAAAATTTCTGCATGGAAAGGGTTATTAAGCCTTGAAATGGGCTGCCCAGGGAAGGGGTTGAGGCACCATCCCTGGAGGGATTTAAAAGACAAGTTTAGAGATAGGGCTTAGAGATATCATTTAGAGATGGTTTTTATCAGAGTGAGGTTGATGGTTGGACTCGATGATCTTAAAGGTCCCTTCCAACCTGGATAATTCTATGATTCTAAATTTGCCACATCTGACAAATTCATTCCTTTTCTGCTCTACAGCAAAGTTTACAGAGCTCTGTCCTAAGCCTCTGTATGAAGGTCAGGCCTCCAGCTCCGTACCACATAGACAGGGACCTCCACTGTCACCTCCCTGAGACATGACCCCCCTCACCCAACACAGCCCTGCTGCTCTGCATAAGCAGTTCCTATCCCTCTGGGCCCTCTCCCCTCCTAACATGTGTCTGAAAGGCTGAAATAAATGAATATTTATCGTTCTTTAGTGGCAGATGAGGGCGAGATCACCTGTTAGACCATGGGTGCTCTCCATATTCTATCTGTCACCGATGCGAATTCTTCATATGGATGAGTTTAGGGACTCGCTGCTTGAAGGACTCTCCATCCCCCAGAGAGTATCTGAGACACATATACCATGTCCCTGAGTGATGGATTTTGCATCTTGATTTCTGAGAAGTGTGACAGATCTGTCAAACACCAAGTACCTATGGGCAGGCATGGACTGCTCTAGTCCATAGACCCCATGGACTACGTAACCGTGGGTGTTCCATCAACAAGCCCATGGAAGAGATGGTGCTCGCAGCAACTGCTCCCAGCCAGGTCGCTTCCAGAAGCAGCACACAAATTGCTAATCATCTGATTAGCATCATTTGGTGCATCAGGAAACCATCATTTTGGTTTCCTCAACGCTCCTCCAAGCTGGGACCCTGCAAGTTCGCTCCTCCCATTTCCCAGTGCTTGTTCATCATCCCATTAACTAACTGGGAACTGCCTTCCTGAAAAACCCTTACGTAGCTCCCTCACCTCAGGAGAAAAATACCTTCCTAGAGAGGGGAAGCCAGAGAAGGGCAGAGGAACAGTTCTGAGCTGGTTTTCAGATCCCTGGTTTTCTGCTGTACGGCCTTCAGATGTCACTGCAAGCTCTTCTAAGAAACGTCTGGAACTGCCCAAATATAGAAAGACCAATTCGACCAGAGACTCCCCTGGTTCCTATTTTCATCGGATTTGGCCCGATTCTCCTTGCCACAGTGACAACCCTGAGCTGTGGCATCACTTGGAGTTTCTTGGTGGTCACAAAAGCTGCAGCCTCGCTTGATGCTGTGATCAAGTTTGCGAATGTGAAGGAAAAAAATGAATCTCCTCTGCAAGAGGGGAAACTTTTCAGGCAGAGCTTAATTAACTAATTCAGCTCTTCACAATCACAGATGGAAGGGAATAGTAAAAATTGTTTCTCTTAAATTCATTAATTATGAAATTAATTTAATACCTCCTTCCATTTCACCTTCCATTTTAACTGTGGAGTAATTTGCATATAGTGATATCACTTTCAAAGCAATTATCTCAGTTGTGAAAAAGAAAAACAAACAAACCCAACAGCACAGAAATTACTCATAAAGCCTGAAGAACATATTTGATCCTGGAAAGCATCACTCCCCTACATCCACTCCAGTGAAGGGGAATCCCAAGGGAGTTCAGAGATGGAAAAAGGGAGAAAAATCCCCTTCTTGGGTTTTTATATATTTGCTCTCCTTCTGTGCAAGCTTTTCTTCTCTTTGTATTCAAGTCGTGAACTGCAAAGGAGAAGAATCACAACTAAACCTGAAGGAAACTGACAGCGAATCAAAGAAAAGAAAGGAGAACTCTTGTTTTCAAAGATAAAGTAAGTAATCCCGGAACCCACAAAGTAAATCCTGGAAGAAACTGCAAGCCGTTTCCTAAATCTATTAAATTACAAGCTGAGAAGATCCTCTTGAAGCGTGAAAAGTCTACACGCAAGCTGTTTCTTGCTGCAAGACAGAGCTGCTGGGCCTCAGCTTGGGCACGGGTCTGGGAGATGTTTCCTCTTGGGTGGTTCCTTCACCCCTTTACTGCTGACAACCCCACGTAGGGGAAGAAAATTGTAGAGGTGTACGAGAGGACAGGCAGCATTCCCAGATGAAGAAAGCCCCTGTGGGTTTGCTACCACCCCCCCACCCCCCCCAACAGCCACTATATCCCAGCAGAGCGTGCAGAAGTCTTGGATTGACATGGAAAGGAAGGAGTTGCTGTTGATGTCTGGAAAGACAACTAGACACGTGTCACTTATTTCAAAGCCTCAAGCTCAGCAACATGTCCATCTTCAAGAAACAGCCCAGAGACAAAAGTCCTTGAATTTCCGAGCTCTGAGTATGGTCTCTCGTTCCTCCCCTTTTCACCGGTGGCAAATCTGGATCCCAGCAATGACCCAAAGATGTCCCTTCCCTTCCAGTCAGCCACTTCCCACCTCTGCGCTCAGAACAGCCCAATTAGCACTGATGAAGTAACTCAGCTCAAGATAACAAAGCCTGTGGAGAATGGAAATTTTTTTGCTGGCCAAGGCTACAAACTGGGGCACTTTGTGGGTACCTCTCTTCTCAGTTCCCCGTAGCCCTGGCTGTGCTGTTCCCTGTCCTCCTGGGGTTTTTTGGTTGCCGTAGGCAAAGTCTGGAGGAAGCAGAAGAAAATACAAC
This sequence comes from Scolopax mira, assembly GCA_004320125.1. Classification (NCBI taxonomy): domain Eukaryota; kingdom Metazoa; phylum Chordata; class Aves; order Charadriiformes; family Scolopacidae; genus Scolopax; species Scolopax mira. The sequence goes on from BJBW01002991.1 coordinate 38,723, forward strand.
GATGCACCGAGCTTCACTCACTGCGGAGCTGAACTGAATCTAAAGAGAATGGAATAAAATCAAGACTCACGCAGCCTGATCCATGAAGATGGTTTTCCCTCAGCATTCCGGGCACCCCCAGCTTCCTTTCATCACACCTTCCTGTACAGGCACCACGGCTCTGGCCTGACACCCTAAAAACAGTTGGTAGGAACAGGGGAACTCACTGCCCGGCATCCTCCGAAAAGATCTCGAGGCAGCTCAGAGCCAGGAGCTGCTCTGAGCTTCCAGAAACTGGCCCCTTCCACAGCGTGAGCTCAATCTGGAGGTTTGATTGTGAATCAGGAGACCTCCAAGCTTATGGGGTGCTCACAAATTTGTTGTATCATCCTTATCTTCAGGGAGGAGTTCTCCAGTTCTTACCCTTTCAAGGCTCCGTGGTCTTCAGACTGTCTTTCATCCCCTGCAATCCCCAGCACGTGCAATGGAAGCTGACAGCTCTTGATGAACCATCATTATATCTTGGCTGGATACCCAGCCTAGTGAATCATGAACCTGCCAAATCTTTTTATTATGAACAATCTCTCAAACTTCAGGGGGAATAATGAAGAAGACAGAGCTAAAATCCCTGCCTGGAAACGAGTAAATACCTCAAGCTCCACATTTGCCTTGGTCAACTCTTGTGAAATACAGGAGCCATTTGGAAGTGCAGGTTAAAAGAAAAGCTTCCGAATTTCTTATTTCCTCTGAGATTAGTGGGCTTTCTCCTGACGTGTGGTGTCTGCCCCACACCCATGCAGAGCTGCCTCTCCAAAGCAGATGTGGATTGAATCCCTTCTCCAAGACCACCACAAGGATTAAACTTCCTTTCTTTACCTCAAGCCCAGGAACAAAATCACAGAATCACAGACTGATATGGGGTTGGAAGGAACCTCTGGAGATCATCTCATCCAATCCAACCCCCTGACAGAGCAGGGTCACCCAGAGCAGGTCCCACAGGAATGTGTCCAGGTGTGTTTGATTGTCTCCAGAGATGGAGAGTCCACCACCTCTCTGGGCAGCCTCTGCCAGGGCTCTGCCACCCTCAAAGTGAAGAAGTTTCTACTCATGTTTAGATGGAACTTCCTCTGTTCCAGTTTGTGCCCATTTCCTCTTGTCCTGTCCCTGGGCACCACTGAAAAAAGACTGTCCCCATCCTCCTGACACCCACCTGAGACTGATCTAGCTGATGAGAAAATAACTGAGATTTGACCAAGTCCCAGTAGAGCCACGGACCGTAGAGCCCCACTGACTTCCAAATGGCAGCTCAGCACCAAACTTCCCTGTGTTCTTAGGAAATGTACACATTGAGCCCCTATTTCTACCACCAGCAGCTTCCACGGCAGGGAAGGGGGTAGGCAGGAGAGGAATGGACTATCACACACCACAGGAAATTCTGGTTAATACTGATTTTCTGGGACATGTGATGCCACAGCAGTTCCAGGTGAAGTCTTCTTTGACTTAGCAGACCTTGTAGCGAACTGGAGGGTTTAAACCTGGTAGAACATGAGCAACAGAGTCACCGAGGTCTCTGCTCCACACTTATTGGTGCCTGAATACTAGAAATGCAGTGCAGGCACTGGGAGGGCTCTTGGTGTCTCAAGCTGGACAATGAGCAATAGGAACACGATCCTGCCCTAATTAGAAAGGATCTAATTAGAAAGGATTTTCTGCTGACCCAGTGGTTGAGACAGACTGGGTCTAGGAGACTGGCTCCACGATGCACACAATGTCCAGACTCCTTTCCAGCTGGGTTGGCCCCAGGGGCAGATTGAGGGCTTCTCTCTGGCACCACTGGTCTGATCTGGTGGACCCTGGTGGGTGGTACTGGCTTGAAGGAGTTATTCATAAATCCACCTGTGGATAAAGAGGAGCTGACAACAGCTCTGTAGTCTGCTGGCTTTCAAATATTTGATTTTTGTGTGCAGGGCACCACACTGAAGGGCTGACTCCTCACTGCACCACTGTTCTGCCTGATGGACCTTCGTTCACCACTTTCCTCTTGTGGCTTCAAGGCCTAAGACCTAAAAAACAGAGTTTCTGTAGGGTACAGGGAGCATGTTTTAACTCTCCAGCCGGGTTTGAGGATTATCAGACTATAAATATTACAAATTCATGATACCTAAGGCAGATTTTATGTAGTTTATAAATGGTTAAACTGTAGGGAATCTTCTTTTAGAGAAGAAATCTTAGCAACCATCCCAAATGGTTTCAAGGACTTACTAGGATAAGAAAGGATGTCTGTGGCCCTGAGAACATGGTGACCTGAGATGCAATAAATATGGACCTTTTCTGACAAACAGGTGGTAGCAGGGAGATCATTAGTTTTAATGAGCAATTAAGCAGCTAGAAGGTTTTGCCAACATGAAAATTGAGCCAAAGGGCAGGTGAAGAAGACGGGGGAAGAAACAACCCTCACTCAAAATGAGGACCACCAGAAGGCACAGCTACATTAATGTGGTAACATTAACATCACTGCAGCTGCACAGAACGTGCCCTGCAGATATATTTTGGTTAAAAACTCACAGTATTTCATCTTCCAGCACCTGAATGGTGCCAGTGTGGGATCTGCTCCCCCTGCTCTGGCGCCACTCACCATCCAGCAATAGACAAAATGCCCCCAAAATGTCACAGGAGTTTTGAATCTTGAATGTAAAAATGCCTCTACTTTTCTCACGCACGGAAAAACATACAACAAATGCTTTTTTAAAGTAACAAAGTTATTCCATGGGAGGGGGGCCAGAGAAGGAACTATTCAATGCAGTTTAGGGAAGGAATCACCACACAGAGGTGTGGAGCCACTTTCAGCAAAATCCTTGTTTTATTCCCCTAAACAGGAGCCCCGACTGTGGCAATTTGTGCTGACGCATTTTTCTCACCCAGATTTGTGCATTTGTTCCTTCCTCTCGGGATCCAACCAAACAAAACCAGACAAAACCACTGCTCCCTGACTCCAGCCACAGAAAACGGAGAAACAACCAACCTGTGCAACCCAAACCCAACCCAAACCCACCCAAACCCAACCCAAACCCAACCAGACCAAGCTCAACACAACCAGAGGGAGCCAAAATCTGTAACTTGTGAAAACAGTGACAAATCATCTTTCCTCTCTCTTCACAGAGTTCACATTCCTGCCTCCTTTTCACAAATTAAATAAATTACACTGATTGATGTTCAAGATACATAAGGTACGTCCTTGTTTAACAGTCCTGCTACTTATTTTTGGCAACTCTTGATTTAAAAACGTAATATCTGTCCAAATGTTTCTTTCTGACAGAAAATGAATACTTTGGTGTGTAAGCATATATACATATATATATGTACACACATATATATACGTACATGCACTCTGCATTCACAACTATACATATAGTTAGACATACACCTAAATAATCTTTTAAGTTTTGCAGGTTCATTATCTGTATTTAAAGAGAAATATTTGGAAACTAAGAGCAGTCACTTTCACATGGTTAATACCGGAGATTTCTTCAACAGTACTAAGTAAAGTTAATGTATAATAATCTTATTAACATTAGTAATAAACTTCGTATATATGTCAGTCTGGTAACAGTGAGGAATTGAAGGATACAATGTAATGTGAAATTGTGGGGAACAGCATCATTAACAACATTAACAACTTATTTTTCACTACAACGAATCAGCGAAACCTTGTAATGGGAAGTGAATTTTGTAAATTAAAATAATGAAGCTAAAAGAACGTTTTTTCCCACCAAAATACTTTGATCTTTGACCTGGCGTTTATCAATAGCATTTGCAAGTAACACATGGCTTTGCTGCAGGAAAATTCACTGATTCCCGGCGTCAGAGGCACAGAAATCCCCACAGAAATCCCCACACAGTAATTCCTTCTGCAAAATCTTCCACACAATCTACACTGCTTTGCACAGAATTTATTTTTGCACCTTCTCATCTGGTTATTTTATGTCCAGATAATAGAAGCTAAAGTAATATTTTGACTTTACATTAATATGTCTGTGGATATAATGCTTTTTTTTTTTCCTCTAAGATGACATCTCTGTAGAGCTCTATCGGGCAGCTCGACTTTGCTGAGAAATACTGGAAGATGCTTAAATACCCAATAAATTTGCTTCCTCAAAGAGCAGCTCATAATCAGTGTAAATTAAGAAATCTACATTAAAAGAAATAAATGTTAATCTCCCAGCCTTCCGGTTGCCTAAAATTAATAGTTCTTCTCTCTAACACCAATGACATTTACTACATGGAAACAAGAGCTGTCAAGCACCACATTTTGCATTTTTTAAAGCCAAAAATAAGGGATAGCTCCTGAGCAATGATTTATTATTACGTTCCGAATTTCAGCATGAGCTCAGTTGCTTTTTTATTTATGAACAGTTACACTAAAAATATAAAATTACTTAAAAATCCCGTCTCCCAGTAAGTTTTTATTGACGTTTCTTCCCGGTGGTACCTGTCTGAGCACGGAATAAAGACATTTAAACGCTTCAGTCATTTGTAGCAGACTGAATTCCTGCAGAAAGAAACCTTTTCGTGGAAAGATTTGCAAATGTAAAGATCAATTAGAGATAGAAATTAAAGACATTTAAAAAGTGACAACACCAGCAGCTTCTAACTTACTCAACCAGCAGGAAATTTCTCCTAAGGAACATGGCTATTTTGCTTGGATTAGATGATCCGAAAGGTCCCTTCCAACCTGGGCAACTCTAGGGTTCTATGATTCTATACTGGATGCAAATAGAGAATAACGATTTGCGGCATTCCAGAGAAAGTTCATTCATTCCTTAAAAGCAGTTAGTCCCTAATTAATTACCGAGGACGGGCCGCGACGCTCCGCTCACCTCTGGAAGTTGGGGGGATGAGGAGAAGGGCTCCCAGTGAAAAGGGCAGCCGATGCTCCAGAGGGCTCGGCGAGACAAGAGGAGCCGGGAGGGAGGGAAAGGGGCGACCACCTTCGGGGTTGCCGAGGGGAGGGTGCCTTCCCCCCCCCTCCTCCTCTTCCTCCCGCCCGGAGCCGCCTCCGCATCGCCCGCCCCCCCTCCCTCCTCCTCCCCCCCGCCCCGCATCCCAGAGACGGTACCCGCCGCCCCCTCGGTGCGGGCGGTGACAGGGTGGGGGTTAAGCACTAGTCACCAAGGGGGGGGGACCCCCGGACCACCCTGGTCCCCCCCTCACCCCCGGCTCCGCTCACCTGCGCGGCCCCTCCGCGGACTCTCCGGCAGCGGGGTCCGTGTGCCCCCCCCCCAAACCCGCGCCCCCTTCCCGGCCGCAGCCCTCTCCCACGATCCCGCTACCGCCGCGTCCCCGCGGACCACCCCCCCCTACCCCCCGGGAAGCCTCCCCCCCGCCGCCGCACCGCCCCGTCACCGCATCCTCCTCCTCCTCCCCCGACACCGCATCCTCCTCCCCCGCCGCGGCTCCCCGCCCAGAGCAGACCCCGGGAAACGCCCCCCCCCCACCCCACCCCGGGGTGCCCCGCATCCCAGCCGTGACCCCAAGCCCTCCCCCGGGACCCACATCCCTCCCCGC
>BJBW01002991.1:47814-86034 GCA_004320125.1 Scolopax mira
CCCGGAACAGGAAAGTCCCGGTTCAGCTTCCCCCCCCCCTCGCCCCCCCCATAAGATCCCGTCTCCCTCCCCTCCCTCTAACCCCTTCCTGCCGCTGGTCCCGGCCAGAGGAGCCGCTGCGGGACGGTGCGGGACCGGGCTGAGCCGCCGCGGCGGCGGGGCATGGGGACGGGGCTGCGGGGATCCTCCGGCGGGGCTCAGCCCCGCAGCCAGCACCCCGGAGCCCGGCGGGCAGGGCCGAGAGCCTGAAGTTAACGGGATTTATTACTTTTTTCCCCCCCCCCCCCTCCCCCCCCCCCTCCCCCCCCCCCCCCCAACCCCTCCATCTTTTCTTTTTTTAATTATTATCGTTTGTCTCCTTTCCTTCGCTGGATCCGAAAAGCCCGTAAGGTCTGCAGCGAGGGAGGGAGAGGGACGGGAGGAGGAGGAGGAAGAGGAGGAGGAGGAGGGAGAATTAAGGAAGGGAAAAGATGGCGAGTGGCAGGAGCGGCGCGGAGAAAGCAGCTTTTTTGTGCTGCTTCTTGCTGGCGACGGGGAGTTTCACCTCCTGCGCCCGGCCCCCGGAGGAGGAAGAGCACGAAGAGCAGCGCTCCTGTCACGGTGCCTTTGATCTCTACTTCGTCCTGGATAAGTAAGTGACAGTCGCCTTTAAAAACGTTTATTCACCCTTCAGTGCCTCCTTGCAGCAGCAGGGACGTGGTTTCCCCCCACCATCCCCGTCTCTCCGGGTGCCTTCCTCCTCCTCCTCCTCCCTCTGTCCCAAACCTTGGGCCAGGGTCCTTATTTTTGCTCCCCCCCCCAAAAAAAATCGCACATTTCCCAAGCATTGAGGGGAGCCCTGGGTGTTAACCTGGGCTAGTGGCCATCCCGGGAGAGCGGGTCGCCTTGGGGCTGTGGCGTGTTGGATTTTGGGGGGTGGGGGGGTGATGTTGGTCCGTGCCCCCGGCGCTCCTGGAGTTTGGTGTCAGGATCCCGAGCGCTGGGATGTCACCGGTGGGATTTAGCAGCACCAGGGCTGTGTGGACCCACCTGAGGTTCAGACCAGACCACTCGTTTGTGGGGGTTGCTTTGTTTACAGGCTCACAGCGAGGTTTTGTAAAACTTGTCTCTGCTCGACTGCTTCGGAGTTGTCTAAACCTGTGCTGGAGCTCCATCCATTAAAACAGGTTGGCAAATACTTTTCTTTAAGGCTCAGTCAGCCCAATTTAGGTACGGCCAGAGGGTATGGCTGGGCTGACACTTCCTAGGCGTGTTGGAGCAAGCACTGGCAAAGCGAGGGGTGAAAGAGAAGGTTTCTCTTGGTGCACAGCTCCGGCTGGACAGCCAAGGGTTAAACTCGAGGAGTAAACTGTTCCTCTCCACGTGGACTGGGTGCCGTGGTTCTGTTGGCTACTACATCCTGGGTGAGGGACGTGAGGTGACATGAAAGACTGAAGAATCTTTGTGATTCTTACCCACAAGAAGCCTGTGGTGTTTCCCAGCTGGGAGACCTGCTCAGTCCATCGGCCTCCTGCCTGAGGCAAAGGGCCACCATCCCCCAGGGGCCAGTGCTCTATTCCCGCGTTCAAGAAGAAGGGAGGAAAAAAAGGCATCATTAAATAGGGATTCTGGTTTTTTAGAGCAAAAGGACCTGAAGACCAAAGGCATTCTGCCTTTCTAAAAGCTGCGCTAACGCACCATGTGGTCATCGGTTTGGCGTGGGCTTTTTTCACAAAGAACTTGTTCCTGAGGTAACCTTTCAAGCCGTGGCTGGTACTTTTCTTATGCTGGTTTCCTGCGTGGTGTGAATCCCCTGTAACACAGTGCTGATCACGTACGGGTTCTGTCACCTGTAACGTGGTGTCTGCCTCCTGCAGCACGATGTCCTCGCTTGCAGAGGCACCAGGTACCCTCAGCAATCACCTCCCGTGCCCCTTCTCGTCCCTAAATCAAAACCAGCTTTGCTGGGTTTTGGGGAAATCAAGGCAGAGAGGAGAGTGTTTTCCTCAGAGCCGCCAATGTGTCAAGCAGTAAGCAGTTGGTTGTGTAAATGAGCTTCCCTTTGGTATTGTGGGCCCAAAATCATGTCTCTTCTTTCAAGAGGACTGGTGTCTCGACTCAGGTGCTGCCCGCTGGGTGCAGTGGTCCATTAGAGACCAGACCTCATCATGGTTAAAGTAAAACTCACAGACTTTGGTTTAGGTGGGAAATTTCTCTTTGGCTTCGGTTGCAAACTGAGCCTTTATAACCTCCAAGAGTTATAACAAAGAGTTCCTCTTTGGTAAAAAGCTGTCCTAAGAGTTACTCGGGCCCCTGAGCGGTTTTAGAGTCCATCCCTTGCTTGACTATGTGGTGGCCAAGCTGCTTCTGGCCTCCATGAGGTTGCATTTCAATCCATATGGCTAATGTTAAGAGTGCCAGATTTTAAGAGCCATGGGTCCTGCGTTGGCTGAGGGTGTATTCAGTCCCATCTGTGTTTTGGGACATCTGGCACAGCCCAAGGAGCTTCCTGGAGGCAGGGAGGGACTGGCTGCGAGAGTAAATTCTGGATCTTGAGAGAGTTCATCGAAAGGAACTAGATAATCCATCAGTGTTGAGATGTTGAGATGAGGATACCAGGTACTCCTGGTAGGGAGAAGGCAGGAAGCCAATCAGAGCAGCTGGTTAAAAGTGAAAATACAGTGACAGATTTTTTTATTTAGAACTGTATCCATGCTGTCTTCCCATATCTGGGAAGAATCCTGGCTCTAATTTCTCATCGTAGAACCCCCACCACAGAGTGTCCCCACACGGCCTGGGAATTGCCTCCCTTCGGTGGCACCTTGCCAGCCTGGAGTTAGATGTGTTCAGGCTTAATTAGCTGGCTAACGATGGGATTGGAGCGTTGGCTCCTGCCTTTAATCCTGCTCTTCAGGCCCTGTCTCCAAAGTCAGCCTGGGTTGAACCAAAATGACTTTAAATCTGCTTTGCTGTGCTTCCTTGGAGAAGATGAGATCTCGCATCAGTAGGAGGCAGACGGGAGGAAGACAACAAGCCTTCCTCCTGATGCATCTAAGCACCGTGTGTTACTGCAATGACCTTATTGGGGCATGATTTCTTTTTCCTTTTCAGTTCTGCCAGGCAAAGTCTGCGGGGATTTAATCCTGCAGGCAACGGCCATCAGATGGAAAAGATCATCTGCTGGTGAAGTTATTGTTATAATATATATGCTGCCAATTAGAAAAAGAAACTCGCTGGTTTCTTGCAGTTTTTCTCTGTCTGAAGCTGACTGCAGCCCTTTAGGTTAACTCCATGGGATGGAACTAAGCCTTGGGATGCCCAAGAAGCAGAAAGGGAAAGGCAGTGTGTGTGGGAGGGAGACCTGCCACCATCCTCCTTAGGACTGACCGGAGCCACATCAGGACTGCCTTGTCCCTGGGGATGCTTCAATGAGCAAATCCTTTGAAGGCAGGAGAACTGGACATGTGCTGGCTGTGGGGGTGGCTGCCCAGAGTCTGTATGTCGGACTTCTGTGAGTCTATGCAGGCTTGATTTTCTTTGGAGGTGTCGTGGGAGGCTTTGGAGTATCACACTGAAGTAGCAGAAGTTTTTCCGTTGGCAGCCAAGTCAGTTGGGTAGCCATCTCCCCAATAAGGTCAAGTCACCTGTGATCAAAGATCTCATGTTTCCCTTTAAACAAGCTCAGCTCTTAAACCCAGCACCAGTAGTTCTCATCTGCTTTGGTCGCTTCATCTGCTCTGGTTGCCCAGAGGCATGAAGGACTTGTTTCAGTCCCACCCCAAACTGCCAAGGATGGGTCCTCCTTGGGATCTGATGGATCCTCTTAGGGATTTGATTGCTGGGCTGTCAGGCCTTGTGGTGACATCCTTGTGCTTGAGTATCTAAATAGCTGCCTTTCATCCCTGCTCACATCCAGCTGCTCTTTGTAATCATATCAAAACGGCACTTGCAGAGCGGAAAGGATGACTGACCTCTAGTGTCTTCTAATTATAACAGTGCCTGATAGCATCATTATGATTGTTTATTAGTGGAGTAAGTATAAACCCTTTTAAAGTAAGGACTTATGACTGCCATAAATACCTGCTGCTGGCGATGGTTGACATGTTGGGTCTGAGCTGCAGAGCTGTCTGTATTTTATATTTACGCGATAGGAAGAAACGTCTTTTGGCTGTAAGACAGGATGGGAAAGGGGGAGAATGTGAGATACTCAAAAGTATTTTCTCATTTTTTCCTGATGGGATGTTTGCTAAGAAATTGTTTGGGTTTTGAGGGAAAATGAGCTGCACAGCCTTGGGAAAATGTTTTGGTTTTCCACAGCACAGACCACGGCAGTGCAAATGTCTCAAGTAAGGCCCCAGTTGATTTTTCTTTTTAGAGCAGTGATTATATCTCTTTGTTCGGGGCAGGGGGAGGAGGCTGTCCTAACTTCCTTTTTGCTGCTCCTCAGCTTCCCCTTGGACCCTCTTCAAGGTATTCCTGTCTCTTGGCCCCACAAAAATACTGCCTTTCACATCGCTTTTGGTTCTCCTCCTGTGGTCCCAAGAGCATCCCTGTCAACAGTAACTTTGGTAAAGACATCAGTGCAATGTGGCCAGCCTCTCGCTTGTAATCCCTTTCCCAGCTGCCTCTCTTTTTGAACCCAGTGAAGCTCCAGAGGTGAATGTCACCGGTGGGGAGCCGTAGGGAATACCACAACCTCATCAGGTGGGAAGTTAGCTACCCCATCCCGTCTCCTTCTGGGTTTTGGGTCTGTGTCCACCTCCCCAACGTCCTGTGAAAAGCCAGTTTTGTGGGAGGTGTTGGGAGGGAAACAGGTTAATGTTTCCTGATTCACTTCAAGGAAGCCAAAAAGCCACCAGAACAAAAGGCGTTTCAGGGGCTGCTATTCTGATCTCTACATACCTTATTTTTCATGATACGCTGGATCTAAAGCAAACAAAGAAGAGAGTTTGCTAAACATATTTTGCACCTCCCCTCCTTTTCCTCCCTGACGATTTCCTTGCCAACAACTTGAATGCATTTAGCACTTGTGAGTTACAAGTATTTTTGGCCTCGGGCTCTCGCTGTAGCCCTCTGCCTCTCTTCCTGCGCCCACATAGTCCCAACCTGAGAGGTTAGGATGGAGCTGAACCAGTGGGATCTTCACACAGAAGCTGCTTATCTGGGTCCCATGCTGTTCTGCACATGAAGAGGGGAAGAGAAGTGGCTAGTGACATTGTTGTGGTTGGAACTCAGACGGCTGGTAAAGACAGATGCCTGAACACACACGGTCTGTCACCTAACTTAATTGCATCTGAAAAAACATCTTGTATTAACTGACAGATCACTGCTGAACTCCTCTTTCTGTAAGCAAGAATATCTACCTACTGCAGCCAGACTTCAGGTCATCATCAGTGGTCGGACCTGGTGCAGGTGAGCTGCCTGCTGAGGTTGAGAGGAGCTGCTGTCCAAACGAAAGCATCACCTTTGTTCTTTAGGTGGCGTTGGTTTTTATGCCTATGTATTTAAAAATGGTTGTGTCTATCTGTCTTCCTCCTCTCTGACTATCTTTCCTCACCCCCCCCTTTCCCCTTTATAATGTAACCACATCATCTGCATGACACCTCTCATACTCCCCAGCTGCCTGTAAGCAATATTCCTTATTGCTTTCAAGACATAATCTCTTGGTATTTTGCCTTTTGCATCTTTCTTTGTTGTGGTTATGTCGCAGCCAGGGCTGTGATTTTTCTTACAACCAGGTATAATTGCTTGGAATGTTCTGAAGTGATTTTTTTTTTTTTTCATCTTCAGACATACCTATGTTATTGGAACCAGGTTTTATTTGTTTGTGTTTTGTCTGATGTTATTCTGCCAGATTTGCCTTTTGGCAGGCAAAAAAAATACTCGGGGAAAACCAATTCTCTTCCCTTCTGCCCTGAGAAAAAAATATTTATAAAACAGAAGGTAAAGCTAATGGGTAGTGGTTATTTGACGTAAAATGTGTACAGTTAACGGGAAGAAAAAGCCATGGCAGCTTGTCATTTGCAGTCTATTTATGCATGTAACTAAATCTGATTTATCTGGGGCTTGAGCCAAGGAAGTAAACCGTAAGATTCCCACTGACCTAGGATTTTTGTTTGTGTGTGCTCAGTGATTGAGAATTTCGTTGCTCTTGTCTGAGCTTGCAGGCCAAAGGCCAGGGTTTGTACGAGGTGTGGTATCATGGAACATTTTTATCTCAAAGGCAGAGAAGATGAATCGGCTCCTGGGAGTTATTCACAGCTCAGGAGTTGTATCTCCCTGCTCCTGGCTATCATTTTTGCCTTGTGAAGTGTGACTGGGACGCATTGTCCTGCTTTGCTCCCCGTGTTGTGCAAGAGGACTGGGATGCTGAGAGTGGGTCTTCCAGCCCAAAGCAGCTCTGGGGCTTTACAGGGAGATCTGAAATGGTTGGATGCAGCCTGAGCATGGCTTCTGAATTTCATTTTGTGCTCATTTTATTGGCAAAAGCTATAGCGAGAGCTACAGTGCCAGGTGGGCAGGACTTGTGGATTAGATGGATTACTGTAGGAGCGAAAGGCAGTGTTTTGAGGCATGACTTATAGAAGTCTGTAATGTCGCTGCAGACTTTGTTAGTAGTTTTATATGAGAAAAGCTATTTATAAAATTCATGGATTTGGTCATGAAACCTTTTGGATTCAAGTACTTTTGGTCCTGTGTTTGGGATGCCAGCCTAGAACTAAAATCTGTTTTCCAGTCACTTCTCTGCGTCTTCCCCTCCACGTTCCAGCCCTTGTCTTGTCCATCGACTCTACAAGTACTCTGAAGCATGGACTGTCTCCGAATGGCTGTCTCCACCAGTGTTTCTCATTGTCTCTGGAGCAGATAATACAAACTAGTCCCTCCTGGCCTGCATGAATCACCCAGTCAAGGTCCCTTCCATGCTTGCAAGAAGCATTGTTTGGGAGAGGAGGATCCCTGTCACTTCGAATGCTCTGCTGGCTCCGGAGGCAGCGGAGGGGTGGATGAACACGCTCGTGCGTGTCTGAAACCACAACAAACTAGATGCCCCAGGGTCTGCTTTTATTGCAGAGCAGTTATTAGCCATGTGCAAGAGTTCTGTTGTCTGCAGCGTAGTTGTGGCCACACAGGGCTCTCCAAATAACGACAACAAAGCGCCACGTCTTCTGAGGAATGGACCATGTACAGGGCCACCAGTAGCTGGAGGGGACAGAGACTTACAGCAACCTGAAAACTCAATGGGTGTTGTACTCCCCTGGCACTGTGCTCAAACTGAACCCAGCATCAATTATAAATGGCTCTGTTTTTTGCTACAGGATCTCTGGAATTGCTGCTTTCAGCTGATCTGTAATAGAGGCAAATGTGCAAGGGATGGGGGGTGGAATGGGACAAGGGGCAGCTCTCCATCTTTGAGGGGTTTCGCTGTCGCACTTTTAGCAGTCCTGCTGCCTTCTGTGTGTACGTGTGGTAATAAAAATGTTTGCTGTTTGCATAGTGCTGGGGTTTTAGCTTTCACTGCCAAGCTGCAGGTCTGATGTGTATGGCCCTCAGTTGGTCTGTGCTGGCCCTTGAGGTGAGTTTAGCTGTGACTGGGAATCGTGTATGGCTTAGGAATGGCACCTTAGAGATGATCCTCCTGGTTTTTATCTGCTAAAGGAACTGGGCTGAGTGTGGTACCCTGTATGCCAGGGTTGTGTCTCTTGGTTTCTCTGAGCTCTGGCTTCCACCTCCTCTGGGAGCCTGAGAGGAAAGAAGAGGAGGCTTCTGGCCCATCTTGCACTTTCTTGTCTCCACAAACAGCAGTGAAATACTCAGCTTGAGGTGTTGCTCACTGTTTTTATACAGACATTGAGCTCCGCAGTAAGCGAGCGGGAGCAGGATCAGGCCTTGCTGTCGCATCGCTTCCTTCCAGCCCCAGAAAGACTCACTGACCTCCTCTTCTTTCCCCCCCATCAAGCGGTAGCAATGTGAAATTCGGGGAAAACAGCAGCAGCAGCTGCTCCTCTGAGCCGTGTCCCGATGAGGCCAGGAGCACATTCTTTCCTATGTTGTGGTTTGCTGACTCTCCTCTTTGTCTCGTGTGTAACGGGAGCAGAGCTCGGGGAGCGGGGAGCGTGCTGGCAACAAATGGCTCCTGTGGGTTTTTTTCACGTCGCTCTGGCCTAATTCCGGTCCCAATTCTGTGGGTATGAACCTGGGGGAAATTCTGTGTTTCACCCCAGGAGAACCAGCAGCAGAAACAGGCCCTGAAATATTTTTTGTGGTGGTGGGGCTGCCCACCCCAGCTGTTCATTGCTTCTCCATGAGACTCCTGTAGCCTCCGAGGGCTGAGACCCCACTGTCCCACTGGGCTCTGACAGGCAGACGAACCGCTTGTGAGCAATGGGTCTCTATTTCTCTATTCATGGAGGCCTTTGGCCTATGGGGCTTGGTATTTCACAGAGAACGTTGGGCTCGCTGGGCCGCCTCGGTGGGGAGAGGGGAGGGAGGCAGCTCAGGGCTCGGCTGGGCGGTGGCCATTTTATTTGATGTGAGGAGCTGAACCAGGCAGCTAGTGACAGAAAGCAGGGCATCTCCAAGGCATGAGCCAACAAGATGGGTCTGGCTGTAACACAGTCTTTCTCTGCAGACAGCCACAGCGCTGGCTTGGCGTATCCTCTGGGACAAACCTCCCCCTTGGCTGCATCGCTTTTGCATGACGTCCCTCAGTTACTGGTGAGGGTGGACGAAGCACCATGACCGGTGCTTCTTCTGCATGGCACCAATCTCTTCCATCTCTTTCCTCGTTCAGAAGTCCTCACAGTTCCTCTGAAATCTTACAGGAGTGTGTCATTTGGTGGACAATCAGGCCAGGCAAGGAATCTGCTTGTAGTTATTTACTGATGGCGCTTTGAGACAACGTGGCATGGCTTTGTCCAAGGCTCCTCTTCGCAGAGATACACTGAGTAACTGATTCTAAGGGAAACAACATAAACACCAAAACTGCTGTAAAAATCATTCTGTATGGAGGTCCAAGAATAACCTGTGATGTAGAGCATCACTGGAAGACCCTGTGCTTTCTCCAGGCTTGGTAACTGTGGAGTTAAAAATAAGTATGGCCTTCAAGCATTGGCCATGGTCGGAAAGGAGTTTACAGTATGCTTGGAGCATCCCAATTGCCATGGGAGACGAAGGCAAGAACCTCCAAGTCTGATCCATCCAGGAAACACAGCAATTTAGTTTATGATACCTGTAAAAGTGATTCTGCAATCTGAAAAATAAGATCCCAAAGGAGTGAAAGGCATGGCCATTTTCAATAGTCCTGGGCAGTTGTTGTTTATCAATGTTGGGAGTAATATTGGGCAGCATTTGTCAACTTAGTGTATAGTTTAGCAAACATTTTGTTGTTGTAAGTTTTTGTTTAATTTGCCATGAAAGCTGCTGTTGCAGGTGACAGGGGGGTCAGGTCTCTGGGGCAGCAGATGAAACTACATCAGGACAAACCCCATAAGCCTCCAGAATGAATAAACATATATATCGAACAGGAAATAAAAAGACTTTACAAACAGGGATATTTAAAGGTGAGTTTTGGGGGCAGAAGTGGGAAATCAGGTTCTTTTCTAAGTCAGGACACCCTCACTGGTGTTCTTGGAGAGTTTGGCATGACTGGTGTTGGTGGCACTTGAGTATCATCTGCAGAGAGAGATGACACTGACCACTTCACTGGAACTCCTTATTTGACATTTTGAAACAGTAAAATTTTCTTGCTAATATTTCTGTCTGGCTTTCGAGTCTTCCCAGCTGAGAAGTGATGTGTGGGTGCAGAATTCCTCTGAGGGGAGAAGGAGACCCACTGCCATGCTGAAGAACCTCTGCTTAATGGGGTTGTAACTCAGTGATGTAGATCCAGGTACTCTGAGAGCATGGTATATGTCCCGTGTCACCCATGACAGAAACCTCCCTGGCTTTTCAAAGCTGGGCATCTATAGGTTTATTTCAGCCATTTTTAGTTACTCTTAGTCTCACTAGTTGTTCCAAAAAGGGGTGTTTCATTATAATCAAGAGTACACAAAAATGCATAGTTGTAAGGTTATCTGTGCGTTTTCACTTTCAAGGTCTTCCTGGGTTTTTGCCATTAGTAGCTTATGATTTTCTCAGATTTTTGATATCTTGGCTGTTTTGCTGGGCTATTCTTTGCCTGAGTGGCAAATTAAAAAAAAAAAAAAAAAAAAAAAGCAGGGGAAATAACTCCGACAGTCCTAAAACGGTGTTGGAAATGATCATTTGTTGCTGTTATAAAGAAAATTCGTTGCTGCTTTCTTTTTCGGATTGCATCAGTGCCTCTGCAGCTGGCAGTAGAAATATGATACCTCTTTCAAAATAGGTCATTCTTTTCCAAGTACTGTGGAACTGTGGCTATTCTATGTGGGGAAGTGACTCCATTGGAAATTGCAGGAATTGGATTTAAGTGGGATGACAAGCTCAGAATGAAACTGAAAGTGCCAACTCCAGAGGAGAAAGAATTAAAAAATAAAATTAAAAAAAAATGAGAGCAGTAAATGCGTATTGCAGAGATTGAAGGAAAATCTCTTTGAGTTCATCATATTTAGACATGGGACTTTCAGAGAAACCCGTACCTGATCCGTACCTGACTGGAGTGACTGGCATAGGGCACTTGGAAAGCCTGTACTGGAACTGAGAATTGTAATATGGGATCATTTTCTCACTTTTTAAATACATTTACACAGGAAATGTCAGTTAGAGGAAACCTACTGCTTTCCAGTAGTTAAACTTCAGGAATTTTTTTAGTTCTGTGCCTAATCCCCTGTGATCCTTCTGTATGTGCTGTTGTTTTATTTATCATTCTGCCCAAGACCCCTGATATGTGAGTTTGCCTGGCAAGGAAAGCAAACGAGCCTTTCCTTCATAAACACCACAGTCTTAGGGCGGGCTTTTAAAACCATTGACTTCTCATGCTTTGTAGCCTTTTTAATGGCTTGAAAGCATATGGGGTATATCTTCATGATAGAAATCACCTATTATTTACTGTAGAGTTGCTGCGTGCAAGGCTCTACTTGAGGTCTGAGTGTTACCAGACTGTGAGGGACTCTGAGAATGTGAGACTACGCAGAAAAAAAGCCAGTTTTATATATTGGTAATGGCAGCGTGAATATGTAAGTTTGTGCATATAACTAAGTTGCCCATGTTTTCACACGAAATCTGTAATGGAGCCAGGCACTGTCCAGCAGGTGGAGGGAGGTCATCCTGCCCCTCTGCTCTGCCCTGGGGAGAACTGTGTCCAGTTCTGGGCTCCCCAGTTCCAGAAGGCAGGGAATGGCTGGAGAGGGTACAGCAGAGGGCTACAAAGATGATGAGGGGGCTGGAGCCTTCCCTCAGCCTTTCCTCATGAGAGAGTCTTGGGCCTTTTTAGTCTGGAGAAGAGAAGACTGAGGGGGGATCTGATCAACACCTATAAATACTTAAAGGATGGGTGTCAGGAGGATGGGGCCAGGCTTTTTTCGGTGGGGGCCAGGGTCAGGACAAAGGGTAAGGGGCACAAACTGGAACAGAGGAAGTTCCATCTGAACATGAGGAGGAACTTCTTTGCTGTGACGGTGGCAGAGCCCTGGCAGAGGCTGCCCAGAGAGGTGGTGGAGTCTCCTTCTCTGGAGACATTCCAAACCCAGGTGGACACGTTCCTGTGGGACCTGCTCTGGGTGACCCTGCTCTGGCAGGGAGTTGGAGGAGATGACCTCCAGAGGTCCCTTCCAACCCCATGGCATTCTGTGATTCTGTGACTGACTGTCCAGAATGTTAGCTGAGCGAATTATCTATGAGTACTGCTTTTCCCTTCTGAATTATTTCAAAAGCTTTCTCTGTTGAAACAAACAGTAATTCATGCAAACGTTCTCCCCCGCGTTCTGGGAGAATAGAGGATCAGTCAAGACTTTCTGTGAGGCTGAAAGGGCAGAGCTCTGCTCTGGGAAAGTAAATAATTTGCTGGCAGATGATTTTGTGAAGTCGCATAAAATTAATTAAACTAGAAGAAAATATAAATATTTTATATTTATAAGAGGAACAAAAGCAGATGGAAGAGTTACTAAGCTTGTTTCAAAGTAAACTGTTTCAGACATATTTCTACTTCTTGAGTCAGTGGGCTTTGTTGTGATGGTTCCTGTTACAGCTTCCAACACAACTGCTGTAGGAGCCTCAACAGGCGTTGCTGCCTCATCTCCATAGATCTCTGTGTAATTTGTGTCCCTGACCACCTTTGGAATAGCCCAGGCTTGAAAATCAGAGTGGAACAAGAAATTTTTTCCATGAAATGAGATTGTAGTAATCAATTCTGTTTTGTGTGCAGGTCTGGAAGTGTCAGAAATCATTGGACTGAGATTTACTCCTTTGTGGAAAGCCTAGCTGAGAAGTTCATAAGGTAACGTTTTCTTGAGATTATATTTTAATTTTATATATATGTATCATTTATTCTTTCATTCACTGCTTCTAAGCAAATGAAAATCCGTTGAAGTAATGGGGGGGTGTGTGTGACATGGAACTGGCTTGTTCTTCTGTTTCAGCCCAATGTTGCGGATGTCTTTCATCGTTTTTTCTTCACGAGGCACTACAGTCATGAAGCTAACAGAAAACAGGCAAGTGCTCCCCATGATTTTCATCCAGAAATACCTTCCATCTCGTCTTTCAAGCAGCAAGTGGCCCCAAAACCAGAATATGGATGTCTGTCTTGGCCCTCAGGATGTACACAGGGAATACATCCTCACTATCCCCAACTACCAAATGAGGGCAGTTTTTTGTGTAAGAGATCTCTGACCCTGAGCTGATGAGCATAAGACTAATAAATTCCCAAAGTGATTCCAAAGCCCTGAACTTTACACCAGCAGCTGGTTGTACCTGGTGCTGAAGCACTATCTCACCAGGCTATCATACTCCTCTCCTGGACTGTCTCCAGGCAGCACCCGTGCCAGAGGTGGTTTGCAAAGACAAGCCACAGGTTTCTTGAGAAAAAGAGAGCCTGAGGCTGGAGCTTAGAGAGGTGCTCACTGTCTTTTTTTTTTCCTTTTCTTTTTTTTTTTTTAAAAAAAAGGATGTCTCACAGCACCTGCGTCTGGTGTTTGGACTGCCTACTTCTTGCCTGTTGAATATTTGTGCCTTATTTGTGTTCCATGAATATAATGTAAACTTTGCTAAGGATCAGGGTCTTTTAGTGTTGAATGAAATCAATTTCCCTGAGCAATGCTCTTGCTTAACAGGTATTTGTGGAGTAAGAAGCCGTGCAACAGGAGTCCTGGTATCAAAGTTACCTCCTTCTTACCAGGGAGCAATCTGTGCCCCAGGAAGGTTGATCAGTCTCTGGTGTAGGATAGGAAAATTCTTGTCATTCCCATCCTGTTCTCTATCTTTTGGCCTCTGTCTTTATAATGGAAAGAGTCCTAATCCCAACTGTCCTGATGATTGATTAAATACAGAGTTTTTATTTGTCCCACTTTTCATGACAGGGTCATAAGCTTTTAAATTCTCGTTCCATCTGCACTTTCTCAGAGTTTAATATCTGGCATTTGCTTTAATTCAATCTTACCTTGCCTGACCGTATACCAGACTGAGGGAGCAGGGACAGAATTGCACCCTTGGAACGTGTTAACCCCAATGTTGTATCATATATTCAGTTTTGTGCTCCCATAGGTGTTTGGCAGAAAAATTGTGTGTTGTGAGAAATCCTTTTTTTTACCAGTATTTTACCTAGTGTGTATGCTTTCTCTGCAATGTATTCACAGAGTGCATACTTTACCTGTGGTACAAGAATATCTCAACAAAAGAAAAAAGAACTTTTAATAACATTGTCTTCTTTATTTTTTATTTTTTTTTTAATCCAAAGGGAAGCCATAAGACGAGGGCTTGACATTCTTCAATATGAAGTGCCTGGAGGAGACACGTTCATGCATGAGGGATTTAAAAGGGTAGACATCACAGTACCTCCCTTTCTTTGATTTATACCCATAAAATTTGCTTTGCTCGCTGCTGGTGTGCTTAAGAGCTAACAATGTTCTACACTTTGTTGCAGGCAAACGAGCAGATTTACCAGGAAACCTATGGAGGTATGTGTTGTATATCACTCACGTTATATATCTGCATTAAAAAGACAGGGATGATAGTTCTCTATATGACCTGCAGTAAACCCGCCGAAAGAAGTGTTGGAGAAGGAATTGGTGTTACACAATCTCTACATTCCATTTTGACTACGGCCCTACTTTTAAATGCATGATTCATGGTTTATTAAGACCAGAGGAGACCAGTATGATCACAGATCTGACCCAATGCCGAATAAAGACCAGAGCATTACAGCCAGAACTGTCTGTCTTGCACCCAGGGGACAGGGAAACATAGATTTTCTTGGGTCCTTGGGCCCTTCTGATGCCCTCAGCCCTGTCTGCTTTGTGCACCCAAATTCTTGTTCTCATTAGCATGAATGCAATCAGTTGAGATTTTTAATCAGTATGAATGATTTGGGATCAGGTTCTGAATTCCTAAAGTGTAAAATTTCACTCAAATTTGAGAAGGGAATGTGTTTGTGGTTTTTGTCCGTGCCTAAAGAAGGCCTAAGTAGTTAAACTGAACACTTCTTGCCTGGTTTGTACCCAGGTGGGAGGTTGGTCTCCTTTATGGGCTGGTGGTCTCTTTGGAAGATGGAGAAATGGGTCAGTGTCTTTTCAATGAAACAGGCTGTGAGTGTAGTGTCATCAGCAGTGACTCTGCATGGCTTCTCAGGCAGTGAAATCAAGAGTCCTGAGGAGTTCAGCTGAAAACTATGTTTCTTCTTCATAACATCTAAGAACCAATGAACTGTTCTGTAACTTGATTAGGAGTAGATGAAATCTGGATTTGTAAGTTAAAATATCAGGGAAGAAACAAGTGTTCAAAAGAAAGCAAAAAAAAATCTCCAATTTTTCAGCCTTTTTCCAGGATGCTGGGCAGAAAAAAAAAAAAAAAAAGAGGAATAGAGGAATCTGAGCTGGTTTTTTTTCCCCCAGTTGCAGGTCATTTGTTTAAGAGTTATGTCCGTGTCTGACATGACATGGGAAGGACTGTATGGCATAAGAAACCTGTCAGAACTAATCAGTCTTTGATTTCAGACAGTATGGGGAAAGACACTTGAAATTGTAAGAGATTATTTTGAAAAAATAACAAATACTTGCCTGAAAGTAACATGTATGTGTATTAGTTGCTTTGCTTAAGGACTATTGAAGCAGAATGATGGATTGAACCATAGTTTGCTTATTAATTTGGTTTTATTTTGTTAACATGTTGCCTTTTTCTAGGTAATAGTGTATTGTATATCACCGTACATATGTAGCTATCCAAAAATCTGTGCAACCTTTTCACTTAAGCTTAGGTGGGATATGAAATGTCTTATCACAAGACATGAATTTTCTTCTGTGGGCCTGATCTTAAGGTTTTAACGTGCTCAGAATTCCTGTGAACTCCACTGGCAGCTCATGTTGCTGATGAAGAGTAGGACTGAACCCTCCTATAGAAGCACTCTGCCATGTTCAGTGGGACTGCACCTTGAAAATGGAGCAGGAAAGCTCCTCTTGTGGAGGTGCCTCCTACCACAGTCCCTGGGTGAGGTTTGTGTAGAGTCACATTTGTCAAGAGAAGAGAGGAAACCTCTCCCTCTCTGTGGTTCCAATTGCCACTTCTCCACACAAAGTGTCTGGATGTGATCTTGGTGGGACAAAAATGAATGCCTTGCTTCAGACTTCTTTTTTTTTTTTTGGATTGCTGAATCCTGTGTCATACGTGTGCAATCTGTTAACTCTCCTCCACGCAGGAGTTCGGACTGCCAGTGTGATCATTGCTCTGACGGATGGAGAATTGCAAGACGTTCAGTTTTATTATGCAGAACAAGAAGTAAGTCACCTTCACGTTTATCCAAACCAGCTTATGTCACACCTGCAGGCAGTTAGTGTTGGCTCCACTGATTACATGGCTTTGCACTTAATAGCAATTTTTTAAAATTTTTTTTTTTAGGCCAACAGAGCCAGAAGCTTTGGAGCTATTGTTTATTGTGTTGGAGTGAAAGATTTCAATGAAACTCAGGTAACTTTTCTTGTTTTTCTTCTTGTTTTGTTTTTCTGTTATACTAGTGCACAAGTAACAGCATCAGACGAAGGCATTTATTTAATTACTTGAGGCATAAATCATTTTGTGTCAGTATGTTGTCTTTTAGCAAGTATGAAAGGCCCAGTTTTGTTCACTGTAATTTTTTTTCCTCATGATTTATGATTGTCTTTCTTTGCAGCTGTCAACAATTGCTGACAGCATCGATCATGTTTTTCCAGTTACGGGAGGCTTTTATGCCCTGAGAGGAACCATTGATTCAGTAAGTTGGGTATTCTGAAACCCAGAAAAGGGCACCCTTTCCTGTATTAATAAAGCGTAGATAAAAAATGATTGCCCAAAATGCCATTATTTACATCTTTTAGATTCTCAAGAAGTCTTGCATTGAGATCCTGGCGGCTGAACCATCGAGTGTTTGTGCAGGAGGTGAGTTTCCACGAGAACAATGTGATGAGGCAAACGAGTGACAATGATGAAATGTCAGTAGCTCCCTAATGTGGGATGGGAGCTGAAGCCCGTGGATGTGTTAGAGCATCCCCTCGGGCTGTGGCTAAAGCCCTGCGTGCTCCTTCTCACTTGAGGAAAAAAAATTGTGCAGATAAACACACAGTTGCTGCAGCTGAGTGACAGCTGGGAGAGTCGAGTGAGGTAGCACACAGGGAACAGGGGACACTGCTTTTAAAAATATCTGAGAGAAGGAGGAGACGTAAGTGATATAAAGCCAGGCTGCCAGGGGTGCTTTAGGGTGATGTCTCACAAATTTCTGGAAAGGCTGCATTCCTGGGATCTGCTAGGACTCATGAGCAGTTCCAACAAGATTTTTGCAAAATATTCACAGAAATTTCAGGTTTATTGAATCAGATATAATTAACTGCATAGGCCAAGGTACCTGATGTGTTTTCCAAAGTACTAATGTTTCACTTGTGTGCAGTGAAGGACCCGTTAGTGTATATGGAAAACGTGAAGAATCCCCAGAGGAGCTGTTGATAATTTCATGCCTTTCGTGTCTACTGTATTTAACTTGGATTTGTTCTGGTTTACATTAGCAATTCACTTGCTGTGGTTTTGTCTACTCGAGAGGCTATTGCAGCAGAGTAAGAGTGACACCATAAGTTTGCTGGAAGGTACAGTTTATAGCATGGTTGTTTAGATCTGATGTTTACTGTCTTGTGTTCATTTCCTTATACGCTGTAAAAATGAGCACATAAAAATAAAATAGCAATGATGCATGAAAGCTGACCTTGAAAACTGATAAAAATAGCTAACTCAGGAAAAATATAATAAATATCACATGGAAGAGAAATTGTTCACTCTTCATTTCTACATGTTGATCACAATATGATCCTGCCCTCAGTGTTTTAATTTAAAATGAAATATCCTTGCATCTTTTGAACTATTCCTAAATGTATAATTGGGAACTAGGTGTTTGTGATAAAATCTTGCTTTTAAAAATCTCTTTGTGGAGCTGATTAAAAAACAATTTTAAAGCTTTGAAATTTCAAAGATTTTTATTTCACAGTAAAAAATTATTTCTTTTTTTTGCTTGCTTATTTTATATCAGGCAATTTTTTGTACACCAGCTTATTGCAAGCTTTTCTGCTTACCAAAAAATATATTTAGCTACATGAGAATGTGAGTGTTCCAATAGGAGGGATTTCAGTACTATTCATGTCGTTGTTTGGAACAGTGTTAAAAATACCAGAAAGTTGAATTTTAAACCATTTTTCAAATCAGACCAATATAAATCAGGCAGGACCAGTTTCTGTGCGTTGCTGCTGATTCAGCAAAATACCTGCACTCATTTCACTTGAATTCTGAAGTTCTTTCTGTCCCTGTTGACAAAGCTGTCCAGCGCTCGGTGAAGTGTGGGGCTGAATCACCAGGGCATGAAGGCTTGGACCTCGCAGGCTTGGAGCTCTAATTAGTAGCAGCAGCAGGGAGTTTGGTGATAGGAGGAAGGCACCACTGCAGCTCTGAATGGTGCATTCTGTCCTGGCAGGTGAAATAGTCTCTAGCACCAAGAATCAGGCATGAAATAGCTTTTTTTTTTTAATGAGACTAGTCCTTCAAGTCTTATCTCAAGAGATAAAATCTCCAAGAGATTTTACAGTGTGAGGCTGTGAATATTTATACTTGTACTTGGCTTTATTATCTATCCTTTGTTATCCCACTTACTTCATCACAGCCAGGGGTTTATTTTTATAGCTTCGTGCACTGCTGGCTCCTGGGGGGAATCTCCTGGGACTGAACAACTCTCTTTGTGGTAGTGTGAGTCCAGATCCTGAATCCAGTTCCCTGGACAGTTCTATTCTATGTGTATTGTGTTCTATTTTTTAATGTACTTGATTTGACTTCAATGCGAAAAATACTGAAGCCTGTGAAGTAATCTTAGCATTTTAATGCATTTTAAAATTAGGTAATTACTACTGTAGTCTACTGTTAATGTATAGGTAAAATATATAGCCACTGAATCCTATATAAAAAAAAAACCCATATACACACATTTAGAGCTGGCTGAAAATTAGAGCCGAAGATGTTCTAGAAATGCATCATTCCTTACCTTCTTTTCTAAGACAGGAATTTTATTTAAGAAAGAACAACATGTAATTCAGATTTGCATTTCCAAATTTTGATGGGAAAAATGGTAGGCCTTTTGCAAGAGTGCAATGTGTTATCACGTCTGGGATGAGATCACGAGGGCTTTGTGTTGCTCAGTGGAAGCCAGTTGTGATCAGGGCTTGGAGCAGACTGACCCACTCCTGGTGACTGTTCTTGCACCTCATAATTACCCCTGTGCTGGTGATTACTGGTGATCTCGGCTTCGTTACTGGTGATCTCAGCTTCGTTTTTGACTTGCCAGAGGTTTAGTAAAATGCTGGTGAAACGATTTCCACGTGGTGACAATTCCAGTCGTGACTCTGGCTCTCTGTGAGAGAGAAGCTTTTTGGCACGTCCATTTACAAGTTGATCTGGCCGTGGTGTGACAGCTCTCTGACGCTTAATGCTTTTTGACCCTGCAAATTCATCGTCCCCGATGTGGAGCAATATAGTTGGGTCCTTCCTCCTTCCCTCTCTGATTTAAAGCCACCCAGACGTGCAGCCTGTAAACAGGCAATCAGTGCAGGGTTGGAGGTGCCTCGTCTCCCCTTTGACAGCATCATTGCTTTGATTACGCTTACGGTCCGCGGACGTGATGGAAAGGTTTTGTTGGATGTGGCATCCTAGTGGCCACATCAACTGCCAGGTGAGGATGCAAGCCGTCAGCTTCTCCTCAGAGGCACAGAAGCGAAGCTGACAGCACAGCCAGCACACACCAGCTTCAACCTACCCTCTCGCTGCCAGCGCTGCCCGCTTATTTCAGTGCTGACCTTTTTCCCTTCGCTGTCCTGTCAAAAGCTGCAAGCTACCATCTGACAGTAACTAAGGAAGAAAAGGACGCAGCCAGAGCCAGGGCGCAAAATTAAATGGAATTAGCCATTTCAACAGACCATCATCCCGAACACGTTAATGCTCCGGAGCATCCGAGGGGGCAGGCTTCTTACCAGCAACAACCAAACCCCGTACCAGCTGTTTACATTTCCATGCAAGTCTGGTATTGAAACTGGAGTGGCAGCTTGTGTTGGTGGACAGGTTACGACCCAGGCAGTCGTT
Organism: Scolopax mira; assembly: GCA_004320125.1. NCBI lineage: Eukaryota > Metazoa > Chordata > Aves > Charadriiformes > Scolopacidae > Scolopax > Scolopax mira. The sequence continues at coordinate 67,555 of BJBW01002991.1, forward strand.
CACGACTGACTGTGCAGGGTGGCAGTGATGGTGAAAAGAAGGGCAGGAGAGGTAAACTGTCTTGACAAGACTAAACTTCTACGTGTAGCTTTTACCTTGGACATTTTGCCTTGAAGGTCTCTTACTTGCTGCATCTTTTTAAAGCCAATGAAATAGTTATCAATTCTGCCTTTTAAGACCATGACGTTCAGGGGGAAAATAATGTAAGTGCAATTTTATTTCAACAAGGTGCTTTTATAATATAAAATTAAGAAGAAAAAAAAAGAAACTATCATCTTAGCTGGCTGTTCCAGTCACTGTGGAGTGGGCAAGTCTGGGGTACTGCATGGTTCTGGGCAGGTAGTTCAGGAGGGTGGGCAGGACCCCTAGTTGCCCTCGGGTCTGGCCACGAGTCTCTGCTCTGCTGGCAAAGAAAAGGGATCTTCATGAAGAATAACTCTCAGTGTATCAGCTGAGATAGATGTGGAATGGCTCAAGGCATGAATCAGACTAACTCCAGATTCTTACTGGAATAAGAAGCAGCTGAATGGACTTCAGTCCATTTTTGTTTGTTTAAAGAAGTGCCCTCCACCTCCAGTGGGAACCAGGAAGTATAACCCTTCCCTTGAAAAAGAGGCCAAATTCTGATGCTGGCTTTGTATGTTTGGCTCTTGACGTGCTCAGTGAGGTCTCAGATTTTATTATCTTTCTTCTGCAGAAGTGCCAAAGCATGTGTTTCACTTTAATATGCACTCCAGTAGGTATTTTCTTTTTCCCCCTCCCAAAATATCTTCTCTGCTTCCCGTGTGCCTTGCTGCCTGTGTCAGTTCAGAGCTTTGCTCCAAGGGAGAGTTCACAGGAGGAAAACCAGAGCGTGGGTTTCCAGTGTTTGATCGTAACTTGTGCATGCCCTTGTCCAATTCACCAGGAGTTGGGTTAGACCTCAGTGTAGTGAGAATGTGCTTTTGGCAAGAATATACTGTTTGTGTGGAAAAGTTAAATCACTCCACATCCTCATGCTAGCTTGCCTTGCAGTAACTTGATAGTGAAGAGCAAGCAAACTAAGCTGAATATGTATTTCGGCCACCTTTTGGGGCTTGTGTTGTGTTATCCAATAACAGCTCCTTCCTCCAAAGCACACAAATAACATGGCAATACATCACATGAAATGTTATCAAAAGCCAGATCTCATATCCCTAAAAATATGGTATGGCCCCCCTCAATCCTATCGGCATAGGACAATATCCCTTGGATAGGATGAGGGGCAATGGTTTTAAATGGAAAGAGGGGAGATTTAGATTAGATATCAGGTTCCTGTGAGGGTGGTGAGACCCTGGAAGAGGTTGCCCAGAGAAGCTGTGGCTGCCCCATCCCTGGAGGGGTTCAAGGCCAGGCTGGATGGGGCTTGGAGCAACCTGGTCTGGTGGGAGGTGTCCTTGCCCAGGGCAGGGGGTTGGAACTGGATCATCTTTAAGGTCCCTTCCAACGCTAATCATTCTATGATTGTATGACATTGTTTTCTCTCATTTTTAGTGTGTTGTGGGAGGAGCCTTGAGGTGAGTGTTGCTCTGTGAGGCACCAGTGCCACTCTGGCACCCCTGGCCATTGCTGCTGAATATTGAACGTCAGTGTGAACGTTTTGGTGCAGAGGACAGCCATTTCCAGAATTTCAGATCATTCTGGAAAGAAATGCTGTATTTGAGCTGTTTTTCACAACTTTCCTGTTTTTACTTACAGAATCCTTTCAGGTTGTGGTAAGAGGCAACGGCTTTTACCATGCAAGAAATATCGACCAGGTACTCTGCAGCTTCAAGCTCAATGACAGCCTTACTATCAGTAAGTGTCCAGGCTCATGGATTCCAGTGTCCCTTGTGGCTCTGTCACCTCACAGGGGACAAGTGACACAGCCCACCTCACATCCGTGTTGGGGGAGTCCTGGCAGTGGATGTGGGGAGGGAGCTGGGTAGGGATCTATACTTAATATAGAAGAAGAAGCTTGAAATTTATCCTTATTCAAATCCTGTGGCCTGTGGGCGTTATGTGGGGCGTGCTGCTGCCCACTGAATTTCAGTGTCATTGCAACGGTGCAAGTAGGTGACACCAGTGAGGACAGCATATCAGGTTTTAAGAGGGGGATATAAAATTGCTCCCAAATCCCTTTTTCACCAGCAGTGAAAAGAAATAATGCTATTTCGGGCCCCTGGTGGTGTCTTCAGACTACTTCACCAGTTCAGGAGACATTCACCATAAAGCAGGGCCCTCCCAGGCCTGCTCCATCCCTGACACCAGTTGTTGGTCTCACTGCAGAGAGCGTGTAGCGTGGAAACTCCCTGTCATGGCTGGGCTGAACGGGGTCTTTTGTTTCCTGTCTCAGCAGCCGGGCAAAGGACTGAATGGCCAAAAAAGATTGAGTGTCCAGTTTCTCAGCAGTCTTCTTTTATTCCCGAGAAGCAGTGTATGTCTGGCAGGGTGAAGCACAGCGCTGGAGGGGGTGAAGCTTTGCTCCTTTTCTGTATATGCTACCCTTGTTGGCTGAGCACAGTGGAGGCTTTCATATCCTGTCGTGGTCAGTCTGGTGCCTTCCCCAGCACTGAATTGACTTACAAGAGGGAGCACATGAATTGCTCCTTCATTTCCCATCCTAGTTGCCTACGTGGAGGCTGCATTAAATAAACTCCGGTGGTCTCTCTGTCGTTCTACTTACAGATGCCCTTTGCTAGGGGTTTGTTTCTTGTGGTTTACCAGGTAGACAGACTTTGGGTTTTTTTTCTTCCGTCTCTCTAATGTACTGGCACCTTGACTGGACTTCACACAGTGAATGCTGCCTCAGGCCTGGATGTACACGGGAGGAAAACTGCCCTAATTCCATATCTCCTCCATGCTGTGTTTTCCTTGGGTTAGGTCTGCAACACTGATCTCTGTGCTGGCTGTCTTTTTTCCCCTCCATCTGGCCCCAAAACATACTGCTATAATTTTCATGGCATTGTCTCTGCCAAAACAGGGAGGTGAATTTTGTCTTCAGGTGTACTTGGGGGGGGGTGAAGCCTGAAGAAACCCTCATACCTGTTAATGCTCAAGTTTTGGGTTTTGTTTTTTTTTTCTCCAGTCTTCATCTGCTCCAGTTCCACCCCATCTCTGTTCTTCCTTTTCCCTGGCCTCAAACAGTGTAGCCTCAGCTTCTCTTGTGTGTGTTTTTGGAAGTGGGTAGGGAAAAAACTGAACCCTGCACTTCTGACCCCCTGAGTAACTTGCGGATGCAGAGCATTCCGTACGAGTAGAGTTTGCACTCACTTGTTGGATAGACAAGATGAATATTGCTCAAATCTGTCTTCCAAATGGCTGCTTGCTGCTGTCAGGAACAGAAATGTACTTCCTTTTCTTAGCTGTGGTATCTCTAGCCTGATAACATATGGGCATCAACAAGAATGGTCGTCCTACTATTTGGCTTTGTAATAAGTACCATTGGGAAATACTGGTACATGCTGAATTGATCTGTAACTCTATTTGGGGTCAACACTTCTCCAGGGGGTGGTCTGCTTGGGGCAATTTCTTTTTTTAATCTCTGTAACAGTTATATTCAATTCTTTTCAGATGAAAAGCCAACCCTTGTCCAGGATACTTACCTACTTTGTCCTGCCCCAGTGATAGAAGATGCTGGACAGTAAGTATTGCTTTCCAGCACGTGTTAAGAGAGAGGGGACTTCTGGATGAGGATGTCTGAGCTCAGAATTTTGCCCAAATTGCCAAGCTAATACATTTGTATGTGTATGGCAGGATTACCTCCATCCCCTTTGTGCCAAATCCTCTCCTAGCATAAGCCAGCACAGCCCTATTCAATGATGGGTCTTTGGCACAGCTTAATCATAGGCCTTGTTGGACCAAAGTTGTTTGGTGGGGCTTTTGTGGGATTTTTTTGTTTGTTGTTTGTTTGTTTTTTTCCTCAGACCCTTTCTCTGATATTGGAGTATGGGTAGGGTCAGATTTTTTTCTAATTTTATTGTCATTTTGGTGTTTTTACCCCTTGACCTCACTACAAGTATTCTGGATTAACTTGGATATAAAAGAAAACACATTCTGGCTCTTCAAGCTGCTGAAGGGGTTAAAAAAAAAAAGCCTTACATTTTCTTGTGCTATCTAAGGTAGCATTGCAAATGTCTGAGACTATTTTATGACTCACTGTCCTAATGCCCTTTGCCCCAGGTGGGATGGTGTTTTTTTTAATAAAGAGCATATGCCCCAGCTCAATTAAACCAACATAAAAGGGTAGCTCCTGGGTAAGTGGAGAGACAAATGCAGGTAAGCACCTGGAGCCATGAAAATGCCTTGACTCAGCAGGACATGTTATCCATGCGTGCTCATGAGCCAATGGCTCAAACACAGCCAGAATAAAAGGAACAATGGGTATAAAGATGACACTAAAAATAAGTGTATCTGTTTTGTGCTTTAGGGTGGTTTTCCTACAAGTCAGCATGAACAACGGGCTAACGTTCGTCTCCAGCTCTGTCAGCATCACCAGCACACAGTGTGTAAGTAATTGCAATGGGGCTTGACAGAGAAACCATGAGATCTTAGAAAGAGATGTTAGTTCTTCAGGCAAAGCCTCCTTGAGTGAGCCTGAGCTCTCTACAGCTTCTGCATCACAGTTATTGGTGAGATCCCAGCAGATCTTTGAAAAATAACCAGGGCCAGTTAAGATTAAATTATTATTGATGATGCATAGATCATGATAAATTTACTGAATAAAAAATTTTTATAACAAAAAAGCACCCTGCCCGTTCCCATCCCAGAAAAGAGAGATCCCCGAAGCTGGGATCTGATTAGAAAGGGAATCTGCAAAAATGGGGGAAGGATCAGCATGAAGCAACACCCCATGGAGCTCTGGGGTCCCTTGTGGGATCTGGGGTGAAAAAAGGTGTAACTGCCAGGACTTGGATCTGGAAGGACCACAGCATGGAAGGTCCTCTAAACTTACAGAATTATAGTTTTAGTTGGAGTTTATAGCATTTGTTCTTAGACTCCCACAATTTGCCTTTGCTGGTTCAGGATTCCCTAAGGTATTTTTACAGTTTTAGTGACAGGAGCTGGTTCCTTTTCTCTGGATGTCACGGGAGATGTCCACAAAGAGAAAGCAGCTTCAGATCCTGGGATGAGCTTTTTGATAAAATGCTGCTGCTCAGCCTAGCTGAGGGAGAATGTCCTGCTGCTGGACAGCAATGGTTATGATATGAGCATCTCCTGGTCAAAAAGACCACCCATCCTTAGGTGGAACATCAGGAACCAACAGCTAGAAGTGATCTTTTAGCAAAATCTGATTTTAAAGGCAGCTGTTGTTGTCTTTGCCTTGGAATGAAAATAGGCAACACCCGTAGCTGGTGAAAGCAAGTACAGTAGTTGCTGTACATGGCCTCGTGCTTGTGGATGAAATAAAGTTTGCTGAAGTACCTGAGAGCAAACGCTTTGTATCAAAGTTGAGCTTTATTGTTATTTGTGTCAAAAGGACTTTTATAGCCTACGCCAAATGCTGTCATATTGGTTTGTAATCATTGTTGGCCTTTTTGACAGCTGCAGAACAGAAGGGAAGGAAGGAAGACAGGCAGTGACTGGAACTTGCAAATCTCATTTCTGATGTTTTCAGCAATGAAGCTGAGAAATCTCACAGCAGATTGCTGGAGCAGTCTAGAGTGTGGAGACTCAGAATTTGTTTGCTGCTTCACCTGATGATTGTTTTTATTTTTCAAAAAAAATTTCCAAATTTTCTCCACTGAAGACTTTCACATTTTATTCCCCTCTTCTACCTCGGCTATGCTAAAACCTTTTGAGTCTGCAATGAAGCACAAGTGCTAACTGGTGCATTTAGTTACCCATATGTAATTCATTTCTGATGAGGACTGAAGTCTCAGCCCTAGCTGGGGTTCCTGCAGGCCAGAGCACGGACGGAGGAAGCTTTCCTCTCAGTAGCCTTAGGATAAAGAGAGGAATCCAATCTGCAGTCCTGTCAATCTGACAGCTTTTGACCAGCCTCTTGCAGATTGGATGTGAAGGAGGCAGGGAGCCTGATTCTCAGCTGGTACAAGAAAAGCCTCTCGCACTCTGGTTGCACCCCACAAGCGAGGAGGTTGGCAGTTCAGCTTCCAACTTTGTCTTAATTTCATGCATTTCGCTCTTCTCGTTTTAGAGACTCCTTCCATTTCCTTTCCTCTCCCGTTTCCTTTTCTGTGGGTGGCAGTCAGCTGGCCTCCTCAGCTCTCCTCCCCAGCTGGCCCTTCTGTCCTTTCTCTACAGTAAGTATCTTCTCTTCACTTGACTCCTAAAGCCTCTGTGGGATCCCTGTGCTTATTTCTGTTCAGCTGCATGAAGTCTGCTATTTCCTTTTTGAAGCCCAGCTTCACTATAATGCTTTGTATATTTAATCATTAAAAGAAGACTCTCTAGCTTCTTGCTGCCAGCAGCTCCCGAGCTGCTGCTGGCAAATGTCTGAGCAATTTATATGAGCCTTTAGCATGGGAAAAGCAATGCCTGGGAACAAAAGCTGAAAAACAAGGAGGTAATGTGTGTTGGGAGTAACAGTAGCAGTGGTCTGTGCGTCTGTGGCTCAGGCACTGCATTGCTACTGTGCTTGGATTTGTTTTTGGGGCGTGCAGTGATACCTCTTAAAGTTGTGCTTGACTTTTATTCATCCATTTCTCAGCAAACTGACTTCAACTGGGAATTCATGCCCCTCAAGTGTCCGCTTTCCAGATGCGTTAGCGCTACATGGGGCCACAGAAGGGCCAGAGATGGGGGGGGGCTGCAGCTGCGTAGTGTGTCTTCTAACAGGACTCCTTTGAGCAAGGACTCTGGCACATGTCTCAGCACTCCCCCTTGGCTTTCTTCTGCTCCCTGACCAAATGAATGAGGTGAGCTAAATATGTGTCCCAGAACAAGTCAGTTTGTTGCATTATAACAAGAAGCCACAGACCAGTGGAGGGATGGTGATGGCACGACATCCCTCGTGGGGATATGGGATACTGGGCTACCTGCCTAAAAGCTTGGAGTGAGACCCGTGGTTTTGTTAGTCCCATCTTGAACATGTCAATCCTGGCAGCTCTAAGATTTGGCCTGAGAAAGAACTAGGTACCATACAAGTCAGCCATTTGGGATCTCACACAGACTTTGCAAAACTCTTACCACCTGGTACTTTATTTTCCACCATCAGCCTTTTTATTTTCTGAGGGGAAAACAAACCGACCTGGAACAGTGAAGGGAACTCCTGTTCTAAAAGGGGCTCAGCATCAGTTTCTGGTGTCGTGGAAATTCAGCAAGTAGTTTCAGATTTAATAAGGTGAATCTCATGGACTTTATCCTCAATAAATCTTCTTTGGAACTTCTTTTTTCCATTTATCTAATGACCTATCCTTCCTTGAAAATCTGTTACAGCTTCCTCTCTGTCCAGCTCCTGTTCCCTCAGCCTGATTCATGGGTATTTCTTACGTACTTTTCATATCTTCCTCAGGCTCAGGCTATCCTCCAGTGCGCTACCAGGTTCTGCCTGTTCTCTGGTCCCACAAGTTGATGGTGAATTGAACCTCTCTCAAACTCGGAAAATCTACCTGAACTTTTTTTTTTTTTTTTAAATTGTAGTCCTGTTGAAGAAAATTTAAGTTCTATTTTGGATGTAGACCTTTAGCTACCTGGTCCCAGAGTTCTGACATCCTCTGTAGAGTAATAAATGGAACATAAGAATCAGGAATGGATAAGATCATGATTACAGTATGTCATTAAAAACAGTCCAGCCAGCCTCAGGAACATTATCAAGAACCAGCAGCACTAAGGATTAGTTTGCATAAGGCACAGGCTGGGGTTGTGTGTGCATTTTTAGTCGAGAGGCAGTTTGGGCAGACTGAGAATGTAAGAATGCCATGAACATACATAAATGATGCACATACACACCACAAACAGGAGGTGCACCCCTGAATCATGACTTCAGTTACCGATTTGTCACACTGAATACCACAGTGACCCTAATGAGAATAACAATTGACTGCACAATCTACCTGAGACCTTGCAGTGAGGGAAACCTGGCTCACTTTGCCCAGTCTGATTGTGTAACTTCAGGGCTCCTGCCTTGCTGGTGACACAGAAAGACAACTCAGAAGTAATCATCTCATTTGCAGCTGACTGGGACCATCCTTTTCATCGCTCTCCTCATTCTCTTCCTGCTGCTGGCTCTGGCTCTTCTTTGGTGGTTCTGGCCTCTTTGCTGCACAGTGGTAAGTACAGGGCTTTATTATTTTGATTTGGTTTCATCTCTTCTCTGTGAAAGCACATAGTGTTCAAGTGGGTGGTTAAATTTGTTTGAGAAAAATGCTCAGGTTTGTAAGGCCCTAATTCAACAAATTGCTTTAAGTCCTTGTTGAAGACACTCTAGTCTAGTTTTTTGAATATTGCAGCCTGTGTGATTTTGTCACTGAATGAGGAGTTTGAGTGAGCTTGTGGACATGGCTCCAGTCTATGTAGTATGAGATTTGAAACCTGCTGAAGAAAGGTGTAATGGAACTGATTTATTAATATTGGCATAGAGGCAAAAGTTAGGCTTTTTATTTTATTTTATTTTATTTGTAGGACCTGCAGATTCTGAGTGAGTATTACCAAGCGCTGGCTTGGTGATTGCACGACATTAAGGCAGAACTGCCATGATACAGAGCTGTATTACAAATTACTTAACAAGGCACTGGACTAATTGGATAGGTCAACATGATGGATTTAGCTTCTCATCTGCATTTATTTCACAGCTGCTGAAAAGCAGTGGGGGCTAATGATGGGATTGAATACCGGCGAATGGATCAGGGCAACCTTTTTGTGACGGGAGCAAAAAAGCAGCGAGGGCATAGCACTGAGATGGATGGGCCCTACCATTATCTCAGATTTCTCCCATGGTTTATATATTCCAGGTGATCAAGGAGCCACCACCGCCACCACCTCCAGAGCCCGTGAGTATGCTATTCCTGAGCTGTTGCACTGTCTGCAGCCGCCGTAGTGTGTTGTGCTGCCCAGGAATGGCAGCCCTGTAGGCGTCTTAATGGCACCTTGAAGGCTGTGAGAGGAAGTCTTTTGGGTCAGGACAGTTATTTCTGCTTTCTGGCCTTTTTTTTTTTAAATATACGTACTGCAAGATTATTTCAGTCCACAGAGAAAATAGTTGCATAACTCAGAAGTCCACAGACCGACAGTTCCTAGGGTATTTTATTCCTTCTGCTGAGCATCAAACAGGTGTGTAAGCAAATCTTGGCTTCTCAAGCTGTGCTGAAAGCTCTCTCTCCTCCAGTAAAATTGCCACTGCTCTCAGCAGGAGTTTAGCCCACACTGCCAGTAAGGAATGAAGTCTGGCAGCTGGGAGAAAGGACAGTGAAGGCCCCATTCTTGTGGCTTTGCTACAGAAAAGGGAGGCAAGAGCCTGCCCTGGCTGTGGTTCTGCTGCAGTGTGACCTTTGGAGGGACATTTGGCCTTTCTCCATTTAGGCTGGGAGCTGTTTGAGGCAGGCTTGTATTTTGCTCTTTTGGAGACAGTAACACACTGACCCTGACCTCAGCTTAGTTTCAGTGGTACTAATTAGTGAAAATAATAGGAATAAATAAAAGTACCTCCAGGGTAAACTCATGCCTTCCTTTATCTCTTTCCTAGGCATAGACAGTTAAATGATGGAAAAATACTTGCCTAACCCACAAGAGAGCTTTACAGTTTGCTGCTAACTCGCTGTAACTTGGCATGAATATCAGGAGGCAACCACAGCTGCTGTTTTGAGGTTGCCAGAGGCCACCATTACTGTGTGTGTGATCCTGTTGCTTGTCCTGGGCAGCAGCACTGTGACAATTTAACTTTAGAACAGGCACCGAAAATTTTGCTGGTTTTTGGGTGCTTAGTGTTGTCGTGAAGCTCGCGATCGCAGCCGTGCTGTGTTGGAAGGAGGTTTCAGAGAGCGTCGCAGCCCTGCAGCACAGTTCCCAGATGCTTTGAGATTATTCTGACCAGCAGAGATTTTTCAATGCAATTAAAGAGGCTGTGAGCTGATGTAAGCCTCCAGGAATAACACAGAATACAGATGGTATCCATCCCTTTACTTGGCTTTGTCTTTATCCAGTATGGATAGTTGTTTCCTTATAATTAGCCTTCCTAGCTATGGTGATCTGCTCTTTAGCTCACAATCTGTTATTGCTACTATCTAAAACTTATTTGTTGCTTACCTTTGAGTTCAGCATAGGGGATACTGGGTATAAATCTTTTATCAGCTGGAAAAATATCAGCCATCGTGATTAGTAGTGTCCTGCTACTGTCAGACTTGCCAGCAATTAAGGGCTGTTAAACATGAAGGCTTGAAATCTGTGTTACATTGCATGGAAGAGGCAGGATGTTTTATATAGTCCTCCAAATTCACAATGAAATCGGATCTAAATGAATTCAAACAGCTGATGTAGGTCACTGGGTGCTGTTTTAGATGTGTCATGAAATTCAATAGAAGTTGTTTGGGTATTTGTTATACAGTTCAAACAAACAAAACCAAATTCTAAACAACAAAACCCAACACCAAACCACAGTGGTTTGTATATTTATTTCCCTGACTTGGGATAAAACAATATTTAAAAAAAAAACCCAAACCAAAACAATAATCCAAACAAAAACTCCCCACCCCTTACTAGTTAATGAAAATGTCAACTCTAGTCTTGCCCAGCCACATTAAAGAATTTTTTGGAGGAACTGACCCATGAACCATGGCTGGAAGATCAGATGTCACTGTGGGGAAATAACTGAATGGAAATACCTTCCTCCAAGGTCTAATCTAAGAGTTAAATATGAAAAAAAAAAATAGTTAAGGCATGTTTTCTAAAAGCTGTTACTGGCTTTTGGAATCTCAATTCCATTTACATTCCAGTCAAAACACAATTTTGAGAAGATGTCACCTAGTAATCTGACAATAATTTGTATCTATCTCTTGTATTTGTATTTCACTTGATTTATTTAATTTTTCTTTTTTTTGGTGAAAGCTAAGTCCAGGCAATGTATCTGGAAATGTACTTGTAGGGATGAAAATGACCAGAGAGCACTGTGTGTGGCCAGTCCAAGAGCAACACGCACAGCTATATATCAGCATGAGGTGTGGTTGGTTGTCTGTATATTAGAATGCAAGGAATGGAAATTGTAGGAGGCTTGTGTGGCTTTTTCCTAAATTATGCATGTATTTGGGGAGTATCATGGGGTGACTTGTAGCTGCCTTGACTCCATGTAATGATAAGGACTCTGAGAAATCCCAGTGACTTTTAGTGGTTCAAGGTGACAGACCTGGAGGTGTGTCCCCAGGGTTATCAAACCAGAAACATTTGCTGGATTTTAGTTAAGTAAGAACAGAACAATGAACCTGAAGAAAAGAACCTGATTCAGCCTCTCCCATGCTTCAGAAAAATAATCTGCAGCAGGTCAAAAAGTCTGGATCTGAGGTTCCTGATGATTTGGAGATGCTCCAGTCTGAGTCCTGGTTCCAAACTGTACAGCCTGAGCCAGACTCTACAAAGAATCAAGCAGCGTAGAATAACTGGTTACAGCTGCCATCAGAAAAGGGTCTGATGCACATGTTAAAAAAACTCACAGTGGTAGCTCTTTTCCCTGTTAGGTGACATTAAGTTCTAAAAGCCTGATTAAGAAATGATTTCTTTGGGCTGACTGATTGCTGCAAGCCAGTATAATGTACAATTCATCTCCACTTTGCCTCCCTTTACAAGTCAGTTGTGATTTTGAAGCTCAATGCATATTTGACTAAATAGAAGCTGCCTGGAGAGAGGAATAGGCACTCTCTTTGGCTTCCCTAGTGAAAATTGCAGCTGCAGAGACAAGAGACTTCTGTTTTTGTCAGCAAATAAGTCTAACACGCAAAGCCAGATATCCAAGGCTTGGACCATAGGATGTTCATTTGTTTTCCATAGTTTATGCTGTTTATGTGAGAACAGCAGTAATATCTCCCTGTCTTTCCCACAGGAATCAGATGATGAAGATGGATTGCCAAAGAAAAAGTGGCCAACTGTGGATGCATCTTATTATGGAGGTCGAGGTGTTGGTGGGATTAAGAGGATGGAGGTATTTGGGTTGTTCTTTTGTGTTGTCAAAATCGGCATGTTTAATTATAAATCATAGCAGTATGGTTTTTATGTGATTTTTAAAAAGCTACCTCTGCTGGACAAGATACTGGGATTTAATTAGGGCTTGTCCACCTGAGTGCACCTGCTGTCCAAGTAGCAGATATCAAACTGCCATCATTTGCATGAATAATTAAATGAATCAATCATGATGAGCCAGAGGAAAAAAACCGTGCAGGTTAAGAAATGGGATAAGCACCAAAAGAAGTTTTAATTTACAGAATGAAACCCTTCAGCACAGTTGGGTCAATTTCCCCTGTCCCCTCTGAACACCTTGTAGCCATCGATGGCCCCACTCCAGTCATAGAAATTGTCCCACCAAGTTTCCATTATTGCTACTGTGGGAACAAGGTTAATGTCTCCGAAAGCCACCCGCTGGTGGGGACTGCTGTAGGGACTCTACTTACAGTGTGTTCTCCTGACTTCAGGTGCGATGGGGAGACAAGGGGTCAACAGAGGAAGGAGCAAAATTGGAGAAACCCAAAAATGCTATTATTAAGTTGCCAGAACAGGAGTATGAGCCATGGGAACCCAAGCCGAAAAAACCCCACGTGCGAAAACCACCTTCCCAGCGGAAATGGTACACTCCCATCAAGGTACAGTGTCTGCCCTTCATTTTACTAAATCTTTCACGTCACTTCTGTTACTACATCTCTCTTCCTTACTGCACTTTTTCTTATGACAGATCTGGAAGAGCCTATTTATAAAAATGGCCAGTAACCCTGAATTTTGCCCATATCTTGGTATGTGCAAGATATCTGGTCTAGCGGGAGGTGGCCCTGTGCATGGCAGGGGGGTTGGAACTTGGTGATCTTTAAGCTGCTTTCCAACCTGAACCATTCTATGATTATTTCACCTGGCACTGTGTCACCATAGCTTTTTGAAGAACAGTGGAGAATGCTGGAAGGCACGAGCAGAGATCTCCCCCCTCTCAGCTCACACCTTTTCGGGTACTTTTGCACTGCCCGAGTTGCAACAGCAGATACCTCAACTCCTATGGAGAGGGGGGGTGCTGTTTTGTGCCATCTTGAGGCAGTGTATGAAAAGGATCAGATGAGCTGCACCGTCCTTTGTGCTGTGGCTGAGGCCTTGGGTTGGGATTCAGTGCTGTTCCCCTCTAGTTCAGCCACAAGACGTAGTGTTTGATTTTGGGCAAGTCGTTCAGTCTCTCCACACTTTCATCCCCATTTCTCCCGTGTCATTATAGTATCTGGTGTCTCCCTGGTATAGTTACAGTATCTGGTGTATTTTAATGTATGTATCCTCAGACAACCCTTGAGGCAGGGCAGAGCTGCTATCTCCCCTTTCAGGGAAAGAAGCTGGAGGACTGGAAGCACAGGCCAAGGGAGCAGCATACCATGCTCATCCCAGAACCCTGTGGCTGGTGTCCCAAACCAGTGCTTTGTGGGATGAGGTCCCCCTTCCCCACCATGCTCACAGATCATTTTAACAGTGCTTGAATTTACAGCCTGGAAAGTACCTGTGGATTTTAAAGCCTGTGTGGGTAGTTCTTGTGGCTGTTTATCCATCCTCCAGCTCGCCCCCCCTCAGTACAGTATTTTTTGTTGTTCTGCTTTTTGTTAATGTAACCCTTGTCTAATCGTACCTCTTAGGGGAGAAGTTCACACTAAATTAGTCATCCTCAGTGAGTTTTGAGCTGGCTGAATTTGGCTCGTTGCATATTGGGTACATGTTACCCTACTGAGGTCTCTTCTCTGGCTGTCTAGCTAAGCATTTTACAGAGGTCGAGGGCACAAGAGCAGTGTTTGTGCAGACAGTTTAATTCAGAAAGCCTGGATCAACTCACCTGTAGTTTAGTCTTGTGCTGTTTTCCCCGAACTTCTTTGTCGTGTCATTTATATATTTTTTTTTTTTAATTCCAGGGCAAACTTGATGCACTGTGGGCTTTGGTTCGACGAGGCTATGATCAAGTCTCTCTTATGAGACCGCAGCCAGGGGATAAGGTAAGATGTCACAAACACACTGAAATGTCACTTCTCTGTTAGTAGCCACAATGCTTTTCCCTTCCAACAACCCCATCTTTTTTTTTTCTCTCTTTTTTTTTTTTTTTTTTGGTGAGCTTGTCTCTTTTCACATTTCCCTAAGGCTAAAAATTTGTCACAAAACCCAGAGATTTCAAAATGAGCTAAAATGTTCTCTGTGGCATCTATTTAAAAGTGTTGCCCCAGAAGGTCAGCAGTAATGTCTCTGTTGTGATGATTTGAGCAGACTGAGGAATAAACTGGCCAGTCAAAATAGTAAATGAGACCTTTTACAGTCCTGTAAGTTCTTAGCTTTGTTCCTGAGCACCTGTGTTGAAGTCAAAGGATAGGTTCTTTTTTGTGGGTTCTGGGGGACTGCTGGTTTTGAATTTAAATATGTGGTAGTCATTCTACAACAGTAGTTTATACTTCCTGCCCAACTTCATAAAAATGCATCTCAGATATATTAATAGAGTTAAGTGATTAATGAGAGAACTTGTGAACTGTGCAGATGATGAAGAAACAAATTACAGTAAAGTTAAAGGAGAATAAAGTCTCTATAGAGTTCTGTGCAGAGACACATTTCTTGGTTTTTGTCCTATATGTAGGAGAGAGTATCTCTTGTCTTGATAAAAGTCTGTGGGCCAAAGGTATGTCAGGAGTGGATTCCTCCTGGGAGGATGGAGGGAGTTTGTGCTGAAAGGCTCTGAGAAGAGCCCCAGAGATGTTTGTGTGCTGCCCCTGCAATAGCTTAGTTCAGAGCTCTTTCCTGATTTCCCTGTGAGAGCCTGGCACTGTTATGGTTGTCTCTGTCTTGCTATTCCTGGGGGAACAACTCCGTAAGAATCGAGTCCTGTGGTACCTTCAGATTTGTTCTTTTGCAGTGGAGCTTTGAAACAGGAGGACCAAGCAGAGACACCATCTTTCTCTCCCCTGTGGCCCTTCTCTGACCAGAATCCATACATTTCATTGCCTTTGCCCTCAAGGAAAGGGGTTATAGAGTTACAGTAGTAGAGGCTGTAAAGTGCTTTTTTGTGGGTGTGAGTGGTGCAGAGGCCCTTGTGCTGGACATGATTTTTACACGTAATAACACTATTAAGTAGTCTTAATTTGCATCATCTAGGGTAGATGCTCTACAGCCCTCCAACTTCTGGCAAAATACTGATAGGGAATTTGTCTAGTTATTAACCAAACATATGCAGCTTCAGTATTTAAATTTAGTCTCTTCCCTTTTTCTTTTGGTGTGTAAGGAAACTAAGAGAACAGACTGGGTTTCCTATGCTACTTTGTAAAATGGATTTAACTGTTACACTGAGCTGCCTTTTCAAGGCAGCTGCGCTCGAGACACCTTATTTACTTTTTAAGCACGATCTAGAGCTTCTGAATAGGCTCTTTAGGCCCAGCTGTATTTTGATAGCACTAACATTGTATAATATGAATCTATCCTCTGCCTTTCACTCCCTCGGTTGGTACATTTCTATCAGTGCAGAGCACAAGGGAGTCTCTGTTTGCCTGCACAGCCAAGGAACATGCAGGGGGCTGGCTCCAAACAGGGATCCTCAGTTCCTCGCCTTCCAGCTCTGCTGTGGGGAGGACGAGGGACTCAAAAGAGGCAATGTAAAACTGGGCAAGCTGAAGGATTATTGTATCAGGGGGAATATTAGAAAATCCAACGTACATCTGGGAAATAGGGTGGAAAGAATCCTATTGAGTCAGATTCGGTGGAAGAATAGGATCATCTCTGTTCCCTGGCCTGTGAAATTAACTAAAGCTGAAGAATGTTGGAAATGAAGCAAGAAAATGACTGGACATCTTTCTGCTGTAAAAAAAAATAGAGGCTGTCACAGGCCTGTATTTCAGGGTAAAAGCCCCACCACTGAAATTGGTAGTTTTCAGTTTGGCAAATACCTCAGCAAAGGGTCACAAGACCCTGCTCACTCGACTTCTGCAGGTCACCCCTGGCAGGAGCCTCTTGCACCAGGATGAGCCAGCAGGGGATAAACATGCTCTTAGCTCTACCCCATCATTAGCAGACAGGCTGCTATTAGTGGGATGGCTTTTTTGCTGAGCTCTCCGAAGGCATCAGCAGAGGAGTGGAGAGTTGAAAAAGGGGCCAGCAGCTCTCCTGTAGATATCTGGGCTTTCTTCCTTGAAGTAATGTACAACTGTGAAGCCTTCATCAGCGTTTGTGCTACTATTCATAGGATCATTTGGGGTTGGAAGGGACCTCTGGAGATCATCCAGTCCAACCCCCACCCCTGCCAGAGCGGGTCTACCTAGAACACATTGCACAGGAACGTGTCCAGGTGGGTTTTGAATGTCTCCAGAGAAGGAGACTCCACCACCTCCCTGGGCAGCCTGTTCCAGTGCTCTACCACTCTCACAATAAAGAAGTTCCTCCTCATGTTTAGGTGGAACTTCTTAAACAACTATTGCAGTGATGGATCCCTTAGAGCTAGGCTGCTGTCCCTTCCTCCACCAGAAATTTGGGGTTTTGAGGACTGGCAGTTGCTCTTCTGGCCCAACAAAGGGATTAACAACTCTGAGGTGGGGACACTGCTAATCTGTCAACAGGGGGTGTGCCAGAGTGGCCACATGAGTTTGCAGGCTGTGTGTTGCTCAGACTACTCAGGCTGCCTTGAGGACTTCTCTGCGTTGGTGTCCTCCTGAGCTTAGCTATGACCTTGCAGGGGGCTGCTGCGAAGACTGGAGTTTGGGAAATATTAATGTCTGGCTCTCTTGAAGTATCTCATAGAACCCACAAGAGCTGGTGGGGCAAGTTGTCAATAGTCTCTGCAAAAGGGAACTTTCAGGCTCTTCCCTTTGGCCCAAAGGATCAGAAATGGGGCTGTTACCAACACCAGCAAGCCAGCATTAAAAGCCCCAATATGTGCAGAGAAGAAGGTGAGATGCTTCTTTCAAATGGTCGTCTTACTTGATGCTTTCAGCAAATCCATTCCATTCTGCATTTCAGCACATACTGCCACAGGAAATTCTCGGAGGCTTGGTTTACCGAAAACCTCAACTAAAAAAACCCTACATTTTTTCCCCCCAGGCAGAGTTCCTCTTGTTTACTTTAAAGCTTTAGAAAGTGATCTCATTTTTGTCCGTGAAAAATTACCTGCAACAGAAAGTGAGAGTGTTAGACTGGATTTTTCTATCATCATCACACTTGTATACTCATGGGACTTTACTTAGAAAAAAGTTATGTTTTAGGAGTACTACCGTTTGCACGTGCAAAGCCTGGGGAAGGGTACTGGAAGGCCGTTGTACAAGAACCTGAAAGCCTCTTTCTCCTTCTTCATTACATAAAACTGAAAGTAAAAAGCCTGCTGTGCAACCAGAACATTTCTCAAACTGTAAGCTGCTGGTTGTATTTGAAGCCAGGACTTCTGGGTCCTTTCAGGTTCTCACCATTGAGTCATTGTGTGACTTTGAACAAGGCACGGCAGCTGGAATTTTAAACACCAGCCTCTGAAATGAGAAGAAGGGGAGTATTTGGGTTCCTTATTCTGTGTGTCCCTTTCAAAGCAATCACTCTTAAGCTGATGGGTTTGTTAAAGCTCTGAAGGTCAGATTACCCTCCAATTTTTGATCGATTCCTTGTAATGCTGACCATAACATCTACCTACCTTACTTTTCCCAACTGCAATACAATCATGAGAAGAGAGCATTTACCTTCCTTACAGCTGTGAGATTTAGTTAAGGCTTCCCAGGCACTTGGGACTCCCTAGATGAATGGTGGGACATCAAGCCTATGGATCATTAATGACTAATAATTATTTTCTGGCCGTTGCCCACGGGTGGTCAGCAGTTTGAATGCAGCCCATGGGGAGGGCAGTACCCGCCTGTCACTCCGTGCTGCCTACGTGGCAGTGCTATTTAGAGCTCATACTAATTACTTCTTTTCAAGATTGAGTAATGACCTTGAACAGGTTTACCTGCCGCTGGCTTGGAGCTGGGTTGTAATCAACCAAGTAGTAATTGGCAGAGCTGCAGGGGGTGCTGGAGAAGCAACACCAGGCTCCTTCGCACTGTCTTTGTCAGAGGCTGCTGCCTGGTTCTGGGACTTTTCTCCCTTTACTTAACCTTTCTGGATCCAATTATCTTCATAAGCTGCTGAAAAATTACAGAGATGGAGACTTTGCCTGCCACAGTAGGTGATCTCACTTTGTCACTTTCAATGAAAATGTGAGACATGTAGCGCCCATTTTACTCTTTTTTTCCTTTTTGCAAAGGAGACCGGTATCTGTAGCAGGCATGGCATGGATAAAAAGAATTTCCTGGTGTGGGACTAGCATCCTAATGCACAGTTCACAGGATGCCCCATCCCTGGAGGGGTTCAAGGCCAGGCTGG
>BJBW01002991.1:86043-104257 GCA_004320125.1 Scolopax mira
TGCTCTGGTGGGAGGTGTCCCTGCCCAGGGCAGAGGGGTTGGAACCCGATGATCTTTAAGGTCCCTTCCAACCCAAACCATTCTATGTGTTAAGCACTGTGACTGGAAATATATAATTGGTGACAAATTGATTTCCCATCCTGCAAGAAGCCCCCATAAACTGGCATTGCCTCTCGCTTGTTCCAGGATCGTGTTAGTTCTGACGTGGACGAAGACTTCACAAATGGGCCTTGGGTGCAAATCCTGCTTAGCACAGGCCACACAACGGGATGAAGGATTGGCCTTGTCATTAAGACACTGAACTGTCACTTTGGGGACCCTGACTGTAGCTGATGTAGTCCAGAACTTAACCTACTTAACCCTTCCTTAGCTGGGTTTACCATCTACTTGCTCTGGGTAGCAGCAGAGCCATTTAGGAGCCAGTTGCCCAGAGATGGGTTGGGGATACTTGTATCTGTTTTCAGACTCTGGACAAAGAGGCAGCTTCTCTGTGTGCTGGGCCAGGATCTTACCTTTTGGGCTGAAGCAAATTAAAGTAATAACAATTTTCACTAGAAATCTGAGAATCTCCATCATTATCTTTATCCCTAGGTGGGTGAAGAGCATTGTGCTCTTCCTCTGTGCTTGCCATAATCACAGCTTACTTCTGAAGAGACAGTCAAACAATTCACCCTGGAAAGCACAATGACACTTAATTACAGTTTGAGCAAGACCAGTTATGGTCCTCTGTGGCCTAATTTGCTCTTCCCAGCAAGCTGCCAATACCTCAAGGCTAGGCCTGTTGCACCCAGCAGATGTTTGTTGCTCTCGTTGCTATGCTCCAAAGTCCTCCCTGTTTGAGGTGATGGACAAATGGAATCTCCTCCCTGAAAATACCGAAGGAAAGAGAAAAATCTTTTGAAAACCAACTACTGTTTGGTTCTTTTTCTTGAACCACATTCTAGTCTGGTAGTCTGGTCAGCATTCAAGTGTGGAAATGAATGGTGCTGTGGTTAAAAAAAGGGATGTGAGTCACGAGTCCTGAACTTGTAAATACCTTTTTTCTTTTTTTAGTTTTTTTTCTTACCCCCCTCCCCGCCAAAGCTGCTGCATAACCTTGACTAGATGACATGACCTGAGAGTGGCTCCCCTCACTTCCTTCACACTGGGAGCCTCATCCATAGAAGGTGTCAGAAAAGAGGAAGGCACTGAATTGTGCATTTTGAGTGCAGGTTTAGGTGAAGATATTTTTCTCTGGTTTGGGTGGGATTTGGTCTGGCGTTGACTGTATTTTGAGGTCGGTACTGAATATAAAGTATGCCTGATGGATCTTAACTTTGATTATGTCCAGTGTTATCCTTTTCTAGTCCCTTTGCCACTTCAGCTTTTTGGGGGCTCAGACTCAACAGGGCTTTGCTATGGAACTGCACTGTGTGGTACTGCAGCCACAACCTCAGCAAGGTCCAAGACATGTGATGTTTTGTGCATTCCTACAAGATGTCTTGTGACTCTGGCCATTCTTTGGGGAGGTGTCTGTGGCCCTTTGCTGCATTTTCCTGCTAAGGCAGGGCTGGGAACAATATGCAGCTCCCTGCTGAACAGATTGGGATAGACATTGTTTGAATAGCTCTGTCCTCTGGGCAGGGTTCTCCTGGTCCCTTTCCTTGTGTGCCTAAGTGGGAATAGTGGTATCGGTGTGAGAGCTGGGTGGTGGGGATGGGCTCACCACAAAGTTTATTTTGCTGAAGGGTCCTGGTCCTCGCTTAAAAGGCTGATTTTCTTGGCTGAGCTATTCCTCCTTCAGATTCCTCAATATTGGATGGTTTCTCCAGGAGAAAGCCGGAAGTAACCCACTTCTCTTTGGTGAATTCCTGCACTGGTCCTCAAAATAACAGCGTGGGCGACTCCCAGAAATCCATCCCTGGTTTCAGCAGTGCCACGCACAGTTGAGACTGTGAACTGAGGAGCAGTGTGTGCAGATATGTGTGAATTGGGAACCTATCAGTACTCGATTGTGTTCAGCTCTGGGTATTCTGATTAAAGCTTCAGAAGCCTGGGATAGTGCAGCCATTAACCCTGTCTGTATCGTCATTCCCTCGTAGGCCTGGATACCATTTTCCAGATCCCTCTTTTTGTTTTGGCTAAAAAACTGCTTCTTTAGATGTTAGTGGACATCTAAACATCCCATGTTAGTGGAATTAGCTGAAGTTGAAAAAATACCTTTGAAAAAGTATGAATATTTTCAATTTCTTTTTTTAAAACACCTTTTCCATCCAAAACCCAAAGAAAAGATGTTTTGAATTGAACAACATACGTGTTTCAAGCCCAAGTGAAACTTATTGTGACATATTTCCTCTGCCTGAAAAATGAAGGCTTTTGGTTGTTGTTGACTTTTTCCTTGGCCAGCAAGTGAACCGAAAGATGACTTTTATTGCCACTTTTATTGTTACATGTGGTGCATGCCACGAGGCTCGTTGTGAGTCTGCCCTGGCAACCCACCTCCCTCGTCCCCTGGGGGATCCCCTGGATGGGGTTATCACACCCTTGGTGTCAAAAGAAGATCTCCTGTGCTCTCTCCTCCCATCCCCACCCCATAAATCCTGCTTTCTCAGCTATTTGGCCTTGCTTTCTGTAACGTGTCTCCCTGGGACTGCGCCAGAGGCTTGTGTGTGGTTTAAGTTTGTTTGTTAAAAAGTCAGAGAAAAGGCAGAAAAGTTGTTTATAGTGTGTCTTTGTGGGCTGTGTGAAGGATCCGCACGTGCTTCAGCTGCTTTTAAATACCACTGCTTCTTCCTGGATCAGGACATGTGTCTTGCTTAAAATTGTGTTACCTCCCACACCTTAAACCTCAGTCTAATTCCAGCTGGCTCTCGCTGTGCTCTAAACAGAGTTTGCTGCTGCAGCAAGGATCATCCTCGTGCATCTGAACTCATGGTTTTGCAATTTTCAGCTTGACTTTGTGACATACCTAAGGCCATAAAGGGGGCCTCGCTCTTACAATAGGAGTGATTCACAAGGCAGTGATTTCCTTCCCCTCCAATAACTCCAGCACAGAAGGAGGGAGCAGCAGTGATAGGAGTTTATAGAGAGGCCAAATAACACACTGGGTAAAGGAAGGGCTGAACTGATTTCCCCTTTTAAAAGCAGCACTAGAGGAAATAATAATTATTATTCCTATTGTTGGACGCTGCCATTTTACTGGACCTTACTTTTAAAATCCTCCTCTCATTTTCTCCTTTCTCTTCATAGTTTTGGTTTACCATCATTTTAGGCATCCATGCTGAGCTACCAGATAGATTCCCCAGAAAATCATTGTTGACAAGAGTACTTATTAAACTGGAAGATATTTAAAGAGCCAGATTCTAACGTAAACAAATACTTTATATTAATGATACTTAATGTTTTGATTTGAGACCTAATAACTGAAAATGGCTTCATATAAAAATTAATTACAAGTTATTAAAATGATTGTTAATGCCTAATGCCATAACCACAGTATAATTAATGGTGTTGATTAAAATTTAATTGTTAAGTAATGCAATTAGAAGATAATTATAAATTACATATTTACTGACCTGAAAGTGTGAACAGCTACCAAACTGCTGATATGGGAATTTCTGACACTTCTAATACTTCATTTTTCACCACAAAACCACTCTCTCAGTCCCAAATGTAAGAGTTGGGAGTTAGTGAAAGTTACTTGAATATGCCTGAAAACCAGGCAGGCTTGGGTTTTACGTGACAAACTGTTTCAGCAGCTCCCTAATTTCTAGCCTGTGTGCTGCAGGGTAATCAGCGCAATTCCCAGGAAATCCATGAAGGTTGTAATGAGCCGTGACATGTTCAGCAGGAAGCAGTGCAGGGTGAGGAGGCTTTTGGCAAAGCCCGATGTGCACAGATCCTGCCTCTCGAGGAGCCAGCTGCTGGTCCTGACACTTGCGCAGGGAACTCGGATAGTGGGAACTCTGCAAACCTCTTTATCCATAAAATTACTGTATCTACAGTCGACCTCATTCATAAATACATTTGCTAAACAAGTTTCCCATCCTGTCGCTGTTTTAGGATAGCTGTTTCTGCCAGAAAGCTTTTGTTCAGGGATTATCCTGTCCTTTAATTTTTCCAAGACTCAGCTTTTTCAAAAGTCACTGATCCTGAAGGAATATATCCCATTGGTTTCTGGGTGTGTGGATCAAAACCTTCCCTGAGCTGAAGTGATTCTGACTACTTGCAGCTGCTCAATCTTGCGGTTTTGTAGGTAGCCTAAAACCCAAAATCTATTATTTCAAATTTTAGAGTTTCCCTTTCACACTGAACTTTAGGAAGTGAAGCTATGTTATGATGATCCATGTCCCTGGCAAGCTGGCAGAGTCATCCCAGTAACACCTGTAAACAAAAGTGGGGAGAAAGTGACTACTTTGAGCCCAAGGAAATTGTGTTCAGTTTCAGATTTCAGCATCTTAAATGTGATCATGGATCAGGTAATACTTTTGACTGGGAGCTACTTTTTTTTTTTTCTTAATTTAGTGGTCCAGTGTTTTGGATTGCTACGCTCAAACTTTAAAGGAATGATTTTATTTGAATCCATTCTAAAATGTAGAGGGCAAGTACCATATTCTTGTAAAGTCAAAGACAAAGAATTTTCAGTAAATGGTTAAATGTATCCTCCCCAGTTAGGTACCCTCCTCTGCTGGGCAGAACTGCAGCACTGAGACTCCCCAGGTGAAAACTCAAGCAATACTTTTAACAGGAAGGATATCTTTTATTAGGTCAATTGATGCAGCTAAAAATAAGAAGCAGGCATACTTTTGAGCACACTCTGGCATGCACAGGGATGAAACTGGGTTTGATTTTTGTTAAATAAACACCAATGCCTGTATTAAAATGAACAGAGAGAAGGGACAGCTACTGGCAGATGGAACAGAATTTTTAAATTCTTTTTGCTGAAATGCTCTTGGTATCGTGGGTGAAGAGACTTGCCCATTACACTCTCAAATGGCCTGGATCCTCCTAACAGTTGTTCCTTTCCATTGAAAACTTGCTGAGCAGTAGCTAAAGATTTTGGGGAATGAGCACTGGGGAATGATGTATTGAGCGCTGTGATGGAACCAGCCCAGAAACAAGATGCAGTGTCTTTCAAGAGGTCCCTCCCTTCCTTCCCCTCCCCTTAAACCACACACAAAAACACATCCTAGGTGGTCGAGGAGGCATTGCCTGGAAGCACAAAGTGCCTGAGTTGCACATGTGATTGTTACACTGGGATAAAAGCTGGAGTTGGGACAAGGGCAGATCCCGCTGCTTCAGTATCTGGACTTTTTGAAAAGCCAATTTGGCAAGCAGCACGACAAGAGCCTAACAAGTGGATGGACATATGGGGAGGCAAAATAATTGTGCATGGGCAAGAGGGTGCAGATGTGAGCTGAAGTAAGGGCGTAACTCCATATGGCCCAGGGCTGACCTTCAGTTGGTGCCTGAATGGCGGTACGCGGAGCGGGTGGCACCATCTGAGGGATGCTGTACTGGGAGCGGGGCTGAAACCAGACAGGACTGGATTTCCACGCCTCGTCTGCTTCCCACAAAACAATAAAGCAGCTCCCGACAGCTGTTGTGCCTGAGATCATCGTGGTGGTACCGCACCTTGCAACTCTTGGCTCCTTCCCTAAAACATTTCGTTTACGCTATGCTTCGGGGGAAGAAAGACTGTTACCACCCCTAAAGTGCTGGTGGCTCTTTATCCCTCTTAATCCCCTGTGCAGGGAGAGCATAGGTGACTGTGCAGATTACCTGATTTCTGTCCGTGTTCACTGTGGTTTAAATGCTTTATGTGCCTGAAGTTAATCCTTTCAAACACAGGGTATTAAGAATCCTGCGGTTGCCATGTTTATTTGAGAAACATCGTGGATTTCTTTGGTAAACTAACACCAAAGGGATGTGCATGTTAGGTAGAATAGCTGTGACACTCTCTTACTAGGGAAGTGTGATGAGTGAGGAGCTTAGTTCTCCAACCTAGACATCCTTTGATGAAACATGCCTGATAAATCCAAACTATGATTTATTATCGTGTTTGTCTCCCTTTCCCTTTCGGCTGTTCATCCTAACTCTGGCCAAGGGCCTGACCTCCTTTTATCGATGGCTGCTCAAAGTGCTCAGGAGGATTGGCTCCCGTATTCCCCAGAAGCCTTTGATACATGAGATCGTGGCCTAACGCCGATAATCTTTTGTGAGGAAGTGTCACAATACATACATCGATCACCCAGGCCTCTATCTGTCAGACTCTCCCAACCCAACCGTATTTTTCATGACACAATGCGGCGCATGGCCTTTAAATTACCCATCTGTCTGACAAATCAGTGAGTGTGGCAGAAACTGGCAGCAGCTTGACGTCGCCTATCACTTTAACTGAGGTGAAAGTAATGCAAACGGATTTATGGGATCCCCTTTGATTATAGACTATGAATATATTTGGAATTGATGGTTGGGAGAGAGACTCAGTGGAGAGGCAGGAAAGGCTCGTCGGCAAAGGCATCAGTGTTGGGTTTGCAGCTTTGCATTTATTAGGAGGGAAATTGTCCTGGTTTTAATTTTTTTCCTTCCCCATCATACGGTTTATCTCATCTGAGTATCTCTAATGTTTTGGACATTTTTTTTCCTTTTTCTTTTTTTTTATCCTGAGTAGTTATTTAGCTCTTCTGTACTCCTAACTTTACAAATATCAAGGGTGAATCTTTTCAAATGTATTTTCAGTACAGCTGTTAAATATATCTGTAACGTTTGTTGCCTGGCAGTAAATATTGCTGAATTTCCAAGTGTGCTTCTGGAGGCAGAAGACAAATAATTGACAAGGATGGCTGCTTGCTGCAATCTTATAGAATCATAGGGTCACAGAATGGTTTGGGTTGGAAGAGACGTTTAAAGGTCATCTAGTCCAACCCTCCTGCAATGAGCAGGGACATCTTCAACCAGATCAGGTTGCTCAGAGCCCCATCCAACCCAACCTTGAGTGTTTCCAGGGACGGGGCATCTGTCACCTCTATGGGCAACCAGTTCCAGTGTTTCACCACTCTAATTGTAAACTATTTTTTTCCTTCTATCTAGTGTAAATCTTTCCTCTTTTAGTTTAAAGCTATTGCCCCTTGTCCTATCACAACAGGCCCTGCTGAAAAATGTGTCCCCATCTTTCTTATCAGCCCCCTTTAAGTACTGAAAGGCCACAGTAAGGTCTCCCTGGAGCCTTTTCTCCAGGCTGTCCTCACAGCAGAGGTGCTCCAGCCCTCTGAGCATTTTTGTGGCCTCCTCTGTACCTGCTCAAACAGATCCATGTATTTCCTGTGCTGAGGGCTCCAGAGCAGTACTCCTGGTGGGGTACCAACTCATGGTGGTGAGGACTTGATTTCTGTGATGGAGTAGAGCAAAGCATCGACTTGTGTGGTTTTGGTCCAATGATTAATCTTTGTTGTGGAAGTAACCAAGACTTTTTCCTCTTTGCAGAGGCTCTGGCTCCAGTAAGCATTGCCTTGAACCTGGTTCACAACCAAAGTCTGCTGTAAGAAGCCTGGATTTTTAGAAAGGGGATTTTATCCTACTTAGTGAGGTTTGGTTTCTGGTTGGTGACCTTCAGGACAGCATGGTCTGAATGTTACGTCTTGGATGCAGTGAATCCTACTGGTTGAAGATCTCGAAATGCAGCCTGGCCCCTCTGCTCATAGTCCCTTTGCTTAGCAGCTGCTGAGTCAAAACACTTGCTTTTTATGAGTCATGAATTTTTCTTTTCTTCTAGGGAAGATGCATAAACTTCACCCGGGTGAAATCGGACGGAACCTCTGCCCCTTACAGCCCCCCGCCAAAACTGCCGCGGCATGATGATGTTCCTCTCAACAACGCTCCGAGGAATCCTCCTCCTCCTCCTGTGTCTCTGCACCCCCCTTCCAGGCAGCCTCCTCCCGGACCACCCCCATCCCGAGCACCCCCTGGACCTCCTCCCTCCCGCCCGCCCCCACAGCCCATGGCTTAGAGCACGACGAAACCCTGATCGACAACACATGTCCCTTTGCTGAACACGGCATATTTATTGAGTATTGGTTTACAGTTAAAGATATCAGAATTTGTTGCTGGTCAGCAAAAAAAAAAAAAAAAAATTGCCACGTGTCAATTTTAGTGTATGAATATATTTATACCACACGTGCTGAGTAAGCGTTCAGTGGATAGATTCAGAGCTATGGGGCATAGAAACAAACCAAAAGGATCATCTAGACACAGCAGCAGCTTTTGTATGTATACATTTGAAGATGTATTTACATATGACATTTCTCTGACTTGCTACGTTGGACCCTTCAGTAATAACTTTAGTGGGTGCCCGTGCATCAGCTCTTCCGATCGCTGCCGCCTGCAAGTTGGTTTAAACGTAGTTCATTGAGGAATTTTTTGCTTTTTTTTTTTTTTTTCTCCTCCTTTTTTTCCCTGCGACAGTTACTAGGGAATAAGAATTGCAAAGATAACTTTCTGCCTTTGGTTCTGCAGGTCGAATTTCCCCGGAAAGTTTCTAGGATGGCTGTAACAATAACAAGGTAAAACAAGACTGTGTGCCAATAACCTGCCAGGAGCGATCTGGCAGGGAAGAGAGGTATCTTTTTCTCCTGAGAAAATCATTTTGGAGCCTGCCCTCTCTGCCTGTGTTTAGACTCGGTTGCACAGAATCACCACCAAAGGGCAGATAATCAGTTCTGGAAATACAAACCTTGTTCAAGACCTGGGTTCGGATTTGTCCAAAGTTCGGAGGCATTTTGAGAAAAAAAAAAAACCCAAAACATTTTGGCTAGGTGTTTGGTTTTTGTTTGCAAAAAACATGGTCCAAATTGGAGCAAATATATATGCAATTTGAGCACGAATGCTGTGATACACAAACAGCACGTGTTAGTTATGTCAGCAGTGTTGAGGGACTGATTCCAGTATACTGTTTAATTAGATAAATTTCCTTTTGATCAGGCAGAACTAGATCCTTTTGTGATTCCAAGCCGAGTTCCTCTGTGAGGAGCTCTTTCTTTAGCCAGCCCAGGTGCCACTGGTACGGAACCCTGCAGTCTGCCTGGGGTGGGGAGGCACGGCGTGACGTGTCGCTAGGAGCTTTTTACCCCTGGTTCAAAACATGCCAAAATATTTGCTAGAGGATTTCCCAAAAGTTGTGACTGCTCCTCCGTGCCCTCCATTCCCTGTGTCATCAGAGAGCGAGGTGAGCACCCACACAGAGGTGGGAAGCTTTGACGCGGGACTGTGGGACAGCCCATGGATGGTGTTCACTGAGTGGGCTGTGCCCAGATCATTCCCTAGTGAATCAAAATAACACCCAAGCTTGCTTTTTTTCCCCACTGCTTCTTGTCATGTTGTCCTGGAGAGGGTGGGTGGGATCCCTGTGGCGCTGGCTGCCTTCCTAGGATGATAGTTGTAGAAATAATGTTTATGTTGTGTTATGAGACAGCATATACCTATCTCTCCACCTGGGAGTGTAGCACATCGCGGTGGTTATTGGCACAGAAATCCAGGATCAAACACTGCCTGTATTGAGCAGTCACTCCAGAGTCAAGGCCTCTTCCTGCAGGGGTATAAAGCTGCACTGGTACAATTAGAAACCAGGCTTGCCTTTTTCCAGTGGGAGTCCCACTTGCAGAACTTTGTGCCAAGCTCTCATCCGTCTCTGCTGACCACTGTGACACGCCGTGTGTACGCAGCCCAGGCTGTCAAAGATAAACTCAGAAGAACCACAGAGCCTCCTCCTCCTCTTGCACTGCTCCCCTCTCTTTGAGTTACGCTCTTACCTCATGTATATTGGTGCAGGTCATGGAATCACACTCGTGGGTGCCAGCTGGGCTTGGAGCTCTTCCTAATTTAGGCCTGAGCCAGCAGAGCACTTCTCCATGCATTAAAATGTCCTGCAGGTCACGAGGAACATCCTTATGCCCAAGTATTTTGCTGACCTGTGACCTCATCGTTATCAGAAGGGAGAATTGGGATGTGCTTAACCCTGTCCTCATTCTTTTTAGTCTCTTGAATAGGGTCTGCAGAATTTGGTCCCTAAGACTGGCTTTCTGGTTGGAGGAGAGACAAGTGTGTGTGTCTGTGTGGGGGGGAACTGGGTAGGTTTTTGTTTGGTTTCTCTTCCTTTACAAAAATGGCTGGGAGAGTCACACTCCTGTGAACCGCCAGTGCAACACACGCACGCTCAGCACTTAATTATCTCCCCTTCAGCTGAAAAGTGAAATTAAAACACGTCAGTTTCTACACCAGTGGAAGAAACGGGGTGACTCCAGTGATGGGGTAGGGACCTGGACGTGGGGGAAGGTGCTTTACAAGCAGAGATCATCAGCTGATGTTATTTTGTGTGGCTCTAAAACCAGTTGTAGTACATATGTACGGTTGAACCTTGGCTGTCTAAGAATAATTAGCCATCAAATGCTAACGAGGAATTGAAAGGGCAGAGGGAAAATAAACCTAATTCCTCTGCCAGAACAAACCATGGCATTTGAGGTTTAGCTGCTTGTGGGAGCGGGACAGACCCGCTGCTCGGTGGGTGCCACGTCTCTTGTCAGTCGGTGGAGATGAGATCAAAGCAAAGGTGGAGCTCACAAATGAGGTAATAATAAAAAGGAAAACTTGGTCGTGGAATTAATATCTGCAAATAAAGATGAATTGATGGCTCAGGAGTAAACTTTAGCTCATGAAAAAGCCTGGCAGCCAGATTTCATGTTGTCTTGTGCCCATACAGATCTTGAGAGGGGTCGGTAGAGCCGTTGCAGATTTGTCTTGATGTTGGTGTCGGTAGAATTGGTGATAATGGGAGGTGCTGGCTTAGGGAGGGCTTCTCCCAGTGGCTCATCCAATGTGCCTGTTGTGTGCAGTTAGAAGAATATTCTTCCTTGCTGGAATAGCCAGTCTTGTGGAGATTACTGATGGTTTTTGTATAACTTGCAAGTGCAGCAAGGGTAGGAGTGGTCTGGGCTTCCAAGTGATCAGTTCTGTATATGATAGAGCAGGAAGCACCAGGAATTTGAAAATCAGATTCAGCAGAAAGGTATTTATTTAAAAGACAGGTAAGACATAGTGCTTGGAGACATGGTTTAGTGATGGTTTTTATCAGAGTGAGGTTGATGGTTGGACTAGAGGATCTTAAAGGTCCCTTCCAAGCTGGGCAATTCTGTGATTCTGTAAATGGAGTTCAC
Organism: Scolopax mira; assembly: GCA_004320125.1. Classification (NCBI taxonomy): domain Eukaryota; kingdom Metazoa; phylum Chordata; class Aves; order Charadriiformes; family Scolopacidae; genus Scolopax; species Scolopax mira. Next base: position 97,230 of record BJBW01002991.1, read on the forward strand.
TATATAAAATTTTCACTGTATGAAATGAAGCATTCGGGGTGTCTCTCCAGTTCTGGCTTGATGTGTCAGTGTGTGTGTGTTCCAGTGCTGTGTGTCAGGTGTGATCACAGGACTTGGCGCTGCTAAGAAACGTTCTCCGGTGGGACGATTCCCGTCTCTTTCAGTGCGTAGCATCATTTGAAAGGGGCAGAAAGCAAGTATTTAGAGGATCCGAGAGGAAAAAAAAAAACCAAAACCAAAAAATGTGGATTCCGGGGACCTTTGGCTCCCACGTAGCACAGATGTGGAGAGGACACAAGGCGGGGAGGGAAACCCCATGGGCTTCAAGCTGACGGAGAACCGCCTTGATCAAAGCATATTTATGGCCATCTTTCGACCTCAGTGCGTGTCTTGCTATCTGTGGGGGTAGCCTGCAGAGCAGGCGGGCCTAAACGTGAAAAGGGGGGCTGGGGGGGGTGGGTGTAAAGAAGAAAAGAATCAGCTCCTCTTTCTGAATGAGCGAGCATAACGATGAATGACATTATTTCATGAACTGTACCAGTTCAAATGCATCTGCACCTGGTGCTCCTCAAGGCTTTTTACTCCTGTTGGACTCTAGACAACGCGATCAGTAGTATCTCTTTCATCTTTCTTTAATCTCTTTCTCTCTTTACTCATTTTGCTGGTTTTATCGTTGTTTTGTTTTGTTTTGTTTTAAAAAAAAAAAAAAACACATTTCACTGAGAAGACAGCCCTACTTCTGTAAATATAGAGTTTAATTTGGAGGAGACAGCACACTTCTGGATGTTACTGCTGGACAGTTATTTATTAAAAGGGGCTTAAGGTGAATAAATACAGGTGGCTCAGGATACATGCATGCAAGTGTGATAATGCAGTATAGCATTTCAGTTCTCTGTAGTTTGGGGGATTTTGGGGTCTTCCTAGTTTGTTTAGAACTTTGTTACCGATCTTTTGAATAATGCAATAGAGATTCCTAACATGTAACAGTGCTTGAACAGATGTGTAGATTATGGTAGATTTTTCAATTTTTTTAGGGGGGAGGGAGTAGCGAAGGAGAAATGTTTTCATTTTTTTTAAGGGGGAAAATAATGTACTGTACAAAAGTTGGATTTTTTTTTTTTTTTTAGAAAAAGATGTGTGTTTTCAGAAACAGTGAGGATATGGGCTGATAGACAGCCAGGTCATGGAGATGAGCGATGGAAGGAGCAGTTGGGTTTTTTGGAGGGACAGAGAAGTTTCACGTGGGAGTGGGGGGGTTTGTTACTGGTACATGTGGTACAGATTTTTGTAACTGACGTGCTGCTTCCGTGTTATAATCCTATAACCTTTATGCATTTTATTGCGCCTGCTCCGTGGTTGTGTTTGTTTTTATTTTTTTCCTGAGAAAAACCTTGCAAAATGTAATGCCTGCATGCAAATGTGGGAGATGTAGCCAAAGTCTTGTAATCCAACATAATGTAGTCTTAATGGATTCAAAATCACCAATAAAAGTGCTTACTGGTTAAACACGACAGAGGATTTCATGTCAGGGTCATTTTAAGAGGGGGGTAAACTTGTGTGTCCCTGGTTTCTAATCAGCTTGGCCATCATCCAGGAGGAGGATGTGGGCTTGGGCTGTCAGAATTCCCGTCCCCAAGTTGCCACCGATTCATTAGTCGACTTGAGACTCTGTTCTGTGCCTCAGTTTCCTGTTTCTAGCCTGAAAATTTCAGCCTGATTCAAAGGTGGTTGGGCATCCTTTGTTGGAAGCCCTTTTAGATCCCAGGGAGCAGAGTGGAAACGCTGAGCAAATTCCCCTGGGGTCCGTGCTCAAGCAGTGGTTGACACACGGGGCAGGACCAGGACGTACTGCTCTGTCTAGAAAAGTCATCCAACATGTAGAAGCAACAAAGGAGAAGCCACACAAGAGAAGATGGCGGAGCTGAAGGCTTTAGCAAAGAGAAATTCGCTGGCAAATCCTACCCCTGTCAAAGCACCCGAAGCACCAGGCTCCAACCAAGGCCCACACTCAAACACAACCACTGGTTTTTTAGGATCCTTGCCTGGAGGACGTGGGACTGGACCATAAGATCCCTTCTTCAATGTCTCTGAAGCTGGTTTCTCCTTCCCTCCCTGCTGCTAGTGCTTCCTCTGCATGTTTTCAAGCCCCATGGAGGATTTGGGCTGGGGGCGGGGAGGGAAGCTGGTGGAAGCATAAAGCAGACAAGAGGGGTAGGCCACAAAAATCTCCAACCCCTGGCAGGCTGCAATTACTGGTAATCAAGGCTGCTGCAAAGCTGCTGAGCTGTGCTGGGCTCCCAGTCTGCCCAGCATGGCAGCCACAACCCACCCCGTGTGCCATGGGAAAGGAAGCAGAGAGCAACCCTGAGGAGAAGAACTTGGGGGTGTTGGTGAAGATCAGAATCAGCCAGCAACGTGGGCTGGCAGCCCAGAAAGCCAACCCCAGCCTGGGCTGCACCCCCAGCAGCGTGGCCAGCAGGGAGAGGGGGGGATTCTGCCCCTCTGCTCCACTCTGGGGAGACCCCCCCCTGGAGCACTGTGTCCAGCTCTGGAGTCCTCAGCACAGGAAGGACATGGACCTGCTTGAGCAAGTCCAGAGGAGGCCACGAAGATGCTGCAAAGGCTGGAGCCCCTCTGCTGTAAGGACAGAGAGAGTTGGGGTTGTTCAGCCAGGAGAAGAGAAGGCTCCAGGGAGATCTTAAAGCCCTTTCCAGTCCCTAAAGGGGCTACAGGAGAGATGGGGAGGGATAAACAAAAGGGGTCCCGGAGCCAAAGCTTTGGGCATTTTATGTTCCCCATTAACAAAAAAAAAACCCCAGCACTGGCTGCAGCTGTGGCTGGTTGGGTTTATTCATGCCCGAGACAACAAAATTCAGCTTTGACCTGAAGTCCCCCCGGCACTTGGGAATGTGCAGACCCAGGGCTTTGGTTACGGGCCTGCCTATAAATAGCCTCTGGTGCTGATTTAGCATCTTTCATCACACACACTCCACGGGTCTCAGGAGTGGTGGCGTTTACGTGTGAACGTACCCCAGCAGAGCCTATTTGGCTGCGTGGAAAATCTGCAGCCCAAAAAAAAAATGCCCTTTCTCCCCATCCTCCCATTCCCCGAGAAACCACAGGCAGAGCACGTTGCCCCTGCTGGAAGGGGCCTGATCCTGCCTCCCGCAACCATGCTTTGCCCTTCGGGTTAGGGCTCATCTTGATCTTCATCATCTTCTGCAGCAAAGTGCTCCCCTCCCTGCGCATGAGGACCCCCCTGTATCACTGCGAGGGAGGGCACACTGGGAGTTTCCCAGCCAGGTGTTACTGTCACTTGAGACAGCAGCTGGGGAGAACGGTGAGATGATGAGAGAAGATGGAAGAGCTCCTTGGAAGAAAGGGACCATCCTGCCGAGAGGTTCTGCCTGTCCTACAGATGGAGAAATCTTTCCTTTTGAGCTTTCAGTGACGGGCGATTGCTGTGCGTGGGTAAATGCTTCACTGAAGGTCCTTAGGTAGCCCCATCTGGTCTCTGCCGTGGAGTTCATTGAGGTGGGCTGTCCTCGTACCAGCCTGTCACTGCCATGTAGCAGCTGAGTTGCCCTTGGTCCGTGCTGGTGGCCTCCTGCATCCTACTGAGCCTCTGGGAGAAGAGGAGGCTGAGGGGAGACCTTATTAATGCCTATAAGTATCTAAAGGGTGGGTTGAAAGAGGAGGAAGCCAGACTCTTTTCAGTGGTTGCCAGTGAGGGGCAATGGACACAAGTTGGAACACAGGAGGTTCCACTCAAACATGAGAAGAAACTACTTCCCAGTGAGGGTGAGGGAGCCCTGGAACAGGCTGCCCAGGGAGGTCGTGGAGTCCCCTTCTTTGGAGATTTTCAAGACCTGCCTGGATGCTCCTGAGTGACATGCTCTGGCTCTGGGCAATCCTGCTTCAGCAGGGGAGTTGGACTGGATGATCTCTACGGTCCCTTCCAACTCTAAAAATTTCGGTGAAATTCTTGGGTGAAATTTCTTTCTTCATGATAGAAACAGGGGCTCTGCGGGAACGTCCCGGGTCCTGTCACCCAGAACACCTCGCGCTGGAGGTGGGCACCTTTCCCTCTGATGGCAGAGGGATTTATGGATTTGAAGCATGAGTCTTCCCAGGGGGTGCAGGGGAACACAGCAGCCAAGGCTTATTTATGTAATAAACACCTGGGCGTTTGACACAGGTTACTAAATTAAGTGATTCTTTCCTCTTTGATCATGGCTCACACGCTGTTAACGTAAAACACTAAATGCCCTCAAACATTTTCTAGTTTGTTTTTTCAGTACATAGGATGATGTTTTGGGCAGAAAACAAGAGTCCCAAGATTCCCCTTCATCATCAAAGGCATATTTGGACAACCAAAGCCGACGGGGAAATATGGCAAGCACATGCGACAGCTCATCCCCTTCAAAGGCATGACCCTGGCTGCTTTGTGCATCAGGAACAGCTTAGTTAAAAGTGAGCATGCTCAGATGTAGGGGTTAGTCCTGGTCAGCTATAGGTTTGGGTTTGGCTTTTGGTTTGTTTTGGTTTTTTTTCCTATTCTTTTCTGGATTTCTGATCCACCTGCATAAGGTGTGTTGGGATCTTCGGTGCTCAGGGGATGCCGCAGAGCAGCTGTTGGGCCTGGTGCCAGTCGGGAATCGCTGCGACATCCTCAGCAGAGAGATGCTTCAGGAGGTAAATAACCCTTCCAAGCCATCCTCGACATGATGGTAGACTTGACTTCTTGACCCATCGTCGCAGGTCACTGGGAGCCACCTGCTCCAGGAGTGTGCACAGCTTGCTTCTGAGACACCAGGGGTGACAGAAGAGTCACAGAGACCTTGGTGGGGTCTGTCTCCTCCCAGGCCAGCAGGTCTGGCCAGGTATAGCTGGTGCCTTGCAGTGCTTCTCCTTCTCTAGGGAAAAAAAGCAGGGATGGAGAAACTGCAGCTCTCTGCGGGCTCTGGAGTTTCCCAGCCCTCTGTTTGGGTTGTTTCTTTTTTTTGCCAATCCTAATGGCTTGCTTCGCTGAAGTGACTCACGGGTCAAAATAGGAAATAGCTCATTTCCCTCATGTGCCAGCTGTCCCTGGCACGGCACAGCCAGGTTTAAGCCTTTCCTTGCCTCCTGTGATGCTACTTCAGGAGAACCAGGCTAGGGCTGTTTCCCTGCCCTTCATTTTGTGCCTCAGTTTCCCTCGCTGGAAAAGCAGAACCCAGTTCTGGCTGTTCAAACTGCTCAGCTCTCCTAGCTGGGCAGTTTCTGCAGCTATATTCAGGGATTTGACAGAGTTGGAAGGGACCTTCTAGAGATCATCCAGTCCAACTCTCCTGCCAAAGCAGGTTTGCCCAGAGCACATCACTCAGGAGCATCCAGGAGGGGCTTGAAGATCTCCAGAGAAGGGGACTCCACACCCTCCCTGGGCAGCCTGTTCCCGGGCTCTGCCACCCTCACCCCAATGAAGTTCTTACTCACATTTGAGTGGAACTTCCCATGGTCCAGCTTGTGCCCGTTGCCCCTACGCTGGACTCTTTCCAGTAGTACCCTGTCCCTCTTGAACTGGGGAGCCCAGAACTGGATGCAGTATTCCAGTTGTGGCCTCACCAGTGCAGAGCAGAGGGGGAGAAGGACCTGTAGGGATGGTGGCTTCTCTCAGCCCACCAGCTTTCCTCCCTGGGTACCTTTGCAGCTCCCCCTGGGGCAGAGGGAAGAGGCAGGAGAGGCTCCCAGTGCTGGCCATGGGCATGACTCACGTCTGGGCATCCCAGGATTTTTGGTAGTTCAGGAGCAGCCCCAGCTCAGCAGCAAGAAATAAGTGTAAAAATAGACCGTGGGTGTGTTTGCAGCCAAGGAAAGTGCGTGACGTCCCTCTGCTGGGATCTGCCCCTTTCCTGACTGGCTCCTGGGGGATGAATGCAGACGAGGAACTATGGAGAAGCACTTGTCCCCGCAAGTCTGCTGGTGCTCAGAGAGTGGGTTGAGGGCAAATGCCAGCCCCCAGAGCCCGTTGACTTATTATTGTAGGGTTGCCTGTGAACCCCAGGACTCTCTGTCACTGCTTGTCTTCCAGCACACCACCAGGAGGGAGTGGGAGCTGCCCTGGAGGCCACGCTCTGAGCAGATCTCTAGCCTGGAAAAGGGGCCACGAGCCATGGCATCTTCACTGTACCCATCTCCTTGTCTGAGCATCCCTCTGAGAGGTGGGGCTGGAGTCCCAGCAAGGGTCCTGGGGTAAACCCTCCTCCAAGTGCTTCCCCCTGCCTCACGGAGGAGCCTGGAGACACAGACAGTGTTTCCCATCATGTCTTCAGTGGGAATCCTGACCCTCCAGCTGCAGACAGCAAGGAAATGGTTACTGTGTGTTTGTCCTGTGAGGGGTGGCAGAGCCTTTCCCAGCGTGGATGCTCCGAGACCCCGGTCGGTGCCAGCCTGGAGATGCTCCTCGCCAGGGCTGTCTGTCCCTTCCCTGCAGAAGGCAGGCCACCTCACATGGGCATGAGGCCACTAATGACCACAGAGTGGCCATTTGGGCTCTGCCGGGCTGGGGAGGGGGACATGGGGCCATGGTGGCCGTGGTGGCCTGGCCAGACTGCCACTGGAGGGCAGGACTCGACAGCCTATTTCCCACGGTGGAGCAGCCGCCTCGGACTCCTCCAGAGCAGAGTGGGAAATCAGCATTGCTTTAAAACGTCACTAAAACCCAAAAAATCTGTTTGGGTTTGCTGTGGAAACCTTGCTTAAACCAGCAGTTCCAGCTCCAGCAACAGCTTCTTCTACCACCCACAATCAAGATGCTCTCGGGTTGTCTGTCCTGCCAAGTGGCAACTCCCTGGCTGTAAAACCTGTGAGCCACACTGCTCTCTGCTCCTCCTCATCTTCACACCAACCACAAAATCACAGAATGGTTGAGGTTGGAAGGGACCTTTGAGTATATCAAGTTCCAAACTCCCTGTCCTGGGCAGGGACACCTCCCACCAGCCCAGGTTGCTCCAAGCCCCATCCAGCCTGGCTTTGAACCCCTCCAGGGA